>CM035812.1:76163350-76773350 GCA_020458035.1 Magallana ariakensis | reverse complement strand
ACTCTAAAATTATTATTTTTAACTCCGTATTCTCTTAAATCGATATTGCAGATAGCAAGAAAACTGATCAATTACAATAAGGTGATTTAAATTATGTTAACTTACCTCAATTCAATGCAAAATTTTTGCATAATTAAAACGACATAATAGTTTATATGTTGATAAGACGATAAAAAGTATGACAATGGATAAGCTATAACACAACAAGTGTAGGCCCCGATACGCTTCCGTATATGGCTCTATCGACTATTTTCTCCGTTTATCATCTGCCTTCTGTAAAACCATACAAATTAAAAATTACACTTAAATTAAACACTATATCAAAGAATGGCATTTTCAACTAGGAGTTAACTCTGATAAAAAGCTAAGGAGCTACTGCACTTTTAAACAAAAATTTTGCCTTGAGAATTATTTAAGATCAATAAAAAAAACTTTGAAGATAGAAGAAATTTTATTCGTTTTCGTATATTAGCTCATATACTTCAAATTGAAAGAAGGCGATATCAAAACATTTCCAAAAATGAAAGATTTTGTCACAGATGCAACAATAATTTAGTTGATGATGAGAAACATTTTTTATTCATCTGTAGTCATACTCAGGAGGAAAGAGTTATTTTATATAATAGAGAAATATTGTAAGCACTTTCATAAAATGGACACTGACGAAAAGTTCATATGGCTAATGTCCATTGAAAACATTGTCGATTGACATTCTTACTCAAATATGTAAGATGATTCAGGACAATGGAATATGATTTTTATACTCAGTGTCCCAAGATATTCGATTTTTTGTGAATAGATCCCCTGGATTCGCATTTTGCTTAATTACTCGATATTCATAAATACCTCAGGGTTCAAACGATGTTCATTCAAAACTAAGAAAAATTTCCAAGATTTCTCAGTTAAAATTCCCCCTTTGGCTTATCAGGTTTCAATACAAGGCTAAAAATTGTGATGCATACTGGGATTTTGTATTGCAGTAAGCCCGGATGATAACGTTGAAAAATTGCGCGAGGCATTCCGAGTATTTCCGAATGGAGAAAAGATGTAAACATCCCCCATTATAAATCTCCGTAAGAAATCTATTTAATTTCGATTCTGTGATTTTTTTCAAGTGAAAAATGATAATGTGTCAATGAAGATATCTTGGAAATTTCCCCTTTCGTCAATTTCAATTGCACTTCTTTCACATGTATGTATATTTTAATAATAAATCGATCAAATGTGCTGCATAAATATCTTGGGACAGACTATAGCAAGTATATCGTATAGCATTTTATTCAACTTATGTTTATCATTTTACACTCACAAGCTGTGTTGACTGCATGGGGTACAAGACTGGCAGTCAAGTTGCCACTCACAAGCTGACCTGAGTGCTTAGGGTACAAGACCGCACAAATATGGCTCTGACGAAAAGCATAGCCATATGCTGCAATATGCATTGTCTCTTGCTGCCCTATGTGGTCAGCTGGCCAACAAAATACAGTTTTCACCTCTTTATATAAAATTCTATACTTCCACTCACTGTCCTACCTTGAAAATATATCACAAATGTATAATTATATGTCTACATACAATTGTATATGGAATATAAATACATATTGGGGGCTGTAAATAATGTGTCTGTATCAATACTAACGCATTGTTTTGAGGTATTGTGTATTTATATCTGTTTATTTTTGTACTTGCAACAAAAATGTATACCCTTGCATATGTGTATGACAACTTGGTACATGTATGTGTTACATGTATATCAGATGTACCAGCTCCCATTGTAACTTACTATGCTTACTTAACAGTACAATATTTATATATTTTATCCTTCATTTGTTATAATCATGTTGTTTTATTGTTTTAATGCATATGCCCCCCCCCCCCCCCCCCCGTGGGCCCTTGATTGGTGAATATAATATATCCTGTAATCTGCTTGTAGATATCCCATTGATCCCACTACTGTTCATGCTTGTCTACGATCTTCGCTAGCCAAGGGTTTACGATCTTCTCCGCTCCTCTACAAGAAGAGGAGCAGAGTGGACGTAATGAACCCTTGGCTTGCGAAGATGGCTTGTCTACATGCTAGTGTAGTTTTGTTTTTTCGGAAAGAGAAAGTTATTGTTGGGTGCTGCAATATCAAGGAACATGCTCTATTTCTCTTGGGGACAATGATATTGCTTTAGCTAAATTTGTTACAAACTGCCTACGATAAATTGCACAGTTGACTTAAAAGAGCATCCCTATATCACTGGCGGATTTAGAGGGGAGGGGGTTTGTGATCAATTTTTTTTAAATTGTAGAACGACAAAACCTTTTTGAGTTTTGTGATCAATTTTTTGAAATAACTAGAAATACAGACAATCTAATTAAAATCAGAACTTCCATCCGCTCCCCGGTTTTAATACATCGCGTCCACGCCTCCACGCGACTTGTCAAAACCGGGGAGCGGATGAACGTTCTAATTTTAATAAGATTGAACTACAGAAAATCTGGGGTTTTTTTGTTTTGTTTGTTTGTTTGTTTTTTTTTTTTTTTTGTGTTATTCAGTTTGAATCAAAATCTACAAGAATCAATCACTTATACCTGTAGTCTTATATATGTTTCAGTAGAACTATCACTATAGGACACTTAAAGCCATCTAATGTGATGTTTCATGTGTATTGAATATAAATCAATAAACAATCAATAAAATAATCAAATATGAAAAGAAAATATAAAAATAAAAATTGAGGCCAAAAATTTTTGTAGATGCCAAATTTGAGGCCAGGCCAATTTTTGAGGCCAGGCCAAAAATTGGGGCCAAGCCAAATTTGAGGCCAAAAGTGAGGCCAGGCCAACTTTGAGGCCAGGCCAGGCCAGGCCAATGGGGCAAAGCAAGGCCAGGTTTTAGAGTATGCCTATATGAAACAGATGATTCGGGACTCTGTGGTATCTTTTATTTCAAGTTCACTGGTATATATCGAGTCGACGTAAGGATAGAAGTAACAATTGTTAATTGATAACACGTCGTCGATATCCCTAAGTGTCGTGTTGAAGGCCACAGCGAGTGATTTCTTTTTTTTCATGTATTTGGCTTTCAATAAATTCTGCTTCATATGAATATAGAAATAGGTCTGCTAACAATGGTACCCATGGGAATTCCAACAGATTGTCGGAAGACCTGATTTTCAAAAATTACATGGATGTTGTCAATCAAAAACGCAAGCATCTTTTTATATCACCTTCAAAGTACTTTTGTACGCAATCCGATTGATTTTTAACAAAAAGTTTTGTAGATGACCATGGCAAGGTAAGTAACTTTACGAGATCGATTTTTATTAAAAAGGCAGCTCTCAATGATGTAAAAAAGTCTGGACTTTAATTTATCGTGTGGAATGGTAGTATAAATTGTAAAAAAGTCGTAAGTTTTGATGCTATTGATTTTGGAAAATTTTTGTGATTTCATATTTTCTAAAAGTTCCTGTATAGGCAGTGTTCTGTTAAAACCTTTTTAAAGCAACAACTAAAATAGCAAAAACAGCATCAAGCTGTGAGTATAATATATATATGTGTGTATATATACATTTAAGCTGGTTTACAGTGCAGAATCTGACCATATGAGAAAGTCAAATGTTAGAAACTCTCCAGATGAAATTAACTCTGATAATAATACATTGTACTACTAGTATCTTTTACAATGCAGTCATAACTAGTTTTAAGATTGTAAAAAGCTACCAAAACATGAGGTTTAAAACTTGAAAAAGTACACAAAGAAAATATGTGGTTTTGATCACTGATAATTTTTATTGCACTAAGACATAGTTGTGACAAAAAGGTAAAATTTGTTGTAAAAAGATCAGTGAAGACACTGAGCATTACTTTGAATTAAATAACAAATTCTATCTATGATAGTTGTTACGGGTATAACATTTGCAGGCATTGCCGAAAAATGAATTGCCCAATGTCAGCAACTGTTATACTCCTACGAACTAGCAAAGTAAGAATTTTATTGTTTACATCTTTTTAAGTGTATAAATAAAAGTGGATGAAAGTAACCCACTTTTACTTTGTGTGTTACAAAGATGAAAGAGCATATATACAGTTGACCTCTAACACATCTTCAAATATGGAGCTGATTTACTGATTTTAGGTCTTGCACAATTTTAAAGAGATCTGTGTAGAAAAAGGTTTACTCCACATCATAACAAACAGTTATCTTAATACAAGACAAGAGTACTGGGAGGTTGTTAATGTATAAATCTATAAAACTAATACTTAACATCCAAGTAATCACAGAAGTATAATCACTGATCTGTAAAGAGGTCAGCAAATCTAACCCACCTGTCATTATACGTCTACAAAGTCTTGCTGTACACTTCTGGAATGTTCTGTATCATACATCATCTCCAGTATGTATTTATCATCTCCAGTAAGTATTTATCATCTCCAGTAAGTATTTATCATGTCCAGTAAATATATCATTAACACCATAAGTAATTATCATTAAGACCTTATCTATAAAATAAATTAAGTTAAATTGGACTGTTGGTCTAGTTTCTGTACAGTAACATTCGTGAAGCACAGCTTCGCCCCACAAAGCCTGCGTATTTCCTGACCACGTCGTCATGCTGGGTCTTGGTTTTGGGGTTCAGTAGTTTGTACTGTTGGTAGGTCATGGCCATCTGCCTGTGTAATATCATCACACTGTCCAGGTCTACCCGCCCTCCCTCATCCTCTGAAATGATCGAGTATGTTGTGTTAGAAATACAATATAATGATGCATTAACAAGTATACTCTGTTAAATTTTGTTAGCTGATACAGTGAAACACAGTTACAATCAATTAAAGCTTAGAGCAAAGCCAGTTTCATTCACCCTAGCCTTCAAACTTATTACAGTAGAAACTTTATTTTTATAATGAATTACTTTTAGAGCAAATTAAAATTGATTGTCCCTGGCATATTGACCAATGTGTTGATTTTTTCCTGTACATGTATCGGTTGTGTAATATTTTGGAAGTAAATCTGCAATGACATCCTTTATGTGTGTGGTTTTTTTTTAACCTTTATCAGGATGTTTATGTCAAATCAAACTTTGCCATTCCTTTGCATTTTTTCACTGTATATACAAAAGCACTATTATTCTCATGACCAAAAAGCCGATTATTTCCTGTACATAAATTGGTAATGCAAATTTTGAAAGTAAATCTGTAATGACATTTA
This sequence comes from Magallana ariakensis, assembly GCA_020458035.1. Taxonomy (NCBI): domain Eukaryota; kingdom Metazoa; phylum Mollusca; class Bivalvia; order Ostreida; family Ostreidae; genus Magallana; species Magallana ariakensis. Next base: position 76,768,156 of record CM035812.1, on the reverse strand, counting down.
TTTATTTTTTTTTTTTACCTTTATCAGGATCAGCAAACCTAGAGTACTTGTTCTTATCCAGCCTAGGTGAGCACTCCTCTATAGGATGCCAGGAAAAGACCTCGGGGCAGAGCAGGAAGGAAGGATAGTACTGGCCCTAAAGATAAACTCACCAAGTTATAAATAGAAAGGATAGTACTTCCCCTATGGATAGGCTCATCTAATTACACAAATAGAAAGGATAGTACTGGCCCTATAGGTAAACTCACTCAAGTATAAATAGAAAGGATAGTACTGGCACTATAGGTAAACTCACTCAAGTATAAATAGAAAGGATAGTACTGGCACTATAGGTAAACTCACTCAAGTATAATATATAGGATACTGTGTGTAATGCCCCTACATATAAACACATCAGATTATTATAAATTGAAAGGATAATACTTCCCCTATAGATAAACTCATCAAATAATAACTTATAAAATAATAGTAGCTTGCTCACAGTACCTCTGTCTAAGAAAATATAATAACTCTAGTCTTTCTTAACTGGCAAGTAATTGGTGCACCATTTTCCTTCCAATAACCTTGAACTTTGTTTGCGGGGGGTATAAATAGAAAGGTTAGTACTTTCCCTATACAATCATCAAATTATATATAGAAAGGAAAGTACTGGCCCTAAAGATGAACACATTAAATTATTTTAATTGGAATGGACTCTGAAAACAGGCATTGAATAGAATGGATAGTACGTAATGGTTTTTCCCTGATGCAACAATTATAGATAAAATGGAACATTTTGGTCCTCTGAACAGAGACACTAAACTATGGTGTCCAAAATGTTCCATCTTATCTATAATTGTTGCATCATAGCCATATAAAATTATTGACATTTTTATGATAATTTCATTTTGTATAATTATGCAAACCACAATAAGCCATTCGCATCTTTGATGAAATGTATTGGCAAGGACTATATGTTACCAATTTGAATCGTAGTGTTATCACCATGAAAAGACACTGGAAAAAATAAACATAACAAACCACAATGTACAAATATGTTCCCACCATATTTACCTTGTATCTCATTTTTGGACAGGAGTGAATGTAGTAGCCCATGTAGTAATACTTCAGGTCTGGGGCCTTCTTGTTCAGATCCCGCACGAAGGCTATCTCCCTGTAAACAAATCACATCTTCTGATCACCGAAAAACAGAGATCTATTATTCCTGAAATCCGGCACATAAATAATACTGATATAAAATTATATTTACATCCACCGAGTATGATTACCTCTATTTCATACGGACACTTATAGTTAATTCATAGCTTTATAGAAACAGCAGGACTGAAATCTACATGCCCCGTTTATCGATAAGTCGAACCCTGCACGAAATAATCATGATGATGTCCGACTCAAATTCCCACAGGAGACAATTTGACTGTTTTTTTAAGCTAACGTACTGATGTACTTTAACAGCAGTTTAGTGAATTTTACTTACTTTTTACAATCAATTTATTAATTTGTTAAAAGAAAGATGTAAATATAAACAATAAAATGCTTTCTTTGATGATTCATGTGGGTTATAAAGGTAGCAATCATTGCAGAAAAAATTTACACAGCACACTAATGCAGGTTATGTTTTTTTCTGCAATGGCCCCACCTTCATATCCGGCATGAATCACCAAAGAAAGTATTTTATTGTTTAAATGTACATCAATAAGCTGAGAGACAAGTGTAACTCTCTAGATCTGACTCAGTACTGTAAACAACTGGCTGTAAACATGAGATGGTTTACCTATATACTTCTAAGAGCTGGCTGTAAACTTATAAGATGGTTTACCTTTATACATCTAAGAGCTGGCTGTAAACTTATAAGATGGTTTACCTTTACACTTCTAAGAGCTGGCTGTAAACTTATAAGATGGTTTACCTTTACACTTCTAAGAGCTGGCTATAAACATTAGATAAGAGGTAATGTACCTGAGTTTGTTATGGGACTAACTGTAAACATGGAAAGAGCTGGCTGTAAATATTAGATAGTGTACCACCAGCTAAGTTTGTCCTAAAAATGACGGTTAACTGTAAACATGAGAAGATTTCTCTGAGAGCTGAATACCTGTATACATCCCAAGACTGATTTAAACAAGAGATAATGTAACTGGGTGTGTTTCTAAACTGTCCATAAACATGAGATGATTTACCTGAGAGCTAAGTTCATTGTTATACTTACTGTAAACATGAGATGATTTACCTGAGAGCTAAGTTCATTGTTATACAACAGTAGACATGAGATGATTTACCTGAGAGCTAAGTTCATTGTTTTACAACTGTAAACATGAGATGATTTACCTCAGAGCTAAGTTCATTGTTATATTTACTGTAAACATAAGATGATTTACCTGAGAGCTGAGTTCATTGTTATTCTTATTGTAAACATGAGATGATTTACCTGAGAGCTAAGTTCATTGTTTTACAACTGTAAACATGAGATGATTTACCTCAGAGCTAAGTTCATTGTTATATTTACTGTAAACATAAGATGATTTACCTGAGAGCTGAGTTCATTGTTATTCTTATTGTAAACATGAGATGATTTACCTGAGAGCTGAGTTCATTGTTATACAACTGTAAACATGAGATGATTTACTAGAGAGCTAAGTTCATTGTTATACTTACTGTAAACATGAGATGATTTACCTGAGTGCTGAGTTCATTGTTATAGTTACTGTAAACATGAGATGATTTACCTGAGAACTAAGTTCATTGTTATACAACTGTAAACATGAGATGATTTACCTGAGAGCTAAGTGCATTGTTATACTTACTGTAAACATGAGATGATTTACCTGAGAGCTGAGTTCATTGTTATACTTACTGTAAACATGAGATGATCTACCTGAGAGCTGAGTTCATTGTTATACAACTGTAAACATGAGATGATTTACCTCAGAGCTAAGTTCATTGTTATACAACTAACAACATGAGATGATTTACCCGAGAGCTGAGTTCATTGTTATACTTACTGCAAACAAGAGATGATCTACCTGAGAGCTGAGTTCATTGTTATACAACTGTAAACATGAGATGATTTACCTGAGAGCTAAGTTCATTGTTATACAACTAACAACATGAGATGATTTACCTGAGAGCTGAGTAGGTCCCGAGACTGAGGAAGTCGTAATCGGGGTCATAGTACAGGTAGACTGAGGACACACAGGAGGGCAGGATGTCAATGACCCCCACAGCAATGATCTGGCCATCCAACATGTAGTGCTGGTGAAACGACCCGTACCCCATGGGTAGTCCCCCCTCCCTGTATTCCTCCTACACAAAAATAAGGCAGAGAATGAAACAATCCTTACATAAAGAATAACTTAGTGTCTATACAGAAATTAACTCCTTAACAAGGGGCCCATGGGCCACACGCTCACCTGAGGAACATTAGGTATTATAAAGTCAGCTTAATGGAGTCATAATACAAACTATCTGGACAATGTAGTATAATACATGTAGATTCTGTATAAAAAAAAATCCATTTTCTCCTTTCAGCTTTCCTGGACAAATGGTTCTTAAGGTGGAAGGCTACATCGTCACAACATGTCTGACATCCGTTCGAAACGCCATTTTGTTCCGGATTGATAACATTATGTAGTGGTACAAATTAACTATACACCGTTAAATTGAACTCTTCTTACAAGGGAGATGAAATAGGAATGAAATCACCAAAACGTTTAGAAAATATGTCAATTTTCTTCCTGTTTAAAGCTTTTAACTAACATTGATTATCAGCTGTTTTGTACGGAAAACATGGAATTTAAATAATATACTGTTTCCCCGCTATTTACAATACAGTTTTGTCATGTCATCTACAACAGACGATCATACATTTGTGACGGATTATCGATATAGGTAAGCAGATATAATATTTTCACTTAAACTATAAATGTATGATGAATATGAAACGTAGTACGATCTATTGAATTGATCCGAATTTTTCATCTTCAAATATTATTTATCATAAGCACTACTAATCTTATACCTACATATTTAGCATAGACTTGATCCTTTTTCAATTTTTCTTCGTGATTTTTATTAATTATAAAATTGGTCCCAAGATATTTGAGACCATGTAAAATAAAGAAAGACAACTCTTAAACAGGATCTTTTATACCAAGATTTTTGCAATAATTCAGTATTTTCTTTAATTTTTCAATTTTTTTCAATTTCTTTTTTTCATCCTATTAACCAACAAATATTGTTTATATTTTCAGATTTTTGTAGGATTTTGTCCAGCAGTTTGCCTGAAAAGATTTTTTTTATATTTTAGTTTCATATTTATGTGGATTCCAATAAACATCATACAAACTTTTTTCAATATTATTTTGTCTTTTATTTCTAAACCTAATGACATTTCACTTTCATAAGAATTTTAAAACAGAAATGTTTAAAAATTTGATAAATAAGGGGTTATCTGAAACCGGACTGATATTTTAAAAATTCTCTAGAAAATAGAATATTGTATTTTGAGGTCTTTTATTAATGAATACTGTGCCTAGTAATGGTAACAAATGCATGCAACAAAAATCCCCTACCCTTATTTGGTGTAGACATCCCCCTTAAGAAGATTTTTGAAAATTTCTCAAAAATTTTCAATAATTCCTAATTATCTCCCCTGGAAAAAGGATGTGGTCCTTAATTTTCACAACTTTGAATCCCCTTGGTTGAAATTTACCCAGTAGTTCTGGGGAAGATGTTAAAAATGTGAAAAGTTTACAGACAGACGGATGACAGACAAAATATGATCAGAAAAGCTCACTTGAGCTTTCAGCTCAGGTGAGCTAAAAAGAGATTAACTTAGTCCTTACACAAATTTTAATTCATCTTTAAACAGATAATAATGTGTTCTTATAGTCTGTTTGTGAACTATAAATGCAAAATTGATACAAGACCATAATGATCATTTAAAAGGAAATAACAAAATATACAGAGGTAATGATATATAAATTCAAAACTTCTGGCTGAATATACTGTTGAACTGAAATAACACTTATTTTCTAGAATATACAACTAGATTTCTGCAATTGTCCTAAATGAATATAGTTTTCTTTACATTATTATATTTAACTGAAGAAATTTTCATTGAGAGGATTAACAAACTTTTCAGATTTTTTTACTCTCCCTAGTAAAGCTTAAACTTTGTGCCATGTTTCAGCAGTGTCACTACCTCCAGGGGTCCCTCACACAGAAAGTCATCAAACTGTCCCACGGAGCAGTCCGATTCCTCCTCTCTGTGGATCCTCATCTGGTACTCCTTGAAAATGCCGTACGACTCACGGTGAGACTTTCGGAACTCTGAGGAGGGAGGATTGACCCGCACTAACCTCACCTACAACACCAAACAACCTCAAATAAAATGTGTTTACCTCAAGCGGGGAGTCGCATAAAAACCTAGTGTACTGGGCCACACTGGGTTTATCGGGAGGATCCTTGTGGATTTTCATTTGATAGGAGTGATACACGGAGTGGGCCTGCTTGAAGGAGCGGGTGAACTCTTCACTGGCGGGCTCTGACCTCACCAGTCGAATCTGTAAATACAGCGCATCACCACTCTCAGATGTCACAAATTAATTAGAGAGAAAAGGGAACACTAACAACTAAACGTGCTTAAAGCCAAGTTAGAGGGAATGAAAAACTGAAAACTCTTAGTAATGATATTAAGCAAGACATGGGTTTTTTTTAAACACTTGTTGCTCCAAGTGGGCCATATCAAAAGGTAACCAAGTTCATGGGCATGATTAATGTGACCTTAAACTTCACGACTTCAAACATTAACATTTTACAACCTTTACCTTTATGATCACAAAAGTACCGAGTCTGTAGCTTTGATGTTATCAACACTTTTATTATTAACTAGTAACTACTCCCTATTAGAAATGATAATTCACTGAATGTGTGATAAAAATATTTTATGGAGCATATAATTAACCATAGCTAGTTCTGGTGGGGAAAAACATTCATCTACACATGTTTACATAAAAAAGAGAGAGTGAACGAGAGAGAGAGAGAGAGAGAGAGAGAGAGAGAGAGAGAGAGAGAGAGAGAGAGAGACAGAGAGGAGAGAGAGCGAGAGAGAGAGAGAGAGGGGAAGACAGAGAGCAAGAGAGAGAGAGAGAAGAGAGAGAGACATACAGGGTCCCTATATACTAACCTCTAGTTTGTGGGCACAGCTCTCAGTCTGCTCCGGCTCTCTCAGTAAATCCTCTAGCGTCTTCTCATGAGATTTCTACAACCAGAAAATCAGAAGTTCTCTAGAAATGGACAGGAATATTTGTTATATTTGAAATAGTATCTTCATAGGTGTAGCATCAACATATATTGATATATTTTAACATAATATATCCCCTTCCTAATTAAACACAAAGTACACATTGCCACCATCTTGAATATTTCTAGTAGGACAGTCAAATCAGCTGGAATTTTTGCATGAAACCATTGGTAAAATTATTTTGTGATCCTCTCCGTTTTTCAACATCTAAGCTTACTACTGATTTGATCAAAACAGCTCAGTATCAGGCGTATTATTAGGAGGTGGATTTTTTTAAATAAGAATATATAATGTCAGGTGGCATGCCTGTTATTTAAAGGCAAAATATTTGACATTAATTTCTTTATCTTAACTACCCTGGTAAATACCGGTTATAAATATAATATGGTTACCTTGGAAATAAATTTGTTTTTATCTGGGTCCAATTGTTGGTGAACAGGGATTTTCCCCAGAGTATGTATAAAATACAACCCGACAAAATTCTCGTGGACCCCTTGGTTGTATTTGTGATGTCTACCATTCATACTTGAATTTTTTTGGATCCATGAATGGAAAATAATCTCTATTCTATTGTATTCATTCCATTCTGTAACAGTCCGAGTATGTATTGCCTACCTGTTGTTTCAACTGCTCTGTATTGTCTGCCTGTCTCTCTGTTTCTCCCTTTTCTGTCTGTTTAGCAAGTTTTTTCTCTCTCCTCAGATCTTTAGCTTTCTTACACTTAGGTTTATTGGGGTCTGCCCCGAGCCCTTATAAAAACAAAAATTTTAAAATTCATGATGTTCACAAAGTATACCATATAATCTACGAAGGTAGGCCTACTATAAGGCAGTAAAAAGGAGTACTTCAAATGCCATATAAAAAAGATCTTTACCTGCTTTTGGCGTTTTCTTTATCTGCTCCGCTTCCATTGATTTGTCCTCTTCTGGTGAGTTGTGATTGACAGTTGTCTCCTCCTTACTACCAGGGTCAGCCCCACCCCCTTTTACTGGTTCCTCCCCCTCCAGCTTGTCATGTTCCCCTTTCTTTTTACCATGAATAAGAAATTTATTGAACTGTTTGATGATTTTTTTGTGGGACTTGCTCATTTTGAAATTCAGTGCATCCTGTTTTATTGTGTAATGGGGGCAGCATGTGGTGTCCATTTTGGGTTTGTAGCAGTACTTTCCACTTCTACAAATAGACAACTCCAGAGATAGAACTATATTCTGATGAAAATTAAAAAGTTGCATCTTTTGATTGAAATGGTATGTTTTACCCCCCCCCCCCTAATTTGTTTTGTCCATGTTCTCAGTATATAATTATGATATGATGAAAAAATGACAATAACAAACCGTCAACCATCTCAAAAATCCAGAAAACGATATACAAATTCAAAGCAGAGCAACACAGACCTCCAATAAGATAGAGGTAGGATCAGGTGCCATGGAGGAGTGAGCATCCTCTGCTGACCGGTCACACCCGCCATGTGCTCTTTGTCGTAATCGGGAAAAAACATGATATGATATAATATCTCTCTCTCTCTGTTTCTCTCTCTCTCTCTGTTTCTCTCTCTCTCTCTCTCTCTCTCTCTCTCTCTCTCTCTGTCTCACCTCCTCCATCCCCGGTCTATAAGGTCTTGATAATCTTGTACTGTAAGTTTATGAGCCCACATTCCTGCAAAAAAAAAGAATGAATGTTAAAAATATTAATACTACTTAAAGAGACAGTACAGCTGAAAACACATGTGTGAATAACTTCAGATTTACCCATTGTATCGTTAGAAAATACGAAATAACGTTGATTGTGACAGTTGAAGTACATAAAAATCCCTTTTACATACCTAATTAATGTAGTTATGAGCTTCCAGAAATTTAAGGGTCGTACAAACTGAAATAATCTTATATCGTTTATTTGTACCATGTGGATTTTGATTGACAGTAATTGTCACGTGCTGAAAACTACAATATCTTCGCCCGACTACGGGCATCATGGTATACTAGGTAAAAGGGACTCTCGAAACGGAACACATCACCACTTTCTCGATAATTTATTAATGGTTTACCAATTTCAATTCATTTTAAAATTAACAGACATAAATATGTCAAATTATCCCTCAAGGGGCCTCACTTACAAAAATGAATTTAGGTTGTAGCAACTCCTATGATAAACACGCAAAATAGATTCTTACAAAATAATAACTGTGGTTATTTTAAAACCTTTGAACAATTATTACCTTATTTTCTTTGCCAATTCAGTCAAGTAAGCAGGCCTACCCGGTCTCTTACTCGGCATGCTGGTTTGTCTATAGTAAATACGCATGCGTAATGGTATAGAAAGTGGAACCCCGTTACACGTGGCGATGTATATATGTATAGGTTATACCTAATTATTAAATTTAATGAAATAATTAGATTTATTTCACGGAGAAATTTGTAATTTTCTGAAAGTTTATATATTTATGAGTAGTACAAAAATACCGAACCCGATCGGAAAAATTTTTCAAGTCGGTTTTTTAATAAGATGCGCCGTACTGTCTCTTTAAAATTAACAGAAACATTTGAGGAAAATTATGAATTCATAAAATAAAAGTTCAATCAAAATTATGAATTCATAAAATAAAAGTTCACTCAAAAGATTTTAGATTTAGAGTAAAAATGTTATGATTTATGCCTTAATGGAAGTCTATGTGGAATTTCAATACAGTATGTACAAATGTACACTCTAAATTTATACAATATGTTTATTCACCAATCAAGGGCCTATATTGAAATCATTGAGTTTATAGTAACCACATTGAGTTATAAACTTTAGAAATTTTACAAACTATTAGATCATGAATGCATTTTAATAATTCAAATAATAAAGAAAAGATTTAAAATACCAAGTGTCACTTTTACAGTGATTTGGATAAGCACGCGCCCTGCGCCATAGTCGCATTAAATAAAATAATGGCACATTGATGTTAAAAACGTTGCGCCCTGTTGGCGCAAATTATTATTATACTATTACAGTGCATACTTTTTAACTTTGAGCTTTCCCCCCTAAACGCTTGGAATCTCTTTCGCTACAATTCTTTAATGATCGTTGTTAATTTACACTTAAAAAATAAGAGTAAAATGACTTAAGTTTGTTTTCTTTAGTGTAAAGTGATTTTTGATTGGTTTATACAATGTACTGTCAATTTGATATTTAACGTCCCCGTTCTAAATGTAAGCAGCTGCCATCATGCCACCGAAAAAAATTCCCCGTCCCGAGAAAGGACAAACTTTACTGCAATTTTCATTCAATTAAAAAAAAACACAGATGAAAATGAAACAACAGATAAAGCAGAACAGGTGGCTGAAATAGTGAATGGAGACGCTGATGGTAAGACTGGTGAAAAGAAGAATATAAATAAAGAATTGAAACTCAATTATGGTCTTCATTACTAAATTAAAAATATTTTTGGTAGCTTTTTATTCAGTGTCATTCAGTAATTTGACAATTGCAATGAAGTCTTTTATAAACTCATCAAATTTTAACGTCATTTTACAATGTACCATAAAATTTCCAGTTGGCGCATTGATTTTGGAAATGTCACATTGACACTGTCTTGGAACGTGCCACTGTAACATTTAGCCCATTGCTTATCCCAATCACTGCTTTTACAGTCAAGACAAGGGAGATGAGTTGAAGATGTGTAAGTCAAACAGATTTAGACATAACATGTATGTGATAAGGTACTCCGGGGTGGGGGATAAAAACCAAGGAGAACTAGCGTTTAGAGACGCGTCTAATTAAGAGCCCAAATACAACTCTTATCTCCTTTGTTTGGGTTGGCAACTGTCATAGCCCGATAACAACAGCCGATTCACGCACGGAATCTGAATTATAAATCCCATAAACAATGTTCATTTTATTTGTTACCGTCAGAAACGTTAGAGTTGGTACTTTTGCAGTATCCACATCTATGACCGGGGCGGTCCCCGCCTCCATACCACTCCACGATCCCTGGACCAACCGAATCTTCTGCCATATTGGGAAACTCCACTTTCGATATCAGATTTTCACTGCGAGCCTAAAAATGTTACCGTCGCACTGTCTTCAATATTTTGTTAAAATTTCTTTTTATTGTTCAAAATTTCACTGTCTGTATAAAAGTTGTATGCAATAGTAGATGTATTCAAATTTTAAATTACTTCCTTTTTTTTTAATTACATTTACCGCGGAGCATTAAGTAAAGTGAAAGTAGAAATGGCAGCTCCTGCAAAAACAATTCTGAGAAGATTTCGCCGTAGCGGCGTTCTTAAAGAACTCTCAAAAGTGACATCATTAAACTTTACGAGGGCTGCACATTTTACCTACGTGCCTGATACTCCTCCTGCAGTTTATGGTAAGATAAACGTCATTTTAATGTAACACTGAAGTTTGGAGTTGAAAGTCATGCCAATGTCGACCAAGTCTTGCCAAGTTTACTGTGTTTAACTCATGTACAAGGCATTAAAACTGATGCATAGTGAAACATATATCGCTTTGTAATATTTAGAGATTGAAACGCTATTATCAAGTCAGGTTATTTGTGCATTACTCATCTATTGAATAACATTAAATGTAAATAAAATTTGATGAAAGCGCATTTAGCGTTATTAATGTAATTTTTTTCTTCTCTGTAAAGTAATATGTTTTAACTTATATGGTGCGACCATTGGGGCAAATGCAGCATAATTATGTATAATTAAATGGGTGTCATGAATATCTGGAATTGGCGGAAATCTAGCAATTTCTGTTTAACTTTAAGGTAGTCCTATTCTCGGTACTAAATGGGCTCAATCATCAAAAGCTTAGCTTTAAATTATAGATATACATTCTAGCAATACATATACATTATGAAATATATATGTTTACATGCTAGTTTTTTTGCTATCAGCTCTCAGACAGGTGTACCCCCTTGCGAAAATTATTGACAATGATGAAATTTGCCAGACGTCCATTTTTCTTAAAATAATTACCAATTTTGGAGAAATAAGAATTGGAAATACAAAATAGAGTATAAACATTTATTTAAACTATATCTCATCAATATTTTTTGAAAATTGTTGTAAGTAAAGTATGCTTTATGGACCTGATGTATCAAAATAGAATACAAAAAATGTATTGTATGTATAGTGTTTGGTCATTGTTTACTATTTTATGGATTCAAACTTAAATTCATGGTGTTTAATCTATAGAATGACAGCTTAGAAAAAAGATTTGGTAAAATAAATCATATGTTGACGGATTACTTTTCACGCTATAAGCTCTAAACCGAGTAGACCCTGAAGAAAAATTCCGTAAAAATCACATTTTGCTACAGTTTTCTGCTTAGATCTGTCAACAGTGTTAGATATCATTTAAACATTAATTAATTGATGATTGTTTAAATTCAAAATAGCTTCTGTCTCTAAATCTAAACCGGTTTTAGTATATAAGAAAACTAAAAATTCGGGGGAGGGGGGGGGCGTCAAAACAAAGAAGATATAAGCATACCTAAGATCCTGGTTAATCAGAAATTTCGTTTTACATTTTTCTTTATTAGAGTGAAGTTTCTCAGCAATAATCATTTCTATCTCTCATAGAATACATGTATTACCGTTCTAATTGCTTATTATTGCCATGGTTTACAACTTACAGCGATGTAGAGCAAAATCAATACCGGGTATCTAAAATGCTATGCAAAAGTCGAACCAATATTGTAAAATCAGTATTATGACGTAGTGCGATACTCGGACTACTTTAAGTGGTAAACAGTTAATATACCACTAAAAATATTTGAATGTTTAAAGCTATACACGCTATAATTTGCGTCAATTTTAAATGACGGGGAAAATACGTGTGTTTGATTCCTTACAAAAGTTACCTATATGCTGTTAATTATAATGCCCAATTCGATCACGTAATAAAGATATCAAATTTTAAACAATAAAAAATATTTATTTTCCTGCCAGGAAAGTAATGCCTTCTCATGAATATCAATCTGTCACGTGATATCGACAGCTAATTTTAGACAATCACACAAAACTTGGTGGGGGTCAACATCTTCATAATTGTTGTCGTTTCACGAAGGAAAGGATATAATTTTTTCAGTAAAGCATAAATTTGTCCTATATACGAGTACGAATTAAAGAAAGCAAAAACACAAGCGTGTGATCATGTTCATGTACATACATGTACTTCCTTTGAACAATGACGTAGGCTTATGTGTTTTCCCCTAAGTGCTATTTTTAGTTCGTGTGAGTGTTATCCTATTTAAACGTTAAAAAATAATGGTACCGTGAATGACAAATGTATAACACTCATAATACATGTAACAACTGTTAAATCTGTATATAAAATCGAGACGGATATGTAATTAGGCAAACAATAACGGCTACCTGATTTCCCGCGGACATGCGCAATGAGGTCGGTTTCGCTCCTTCTTTATCAATATTCATGAAAAAGCATTAGGAAAATAAACAATTAAAATTCTATATCTTTGTAACTAGAAAGAATTAACCACTGTAATTTACAGAATATAGTTAACTTTTATAAGTAAACAAACACATGCGTTTTCACTGTCATTCAAAATTGACGCAAATTATAGCGTGTATAGCTTTAATATCTTAAATGTATTCTTTTATTATCTGGCTCTATCATTGTGGAATGTTTTAGCTTCTTTTCCATTATTTAGAAAATTTAATCAACTTTTTTACAGAAACTGCTGAACTGCTCTTTTACAGGGCAAATTAGTGTAGTTTGGCAGAGTTTTTACAGAACCCACAACGTTATTTTTTAAAGATAAACGATAGGATAGGATTCACGCATGATAGGATAGCATTAACGCATGATAGAACAGTTTACACGCACAATACTATAGGATTAACGCACGATAGAACAGTATACACGCACGATACGATAGGATTGATACATGATAGGAAAGGATAAACGATGTTAATGATAAACGTATAATCGCTTTAAACGATTTTCACGATTAACCTGATAATGACATAATTTTGGAAAGTACACGTATGAATAAAGATTTAAGTGGAATTTCTTTTTAGTAACAATTGCCCAGTTGTTAATCATCGCTGCATCATTTATAGAATCATCAAAATGACCAGTTAATTTTTTAACAAAAATTATGAGCTTAAATGATCAATAAATTTTCTGTATTGTTAACATTGCTTTCATAACAGAACACCCTAGCCGATCGCCGCGAATATTGCAGCCTTAGATCAAATCACACGGAAATTAGCGGGTTCAATTATAAAAATCCAACTCTTGATTAAAGTAAATATAAAATCTATCATAAATACATTTATTTCTGTATAAGAAAATGATGCATTAAAAACGAATTATATGACATACAAGCTAAATAAATATTTACGCAGATACACATTCCACGTACGATTTGTTAACATTGTTTTCATTACCACACACCCTAGCCGATTGCCGAGGACATTTCAGCCCAATTTCAAATATCACACAGAAAATAACAACTCTGGTGTTAATTAAATATAAATTATATCATAATTTTGTTTCTGTAAAATATGATGCATAAAAAACGAATTATGTTGGATAAAAGTAATGTTTATGCAGGTATACACTCTGCAGATGATTTAATATATTCGATATACAGGTAAATATGTTACATTGTTCCTAAGAACTTTGATAGTTTACATGATTTTTTTTATTTCCAATGCTTACAGATATGATTTACATGTAATATAATTGGTTAATTTTGATCTAAAAATTTAAGAAATAAGAATCATGATAGAATGCTGGATAGGATTTTACAATTCTTGTTCGATAAATTTTCTTATACGGTGCACTGAACGACTTGCAACTTTGAAATAAATTTACTTGCTTATGAAAAGGCACGAAACTATTAACACGATAGGATAAACGGAAAAACTGTTAAAATTGAACGATAAACCTGATAGGATTAACGCACGATAGGATAGCATTAACGCACGATAGAACAGTATACACGCACGATACGAAAAGATTGATACATGATACAATAGGATAGGATTGTAAAAAATAACGTTGCGGGTACTGTAGATGATAGATAATTGAATGACACAGATTATACAATTGATGTTACATCCTAATTCACCAAACTTTGTCAATGTGGCTTCTGCTAAATCAAGTACTTCGCTAAATGCCATGCATACATGTATAAGAATGTGTGCATTCAGAAATATGCTAATTCAAATCAAGGCCAACTTGTTAAAAAATCAATTTCTGCCAAATATTGTACAAGCCAAATATAAAATGTTTACAGCATAATGAAAGGGACCCAGTCGGGGTCACTGGTAAATGTATTAATCAGATAAAAAGGCATTGAATTTCATTTGTTTAATTGATTTAGATAATTGATCCAGGTGCTGCAATGTATACTCATTATTATGAGATTTATATACCCAAAACTAAACTAATGTTTTCGATGAAATAAATTAATATTTGATAACAAAGTTTAATGTTTCCAACAATTTGTCTTTCAGGGGACACAACACGTATGAACCTAGTCCAGGCCATCAATAACACCCTAGACCTCACCCTGGCCACCGACCCTACTGCAGGTGATGTACAAATACATAATTTTGTTTTCCCTTGGACTGAAATGTCACTTTCATTGGTTTAAATATGACACATGACTGCCGGATATATCTTTATGTCTGTCTGGTGAAAATTAATATTTGGCAATATGGCTGAAGCTTCACCTATTCATTTCAACATTTCATAATATATGATACAAAAACCGCGTTCCGTAAGTTCTTAAAATATTTGGAGTACCGTAGTTGCCCTTTGGAATTACTTTTAAATTGGAATAGTTGCCATTTAAATTGATGTCACATTGTTGTGTCTGGGGCAGAATAAAATGGTAGTGTCAAGATTTGCTTAAACCTCTGTAGAGCAAAATTAAAAAATGTTTAAAATTAGACAGGTACAAAACATTATAAAAGAACAAGGGTGCAGCAAAGATTTTCAAGGACTATTTATTACATGTAAAAGGTGAGAATGAGATTTTGAAGAGATCGACTGTGTTAAATTGGACGATATGTAAGCAACTTTTATACTTGATAGTCTTCGGGAAAACAAAACACTAATTAGGTTTGTTACTGACTGACTACAGAAATATATCCGGTTGATCAGTCTGATCAACCCGATATATTTTTGTAGTCAGTCAGTAACAAACCTAATCAGAGTACTGAAAGTACTGAGAAGCGCTAAGTTGTCCGTATATGAGCAAAAAATTAATTGCATTTATTTATACATGTATTATGATGAATGAAGTTTACATACGTCATATATATAGCAAATATTTTGCATTTTTTTATAAATTGAACTACAAACAATATCCAGGACAGCATTCAATAACCGAGATGCGTGCATAGCCGCTAGGTTATAGATATATAGATCTATTGAATGATAAGCTAGCCTATATAGCCTCTAGTTCATTGATTTGAAGTTTAAATTATTAGCAGATGAATAACTTCACCGACATGATTTGGAAATTTCATGCAGAAATATATGTGTTAAAATTCATAATAACTTATCAAACGAACGAAATATATTTAAATAATATAAATTTTGTGTTTGTTGCAACTTGGTAACTAAGGCAGCCATCTCGAATTTGATGCTTAGTCATAAAATTTTAGGCTAGGTATGTCTACATGTACCTAGCGGCTAGTTAGCTAATCGTTGAACAACGTAGTTGCTACGTAGCGTCTACAATCATGAACACAGAATAAAGCGAGCTTTATAAAAACAGAAAACAATTTTAACAAAAGCACTACTACTACAACAATAACATACAAAAGTATGTATGCTAGTTTTATAAAACAGAAAACACTTTTACAAAAGCACTACTACTACCCACTAACCTACAAAAGTTAAAACTTTTACAAAAGCACTGCTACTTCTGTAATAACCTATAAAATTTCTAATACATGTACTAGTTTTATAAAACAGAAAACCGTTAACTACTAGTGCAATAACAGAAGAAAACAACCCAATTTTATATGAAATAAAAGACTGACTTAAGTGTAAAATTGCATGCAACAGAATTTGTCATTGTCATATGCAAGGAGTAGCTTCAGAATTTGTGTTCAATCATAACACTATTATAGTCTTTCCACATGTGCAATGTAAACAAATAGCAGAAAGTTTTTATGCCTATACCATACACTTGAAACAAATCTTTTTTCTTCCGATACCAAGTTACAGTTTATTTCCTAATGAAATGCTTTACTGTTGATCAACTTTATGTTCTAAGAATTTGAAAGTGGAATTCTGTTCATATTTAACAATATTACTTGTACTACTTTTGAAATACTGTAGACGTACTTTTGTCCGCGTGGTATTAATTACGCTATGAACGCGGGCACAAATTTTCCGCGGAATTTTTACCCAGTGTACTTAAAGTGCATTTTGGAACGAAATTTTGAAATTGCATTACATGAATAAGGATAATCGGAAGTTACTACATTATATAACGCTTGCATATACATGTACCCAATGTATATCGTTTTTATCTATGCAAACTGTCAAACAAATTTGTATTGAGAATTTACATAATAAATAATTTAATCTCCTAAAGATTTGAATTTTCTGTAAATTTATTTGCATGAAATTTAAACTTCTCCCAGCTTGAGATAACGGCACGTGTCAGACGACAAATAGCCCCAAGCGGGTCTGTCTTTCGATGACCCAATTAACTACACGCTAAGATCTGTGTTTTTACTGCAATTTTTAGATCCCTTTGTGCTCTGACTTTTAATTGATAAAACTGATCAACTCATAATTTAAACGTCATGTGAACCCATAAATTGACAGTTAATAAAGATTAACATCGTCGTAACATCTTGACGGCTAATGACTACCGACCAGTGCACAACCGATAATTACTGTTCACTGTGAACAGTTCTTACAATTTAAGTCCAAAGTTGGACAAATTCTAGGTAATGAAAATCGCGCAGAACTAAATTTAATAATAATTATTCAAATGATTTTTTTTTTCATTCAAAGAATCCGCGTAAATTTTTACCCGCTGATTAAATTGATACTGTGACTCCGTGGAATTATGACCCCGTGGAAAAAAATACGTCTACAGTACATAAAACACTATGCTATCCATCTTCTATTGTCAGTTCTGTTCTAGAAATTATTTTGCCTTTTTACCGACACCACAGCCCGTGTCCTTATGTATGAAACCCCATTGCAACATGTTGTTTACAAACTACGTATGCTCTTTGACCTTTTAATGCACTGACAAATATTCTTTTATTTTAGTTTGATGTTTAAGAAAAAATTTATTTGGATTATTTGCGTGTTGCTGCAAACAATTAGAATTATTTTGCCTTAATGCCAATACCGCAGCCGAGTACTTCTCTGCATTCTATTATTAGACATTGAGTCATCAGATTATTTTCGATGGTTATAGGTGGTACTTATTCTGAAGTGACATCCCCGAAAAGCAATGCCAATAAGCTCTTTGCATACTGCGTACGCTTAAAAAGTGATAGTGTACCATTAAGTTGGATTAATTGTTGCTTTAAATTAAAGAAGTTAGCTCCCTTTGTCCAGAAGAGAGGAAGGCGAGTCCAATCTGTCCTTTACTAATTGTATATATAAAGTTGAATTAAAGAAGTTAGCTCTGTTTGGCCAGGATAGAGGAGGGAGTGTTAAATCCATATGTGTATTGTTTGTGTGAAATACATGTACTGCAGGGATTCTTGTCAATGATATCTTTAGTTATATATTTAGTTATATACCCGGTAATCTAACCTTTCTATATATACTTGAACACAAATAGATATTGAAGTGAGTAAGAGGCACATACAAATGATGGTTACTCTGTTCGTTTCTACGTTGTATCCACTAGTCTTAGACATCTTATAATAATGTATTTTTTTAAAATTAATATTCTAAAGGTTTTAACATGTTTTTATCATTTTGTGACCATGTTAATTTTGGTTGTAGTTTTATTTGGAGAAGACGTAGCTTTTGGCGGAGTCTTCAGATGTAGCAATGAGCTGAAAAACAAACACGGCAAGTATAGCTTCTCTCATGCTTAAATATATTGAGAAAATGATTAATGGTGCTGCACTAGTGTTTTTATTTTGCATTGTATTATATAAAGAGCTGACAAAAAGATATGATATTGAGAGTGATTGGCAACAGTATTTCAAATGTTAATAGCTTTAGACAGATTAACTAATATTACCCAGTTGGCATGAATATGGGTACCCCTTACATATTTTGACAGCCATATTATACATTCTTATGTTCAGGACAGAATTTAACATGGAAACTTTTAATTAAACTAATTGAAGGCAATTTATCTTGTTTATAACTAATGGCAGAACTCATTGTTGTTAAGAATACTTTAGTTATTGAAGTTACATTTTGAAATTTTTTTTATCTTCCTAAAATTTCATACTGCCTATTAGTAAAAAGAAATTATTTTTGATGGAACATATGAATTCTTTGTCTTGATCTCAGGTAAATCGGAAATCCATTAAAATTGAATCTGTTCCCAAATCAGATTATTTTATTACTCAGCATTTTATTTATGTTCTTATTTAATTAAACTGGTTATTCCTATAAAGACACTCAAATGGAACAAACAGGTCTTTGTGTCTTATTGGATGAGATTCTTTCACTAACTAAACCCTTTATTGTCAGTAAGTACATAGTAGGTATATTAGTACATCAGCATTCTTTGACCAGGCCTCTTGCTTTGGTTGACAGGCGGTGATCGGGTGTTTAACAGTCCATTGAGTGAGCAGGGCATCGTTGCCTTCGGAATCGGACTTGCTGTAGCTGGGGCCACCGCCATCGCTGAAATCCAGTTTGCTGACTACATCTTTCCTGCGTTTGATCAAGTAGGAAGTCAAGCTTTTGTTTGCACTTTTTGTTTTGTATGTGCTCTTTACTACTCCAAGCACAGAGGAAGAGCTATAATAGACTTTCAGATCTACTTGTCTAACAAGTTCTTTGTAACAATAATAAAAGTTTAACCGAATCATATTTTATTACAGATCACTAACGAGGCCGCCAAGTTCCGTTACCGGTCAGGTAACTTGTTTGACTGTGGCAAGCTGACCATCAGGACCCCCTGTGGGGCGGTGGGGCATGGTGCCCTCTACCACTCCCAGAGCCCCGAGGCGTTCTTTGCTCACATCCCTGGAATTAAGGTACGCTACTTGTGCTAGTAGAACATTGAAATGATGACTAAGTAATGGAATAAAGCTACCCCATTAGTGTCACACAGTACAACACTGAAGTCACTCAGGTCTATTTTATTTAGTAATCTTTTTATAAATAGTGTAAAATTAACAATTTTTAAATAAGTATATATGTCTTTTTTTGATTCTTTTCTTTGATCAACTACATTAAAAAATTATATCTAGATTTCTTTCAGTTTTAGTCTTATTTTTATTCATACACCATCTGTAAGACTTTCAAATTCATGATAATTGTTATATAGATGAATGACCACTGTATTATTTTAGATTTGGATTTTTTATATGTATATTGTATATGTTAAGTATATATAGTATTGGATGACTACACAATTATTGAAATCCAGGACTTGCTTCTAGTACAATGTACTGGGTATTCATTATCTTATCTTTAACAATTAGACTAAAATGTGTTAAATTAAGAAGTACCAGGTATTTACATGTCCTTTGTCAACATGGAAGAAACATATATATTTAACAATGCATATTTAGAACCAATGGTAAAATGTTAATGATTTTATGTTTTGGCTGTCCTTTTTGTAACGTCAGCAACTTGTTTACATGATAATGAATTGTTTGTTTCCTCTTAAAATCCAGCGATGACCAGATTGTCACTGATACAGCGAAGACAACAGATGTTGTTGCTATTCATAGATTGTAATCAACGAAACTCCTGGCGTTTTATACAGCTAAAATGAGAAATAAATTACAATGATGTACATAAATGTAATTTTTTCATCACCATATCAAACAGTTTGATTTGGTTGTTTTTGCCAGAGATGTAAATAATAAGTAATGTAGCTTGATAATTAAGTTTAAAGCTAAAAATATTCTCCATTTAAACAAATGGCTATCATAACGAACAATTTTTATGACATAAAAAGGAATAGTGATGATATTGTAAATCACTTCAGATCATATCAAAATGACTGAAAATTTTCTAGTACACATATATGTTAGAACATCAACCTGTATTTAATCTTATTATCTGTGCTATAATAACGATTGATATTTATTAAAACTGAAGATTTTCCCTCATCACCACCATTATAATTTTGCAATACAACTATTTTCAATATCTGTAATTAGAGGAATAAAGGACAATAAATGGGATGCATCAGATTTAAGTTTAATTGAAATGGATGAGATATAATTACAACAGATGGGTCTTTGTTTACATACGGCCTGCCCCTGTACCATCTCTCCGAGTGTTACTGCGGCAGCATATTTACTTACTGACGCTGTGAATAGATACAAGAGATGGATGGCTTCCCCTCATCCATCAAACAATTAGAAACACATCCCAGTTTGATAGATTGTCCTTTTTTGAGAAATTAATTTTTTCTTTTAATTATGTATTAAATACGTATCTTTCGATTTTGTTTGCTGCATTCCATTTTTATCTGCGATAATGTTCTTATAGAAGGTTTACCAAATATTGCTATATGTTTCATAATTGTAATTTACCCAGAATCCAGTCAGGATAATTATCCCATCAATCTATTTGTCAAATGATCTATACAATTATTTCTTCTTAATTTCATATCACATATTCATAACATATTTTTAATCAATCATTTTAATATCCATCTTGCCTTTATGAATGTACTAAGTCTAATGTTAACTCTATATACCCACCCCTCAAGGCCCCTTAAGGGTCCTCCACACACCTGGGAAAAATTAAAAAATTCTGCATACAAGCCCATTCTTCTAAATTACTTGAAGATATGGATTTTTAGCATGTGTTCGACTTGAAAATGACCCCAAAAACTTTTAATTTTGGGGGAAAATCAACTTTTTAAATTTTACTGCTCTTCATAAAAAATAAAAATCCCTGCAGTATTCCAATCTAATTAAAATTAGATCCTTCACGCTCCCGTATTTGATATGTCGCTTCACAGCGACATATCAAATACGGGACCGTAAAGGATCTAACTTTAATTAGATTGTGCAGTATTCGAACTTCAGACTTGGGGGTTGGTAGACGGAAGCTACACCCACTGCGCCACAGAGATAGTCACCAACTTTTGGTGATATAAACTGTTTCTCAATGCGTTCAAATCGCCATGTTGTGACGTACTGTCATAAAAAGTAGAAGTCACAGGGTGTCCAGGATCAGTAGTGAATGAACTTACTTCAACTCATTCTACCCACAGGCCAGAGGTTGTTATTTCTCAAGGTCCCTATAAGTCCTTTATTAATGTACTAACATTAACTCTATATACAAACAAGTTTTTATCACACAAAGCCCCTATCAGATATTTATGAATTTTCTTTACCCACAGGTTGTTATCCCGCGAGGCCCCTACCAGGCCAAAGGCCTCCTGTTGAGCTGTATCAGGGACCCTAACCCCTGTGTGTTCTTTGAGCCAAAGATTTTGTACCGAGGTGCCATAGAGGAGGTCCCCACCAAGGACTACACCCTGCCCCTCTCTCAGGCCGAGGTCGTCCAAGAAGGTAAGGAACAGTCTGTCCAATGAGGTACCTGAAGCTACCTAGGAGTGACCCTGTGTGTCTGTCTGTTCATCTGTTTGTCTGCCTGTCTGTCTGTCTGTATAATAGAGGAGGTCTCCACCAAAAGTTACACCCTGCCTCTTCTCTCAGGTTGAGGCTGTTTTAGAAGGTAGGAATCAGCCTTTCCAATGAGGTACCTTAAGGTTCCCAAAGATCACCCTGTCTGTCTGTGTGTCTGTCTGTGTAATATGAGGTGTGATCAAAAAGATTTTTGTTATTGGATGCATAAACCCACATTTAGGGACCATATGATTTCAATATTGATAAATATCATGGAACATTTTTTTATTATACTTACCGTATTTGAACATTTAGTAAATTTTAGGGATAAAATTCATTAAAAAAAATGATTGAAAACAATGGTTTTTCCACAAGTCTTGGGTGACAGATCAAACCTTTAAAATGATTCCGAAAATAAATGCTGGTTTGTTATTCCCCATTCCATTTGATTTGTTAATTATCCAGTGAACCGCCTGATCTATGACATATGAAGATCCTAAATTGGTCTCCATTTGTTTTACAATTAAGGAAATATTTTTCAATTTGTGCTAATTTTTTAAATACCTGATGCCTTGAAATGTCAAAAAATGACTTGACCATAATTACTAAGCAGAATTATCAAAACAGGTTTGATAACTCATCACAAAGTTGTTCCAGATTCTGACATATAAAATACATGTACTGCTTGACTTTATCTCCAATTAATGCGCATACAGAGTAATATACTGTGTTCTTATTAGAACCTGGCCCCATTTGGCAAAAATATCGTGGTTTTTTTTTGACAGAGTTGGGAACTGTTATTCATTTCTTGTTTTGTAATTCATTCCCTCGGTAAAATCTCTGTGGAACTGGCACACAAACATGTTTTCTTTGAAGAAGGATATGATGTATGCATGTGAGAATTTGATTAGACCTAACCTAGCGTATAATTCTTTGAAACAATTACTCAGCATTTCACACTTGAAGAGGAAGCGTGGTCCATGCTGCTTCATCATAATGTCATGTATTGAACTTTATTGAAAGAAAAGATTACTGGAAATTAAGAAGTGAGAAAACAATAGGGTTCAAAGCAAGGTCTCCAGGACATTACAGGGCACAGGGCGAGATCAGGCAAGAAATCATCCGATACATCAGGATACCAGATATCAGGATACCAGATATCATCATACAAACTAAAATGTACGAGTATCTTAACCAAACAGCATTTCAATGGTTACTACCATGAAACATTTATCTTACTTTAGAAGAAAATTAACATGGAGTTACTTTATCAAAATAGTCATCTCATTAATATGGCCTTAAAATTTATATGCATTTACTTTTTAAAAAATACTGATTTTATTTAATTTTTATGCAATCATACAATAAAAATACTGCTTACCTTTAATTTTATGCTGTTACCTTATGTAAATACTGATTTCATTTATTTCATCTTTAAAAAAGTTATAATCAGTTACTAATATGTTTTACGGTGCTACCGTTGTGGCGAGCGCAGCAAGAATTAGTTCGAAATGCCTTTTTTTCCTCCCTACTAATGCCACTGTGAATAGTTTTGATGACTATTCACCATGGGCAGATAACACAGAAACTATTTCACGGTTAGATAGAATAGCATGTTTATTTGTTGTAATTTTACATAGAAAATATTCACAGAGGTAAACAGTGTAATTTAAAAAAAATATTGAGTTCATTTATCTTACCTTAAAAGTTTATTTGCAAGTATGTTCTATAAAAAAATACTGAGTTCATAGATCCTACTGTAAAAGTTTATATGCAGTTTCTTTATAAGAATACAGTACTAATTTCATTTACCCTACCTTTATAGTTTATGTGCAGTTTTTTTTACAAAAATACTAATTTCATTTATCATATAGACTTAAGGCTGATTATGTACAATCCACGGAAATTATTTTGATTTTCTCAAAAACTGCAAATCATATTAGCAGGTCTTGACATGTTGATGTGAACTCGTCATTCTTTGTGAAGTAATGATAACTGAAAATATGAGTAGAATTATTCAAGTCTTGCACTTTTCATTCCTTCAACAGCAGGGGAATGTTTTTTAGTATGATTACTTTTCACTAAAATAGGATGTCCTGTTACACCTAGGTTTTTATCTCACCTGTATGTCTTACCGGGTACATCATAATTCATATAAGTGTTACACTAAACAGATGTAAGTTGTTCCTGCCATTAACCCATTTCCTTCACAAACATCCGTTTTCAAATCCTGATTGAATTTATTCAAAAGGGAATTAGAGAAGACATTTATGCATTAAGAAATCTGAATCAGAAAAATGAACAACATATGGAGCAAGAATCGGGATGTCACAAACTTCACTAAACTTGTTCCTTCAAAGATTATCATGAAGATTATAGGCAGAAGACATATAAATTGTCCGTTTTGCTTTCCACTTCTTTCACTGTGTTGTTTGCATGTACCTCGTCTTAAACTTATGAACATTTTCAGATTATTATCCTCAACTAATTGACCAATCTTTGCCAGATTTGGTGTAAAGTGCAATATGGTCTTCTTCAAAATTATTCCTTCAGAACTTTCAATGTCTAGTGCATTTCTATTGATCCTTCTCAGGGATGTATTAAGCTCAGTCAAGGCACCATTGGCCCATGGGCCTCTAGTTTTTAACATTATGTTTATTTAATACATTGTAGTGCATCCAATTTTGTAATGAAAAGTAGTGGCAAAAACCTGAGTTGGATGATATGATATTAGTTGGATTTTGTTCCTGTTAATCTATGGTTGATATTGTTGAGTTCACCTTGACCTACATTTACCTGTTCTACATTGTAGGTAACGATGTTACGTTAGTTGGGTGGGGCACTCAGGTCCACGTGCTGTTGGAAGTTGCCAAGATCGCTCAGGAGAAACTGGGTGTGTCCTGTGAAGTGATTGACCTCCGGACCATCCTTCCCTGGGACTCTGACACCATCTGTAAGGTAGGTCAAGGTCATTGGAAGCAGTGACAGTCTAGGGCAAGTTGAGTTTTTTTCTCGGGTACTTTCAAATGCAAAATCTTGAGAGCATTACAGAAATCATATACACAGCAGAGTAAAAACAAGTTTAAAATAGGAAGATTTAATTAGTGCAAAAAATAAAGAAATTT
Organism: Magallana ariakensis; assembly: GCA_020458035.1. NCBI lineage: Eukaryota > Metazoa > Mollusca > Bivalvia > Ostreida > Ostreidae > Magallana > Magallana ariakensis. The sequence continues at coordinate 76,742,984 of CM035812.1, read as the reverse complement.
CTTTAGAGAAGATATCAAGGTAGCATTCTGATTGTCACTGTGTGTTAAGGTTTTTGTGCTTTTGTTTGCAGTCTGTGGTAAAGACGGGCCGACTATTGGTAGCCCATGAGGCCACCCACACAATGGGCTTTGCTGCAGAAATAGCAGCTACTGTGCAGGTATTACATACGTGTCTTCTGAAGTTTCTTTGATAATTATTTGGTAAGAAGTGTCTTTAGGAAATTCATAACAACCATATACTTTTGAGTATTAAAGTTGAGTCGGGTAATTTGTGGACAAGCTATTTTGTGGTGATTCACCTTTCAAATTGATCTACCTGTAAATTTTAAATGAGGGTGGGGATGAAGTACGTCAGGGAGATGGACGTCAGGGAGATGGGGTGTTTGATTTAAATCAGAGTAGGTGAGTAACAAGAATCAGCTGATATGAAGTAAAGACGATGTTTATGGATTGTGTTACAGTCGGAGTGTTTCCTGAACCTGGAGTCGCCCATCGAGCGTGTGTGTGGGTACGACACGCCGTTCCCTCATGTCTTTGAGCCTTTCTACATTCCTGACCAGTGGAAATGTCTGGAAGGAATCAAAAAGCTTGTTAACTATTGAATTGTTTGTACTGAAACTCTTTGTATGAATGAAGTCATTTTACAATCACAGTATTACAAGTTTGAGCCTAGCGCTTTAGCTGTCATGGTGATGAAACATCAGCCAATCAGGAGGAAGCTTACAACTGAGATGATGCTATGCAAACTGGAAAGCAAATAGCTGTGAAGTGTCGTTATGAAAGAAGAAAAGGATTGAATGCTAAAATTATACGATAATCATGTGTCTGTATGCCAATTAAATTTGGACTTTTTAAGTGTGTATAGAACATATCAGAATGACTTGAATCATGTACCTCTACACATTGATATACCGAAACTGCTATATAACTCTTGAATCATTTGTATTCATTGTTCATGGGTAGCCAAAATTTTCCTGGTTTTTGGAGATGTAATTTAGTTGGTAGTGTAATCAGGATAATTATAATAAATTAATAAACTATTAGACAAATGCTTGAATACATGTTTGTGGGGATGCAAATTTGTGGACAAGGGTTACCCACGAAAGCCACGAACATTGATCCCCCATGAACAATGATGATACCACAAAATATATATATATATATGTGATGTAGGTGTAATCTCAATAAGAATAATGCTCACCATTTGCCATAGGACATATGAGCTACATAACATGTACTTTAGGAACTACATTAACTGTTATAAAATTGAAAGCAGTGTAAGTGTGTCTTGCACACGTTAGTGTGTCTTGCACACGTCTTCGATAGTGAACTAGTTTTCATGCACCGATTCTGCAGGTGCAGGATTCCGCAGACATTTTAATTCTGTATTTCGGCCGGTGCACACTTGACCTAATTCAATAAAGAACAGTCAAGTAGCCCTGATTACAGCCTGATGTTTTATTGAAGGTGAGAAATAAACAAACTTAAGTTACTGATGTAATGGTAAAACCTATAGATCTAAAAGTAATTGTCAATGTACTCTGTTTACAGAACTAATGAATCTCATGATACCAATTTCTGTATGCTGTATAATTAACTGTAAAACAGAAACTAATTCAGGGTTTAAAGACGCCTGATAGTACACAAGCTAGAGAGAAAAAAACTTCTCTCTAGATCTTTCTAGAAATTTCCATGGTAAAGATTCTAGTATTGTATTATTTCTGCTTACCTAAGGGAAATTGGTGTGTTTATAACTCTAGGAAGAAATAATCATTTGTGTGCAGTGATATTTGTTTGTTTCTATAATTTTCTGACTGTGTATATATATGTCATTAAATGCGGGCTTAAACAATCAATTAGTATTCATTGTCTTCATTACTTAGAGGTCTTCCAAAGATTCAGTTATATATCCATATATTTAATATCAAGTTTCTTAGCTGACCGAGATGAAGTCGGGGGGAGCCTATGCTATACCCTCGGCCTCGGCCTCGGCGTCCGGACCTGGTTAAAGTTTTTGTTGCAGGTCCTGTATCTAACTTATTACTTGTCCTATCTGGACCTACTAATGGACTTGAGAGACTTGGATGCTGAATCTGGGCCATGAATTTCAGATGCTGGAGGAGGTTAAGGTTTTTGGAGCAGGTTAAAGTTTTTGTTGCAGGTGTCCTTTGATAGCCTTTCTAAGTTACTACTGGTCCTAACTTCACCAAACTTGCATAGATGGTGTGTCTAATGATACTGATGCACCTGACAGGCTGGAATGCTGAATCTGAGCCATAGGTTTAGGATGCTGGATGAGGTTAAGGTTTTTAGAGTTGGTTAAAGTTTTTGGAGCAGGTGCCCTCTGATGATTATATCTTAGTTACTACTGGTCCTAACTTCACCAAACTTGCAAGGATGGTGTGTCTTATGATACTGTTGCACCTGACAGGCTTGAATGCTGAATCTGAGCCAAAGATTTTGGATGCTGGATGAGGTTAAGGTTTTTAGAACTGGTTAAAGTTTTTGAAACAGGTGCCCTCTGATGGTTATAACATACGGTAGTTAATACTGGTCCTAACTTCACCAAACTTGCATGGATGATGCATCTTATTATACTGATGCACCTGACAGGCTTGAATGCTGAATCTGAGCCATAGGTTTTGGATGCTAGATGAGGTTTAGTTTTTTTGGAACAGGTCACATGTTTAATACATGTAGGTAATAGCACTATTTCAAACTTGCCTATATGATCTAACTATAATATAAATGAATGGCAGAGGTAGCTTCAGATGCAGAGCCTGATCTCCATTATCGAGGATGCTAAAAAATATATCTTAGTTATTACTGGTCCTAACTTCACCAAACTTGCATGGATGGTGCGTCTTACGATACTGATGCACCTGACAGGCATGAATGCTGAATCTTAGCCATAGGTTTCGGATGCTGGATGAGGTTAAGGTTTTAAGAGCTGGTTAAATTTTTTAGAGCAGGTGCCCTCTGATGATTATATCTTAGTTACTACTGGTCCTAAACTTCACCAAACTTGCATGGATGATGCATCTCATGATATTGATGCATCTGACAGGCTTGAATGCTGAATCTGAGCCATAGGTTTTGGATGCTGGATGAGGTTTAGTTTTTTGGAACAGGTTACATGTTTTATAGATAATAGCTTGCATAATTGATTTAACTATAATATAAATGAATTGCAGAGGTAGCTTCAGATGCAGAGCCTGATCTCCATTATCAAGGATGCTAAAAATTCTCCTACCTCACTCAAACCTGCTTGATAGATGTGTTTGTTGTTAAATGATATAACATGATTCCTATGATATAGTATTCTATGATATGAAACACTATTGTTTTATTTGATACAATGTTTTATTATATACCCATCAATTTTCCTTTCTTGATACTGTCAATTTTACAGAGTGTGATCCGATTTTCCGGATCACCACACTGTGGTTTTCCGATTCCGTATCACCACTCTCTGAAACTGATGACGTAGTACACATAAAATAACGTCAGTATTTAAGCGCGTTTTAAAAGAGTTCATCTAAAAATCGTTTGTTATATAAGTAAACGTCATACAATTGATTTTAAAAAGATAGTTTTGTGATTAAAACTTATAAATGGACAAGGGTATATAATAAATTTATCACTATAACAGTAACTTGATCCAAAGAGCCGGATCACGTCTCATTGCCTGGCAACGAGACGTGATCCGACCCTTTGGATCAAGTTACTGTTATAATAATATATATATATCATACATTATATTGTAAAAAGTTATATGATACAATATGATATTGTATCAATTTTTTTGTACATTATGATATGATATTGAATTATGATAATGTTTTGTATAGTATTGTATATTATTATACAATATTGTAGAATATGATATTGTATAATATATTATTTTATCGAATGATATTGTTTCATATTATATTTCAATATATGATATTGTATCATATGATACGATATTGTATATTATAATTATATCGTATCATATGATACATTATTGTATAATATGATATTGGTTTATATAATATATTGTTATATACTACATGAAATTGTATTATATGATATTGTAAGATATTATATAAATATGATATTGTAACTTATGATATGATATTGTATAAAATGATATTGTATAATATTGTATTATATAATATATAATATAATATATTACTATATCATATGATCATATGATATGATACAATGTTTTATCAAATTATATTGTATCATATGATACAATATTGTGTATCAAATATGATGCAATATCATACAATACAATATTATACAATATAATATCATATGTTTCAATATTGTGATGTATTATGTGATATGATATAGTATCAAATAATGCTACATTGTATTTATATTAGGTATTATGATATTGTATAATGTGATTAAATACAATAATGTATAACATGATACAATGTCATATTATATGTTACAATATTATATTGCATCAATATTTATTACAGTATTATATTGTATTAAATGATATATATTGTAAGTATCATTGGATGCAATATCATATTTTATATTATTGTATTGATAAACATTGTATCTTATAATATTGTATGAAATGAACATATGATTATCATACAGTTTTTTTTACATATGATATACGATTTTGTGTCAAAACAGTATCCATGAATATCCAAGATCATTAACTATGATTTTCATATAATATGATAAAGGTGGTTTTATAAAGGTGATGCCTCATAAAGTTGATGCCTCGTCTCGGTGAGCTTTGTAATCTGTGATTACCTATGTTTCATATTCATTTCGTTTTAGCCATAGATGGAAATATTTTTAGTAATTTTAATATGTAAATTTAAGAAATTTGAACTTACCAGGGTGGGAGGAGGGGGGTATTTATCACCCGTATCATAGATAGTGAACAGCTGAAGGAGAAAAATGTACCTAATGGGCTAGTGTATTTTAGGCTGCCCAAAGTTAATTCTACATTTAATATCACTTAAAAATACCAAACCTACGAGGGAGACCGCTAAAATAACAAACAATTTTTTCAAACAAATGATTTTCATTCATTTACATCAGTAAAAATACATTGAGCATTCAAGCTACATGTAGGCTACCTCTTTAATTAGGATCTTTCCTTAGAATCCCATTGAGTATCTCATATAGAGTCCATAATGTGCTCTAAACATTTCGAATTTCTACAGCTTGCAGTATTTTAGTAAAATCTAATCAGAAAAATTCAAATCAAAATAGGGGTTTGTTTTTAAAAAAACACAATTTCTCCTAAACGTCCGCGCGTGGGTTACGTTAAACATAGAATTAACTTTGGGCAGCCTTAAAGGCTTACAAATGTGGGGTGGAGCTAAATGTCTATGGAGATCGAATGTAAACAGTGTACCCCTACCATAAATAATGATTTACAATTCTCCAATGTAATTGTTTTTTCTTGAGTGAAAAGGGATTCTATAAGAGTACATATGACAAAGATTAAGTACAAGCAAAATAAAAAGAGTAATTCCTGAAATTTATTTTTTTGCCAATTTACTTGGGGCCATATATATTTCACATCATCCTTTAGGTTCATCTTTTAAAAGTACCTGAAAATCCTGCCAAGTTTTACCGATTTGAGAAAATATTCCCATGTTGAGGCAGTACTTTATGGGGATTTCAAAGAAATATTTTTATTTACCAAAGATGTTTAAGCCAACTGGCACCAAGCTCCTACATTACTTGATAATGCTACCTAAAATAATGGCATTGTATGCATTTAATGCAACAAACAGTTAAATCAAAGGGTCACAATTTCCAAGAAAAATAATCGGAATTTCCATTGAACATGCACATCTTGCATGTTCTAATTAACTACTGTGAAATTCATTGGTCAATTGTTGTGATTGCTCAATGTTTTACAGATTTAATTACCTTGGGGTCGTAACTTTGTGGATATGCTATATATGTATAATGAATAAAGACCGTTTGTTTCATTATTGATCAGGGATGTTCTTTAATGGATACTTACAAAACCCACAAAAATTAAGCCCCCAATGCACATTTGTGATTTGATCTACGGTACAAGTTTTATGAAAATGTGTTAAGGGGTATCAAAAGGAACACAGTAATTTATTTTAAAAAGGTCATAAATATAAATTATATATTTAGCATCCAAAAGTTAATTATAGCAATAGGATCAGACACTAGCTGGTATATTGGAATCCAGGGGCACTATTAATCGGATCTTGTGAGTCCAAGACATAAGATCTTGGTCATGCATTGCTATACTGAGATCCAGATCTCAATAAAACAGGTCTACATGGGGGTGGTTCTATTAGTATTATCAGTGTACCAGGCATTGATTATAACTAGACTGTTACCAGTAGTCTATTGTCAAGTCAGTTAAATGATCAGTTGATTGAGTGGCTGCATGCAACCATATACTATTTCTTTCAAATACATACAGAGAAATTGATGTATGCTGTCTGCACATAACAATAAAAGTGCATGTCATGCCGTTAAGATTAGCAGGGACTTGAATTCAATTCAGACTGATGTAGTCAAAGCAGGATTTACAAATACTGCTGACTCCAGGGTTCCTTATCTAATCCATCTTGTATCAAATTGTTTTTTAAGCTCTAAAAAACTTGTTTTTGTAGCTGATAATTAAGCTGAATCGACCAAAATAAAAGTGTGGCATCTGTCGGGCCGTGCTGCAGCGATTGTTTGGGGTCAAGTGGATGCTTAACCTTGAACCTTTTTAAAGGTCGTCTACATGTAATACATGTAATAGTACCACTCTGAAACCGCTAACCCTGCATGGAAGATATACCGGTATTTCATTGACACTGCACTTTTAGGAATTGGACCATTCAAATTAAGAATAAAGGTTAAAACTAAAATGTTAAGATTACCTTTAAACCTAACAGAAAATATCTAAAAGCAGGAGAATTCAGTCAATTCCTTGTGCCAAAATTTCCTCCCAAATAATTTGATAATGTACGTTACAAAAACTAATTGACCATGTAATAGGTCACTATAACATTCTAAAACAGATACAACATGCAGTGTTAAAAAGGAGAAGTTACACAACCAAATCTCCTCTCGGTGCTGCAAACTAACTTACAGTTGGCTTCATTGAGTAGCTATAGGTATAACATAGTAACGGAATCTGTGGCTGCTCCTGAGGTTTGATGCATTTCACTGATTCATATAAATATTAGTCAGACAATAGGATTGGTTGTTTTTTGTAGGCAGGTTTTGGGGGTTTCCTGAAGGGTTTCATTCTGCTGTAAAAGAGATAAGTGGCTCTTAGGTACCTCTCTATTTTGGTCAAGTCATGGAAACTGTCTTGAATTTCCTCAATAATTACATTACTATGTATGGTACCAGCAGTTGTTTTTCTTTGGACATGCAGGCTGGCATGCATGCATGCATGGCCGGGCTGAATGGGTTCTGTAGTTTCTCTTCTATGAAAATTTTATCTTTCTATCACTTATTGATTATTGGTCCCTGATCATTCTATTCTCTTCAATGAGTGGGTTATGTGGTTCCCGTTATCCATATGCAAATGGCAGGGTGGGGGTTGATGTGGTTTCATTAGAAGGCCTATAACACAGGAAGGACGGCCAGTTAAAGCTTCATTGTTAGAAAAGCATCAATCACCATGCATGTCTAAGGTGCAGGAAACTATGCAGGAAATTTGTCTACTTAATTAATAATCCACAAACTTATTGGGCATGCAAACTAAATGATTAAAATATCATCTCTTTTTAAATTTATGTGGCAGATCTAAGAAAGAAAGGGGATTTCCCTCAAAACACAAGCACACCTCATCCCTAGGAACTAAAATTGATATGCAGTGTGTTTCTCACAACCCAACAATAAAGGAAGACTTCATTACTAGCTGACCAGAGGGCCTCAATGCTCACCTGTCATTCAGTTGTCTTGGGAGTGAGATATAATCCAATTCATGCTAAACTGACAGCACCTTCATCACTGTAATGAAGTGGTATATTATTACGGTATTAACATGGTTTTGTAAATTACCTACTAATATGGTGGATACATTGGTCCGTAAATCCTATATGGGACCAGACCTGAGAATTCCTCCAAGATATTATTTTAAATGATTTGTTTCAGAACTCTCCCATAAATTTGTCACATGAAAGTATCAAGCCCTTTCACTGCAGTGTGGACCTTGAATTGAATACTGAAAAAACGAGAAAATTTGGCGCACTATAAATTTTAGCGCCTTTGGCGCAACTGCCTCCGAGCGCTAAAATTAATAGTGCGCCAACGATTTTCCATATGTATTAAATTTCTTCAAGTTGCAAAACAATAACGTACTATAAATCACGAAGAGACATTTATTGAAACTTGCAAGCTCTCTCTCTAAATCACAGAGGAGACCGATCAGAGGACTCGAGAATTTACAGAAATTAAACTAGTTGTCAACTTTTGGTTTCAGCATTACCTGCTGAATCTCATCTTCGTAATGCCGAAAATATATTCACTACACCTGTATCTGAAAAACACACAAGGAGAACTGGAATGAAATGAGGCAAAGCAGCCATAACCTGAGCTCTACTAATGCATTTTACTTAAAAACTTTAAACAAACATTAAGTCTTTAAAAATAAGTCAGTTTTAAAGTTAATTTTAGCCTCCAATTTTTTTTCAGGAAAGAATTTCCAATATGCAAGTTGCATTGAAACAAATAGCTGAACACTAAATATATTTGACTGCCGTCACGAGAAAAGGGCCCTTAAGGTCAAAATTTCACAAACTCACTTTTTTCTCAATTAAAATTAGTCAACTCTTTCTGAATACAAATATACAAAGATATCCAAGACCTTGTGTGTTTTAAGCATTTTATGACAATTTTAGTAAGACATGTTACCACGACTTTGACGTAGCTGGTTGAAAACGACACGACGTCACAAACGTCAATAATTATTTTATTATTATTTATTATTATGAATTATTTTTAAATTATTTTATTATATATTATTAATAGTTATCAATTATTTTTATCGATATTTAAACAAGGCCATACTCTAATTATTCAAAAAACACAACACAGATGCAGAAAAAAAAAATAGAAACAGAAAATAAAAAAAACTGCGTTTACAATGCTGCTACTATGACATCGTTTTCTGAGCATTGTGACGTCAAAAGATAAGGGCCCTTTTCTCATGACGGCAGTCATTTTATTGGTAAAAGGATGAATCAAAATTCATTGCAAATTTATGTTTATCAATTTCTTTCTTTTGAAAACCACATGCAGTTAAAAATAGAAATTAGAATTCTTCAGTCTTAAGTCAGGTGCTTGTTTGTCTTGTGTCACTTAACCTTTTTGGTATTTTATGGTGACATTTCTACTTCAATGTGTCTTGGCTGAAACTGGTTTCTCAACAAACCGACCAGTGCTAGCTAGTTGTGGTACAAACACCAGCACATGGTCAGCACATTGAGAATTAAAGGCATTTATAATATGGTCGGCACACCAAGAATAAAGGCACTCACACAGCATACTGAGAATTACAGGCACTTATAATATGGTCAGCACACCAAGAATAAAGGCACTCACACTGCACACTGAGAGTTACAGGCACGCAAATAGCACACTGAGAATTACAGGCACTCACACAGCACACTGAGAATTAAAGGCATGCAAATAGCACACTGAGAATTACAGGCACTCACACAGCACACTGAGAATTAAAGGCATGCAAATAGCACACTGAGAATTACAGGCACTCACACAGCACACTGAGAATTACAGGCAATTAAATAGCACACTGAGAATTACTGGCACTCACACAGCACACTGAGAATTACTGGCACTCACATTGCATCCTGAGAATTCAAGGCACTCAAATAGCACACTAAGAATATAAAGGCACTCACACAGCACACCAAGAATGAAGGCACTCACAGCACACTGAGAATTAAAGGCACTCAAATACCACACTAAGAATTACAGGCACTCAAATAGCACACACTGCACAATGAGAATTAAAGGCTCTTGCATGGTCGGCACAGTGAATTAAAGGCACAGGTAAAGTTAGTACATCTATAGAAGTAATAGCATGTACATGGTCAGCACACAGAAAATTAAAGCTCTTTGAAGGTCAGTGCAATAACATTAAAGGCACACAAACCGCACAATGATTAAAGGCATCATAACATTAGCACAACCAAATTTAAAGGCACCCATATGGCACAACAAGAGTTTAAGATGAAGATTAATTCAGCCAGGATGTTATAATTTCATTTGCCCCTTCATCAAACATGCACTGCAGACAGCCAAGATCAAACTGTCTATCCATTTTTTTCTTATGGAACCCTTCCTCTGCAATATTGGCAAAGATAACCTTTCCTATCCAGACTTCAGCCATGGCTGATGCTGGATTATACAGTCTAGTTTTGGTGAGCTAAAATCAGCCAAGTCATTTGCTCTATGCCTGTTTTTTTTAACCTAAATCATCATTACTGTGATGAAATTGTCATTTACTTCAAGACAAAGCAATAAAATGTCAAAGATCAAATAAAAATGTGAGGAGAAAGTTAATCTAATGCAGAATGCTAAACAATTGAAATTTAAATGAGGGAAAAAATTACCATCACTAAATTAGTTTTTTTTTCCTTCCGTAAATTGTTTTTCCCGTCTATAGTTTTCATGTACCGGTATTACTCACTCACTCAGAACACAAATTCCATAAAATGAAAAAAGAATTCAAAGTGAAACCTCTCCTTACAGATGAATACAATTTTTTCTCATTTGATATTTTATACAAAATCAGTTAAAAAATGAGATTGAAAAATTTTCATCTTTTCAGTTTTAATACCTGCATCTACTGTAACTGGAATATATATAATTAATTTGCACATTTTTTGTGGGATTATTGTTGGGGAGGGGGGGGGGGGTGTATTTATTAGAGTGGTTATCTTTGGGGTTTTTTGTTGGGGGGGGGTGGGGGGTGGGGTGGTTATTTATCAATGGTAATCTATTGTTATTATCAACAAAAGCTAAGCTCTTGTAGTGTATGTGCAGTCATGCATGCTGATACAGTGCTCTCATTCATCCAGCAGCAGCTGGTCACGTAACCCTTTCTCTTCATTAATGAGCTGATTAAGGTAGTCCCTCCTTGATTTGTGTCAATTCCTATGCAGACAACAAGTTTGTCCAACTCTGGGATTAACGTTACGGTTTGTTTAATCCTTAATCTCGAGGAACTTGTGATCCACCCTCTGAATTTCCCTGTGATCCTCCCCATATTAAAACATAAAGTCTGACAGTATCACCAGTAATTACAGGGAAAACACTCACTGTGCCCCAACAGTGGCAAACTCAAGACAGTAACAAACTTCCAATCTTCTCTCCTTTCCTACTTGCACTTTAAGATGGCTTTAAATAATGAGTTCTGTCAACATTTGTTCTGCTTAGTTTAAATCTGATAAGATATTTCAAATTCAGCCTCAAGCTCTTGTACTGGACTTCTCTCCCTTAGCTAGCTCCTTTGAAACTGATACAACACATGAAAACAAATTATATGATAAAAAAGCTTGGCCAACTGTGTGTGAAAAATCTTACAAATGGTTACAAAAGCTAGCATACATGCAATATATTAACTTACCCTGGTAGCTGTGGTGGATCCATGGGAGCAAAACCCAAGAAAATGGGTATTATTAGGTACCTCAATACACCAAGACTTATACAGAACTTTGTAAGACACTATGGCAATTTAAATGTTTTAATAAATTGTTTGTATCAATTGATTTAGTTGAAAATCATCATAGCTCAGTGGTTACAGTATTGGGCTTGTGAACAATTGATCACAATTTCGAATCTGCCAGTAGCATTTGTTCATATTTATACTGAATTAAATTTTTGAATACAATAATTGCATATTTTTTCTCCTATTTGACATGTTCTTCTAATACATCATGCTATTTATCACAATCAAGTAATTTTCTGCCGATTTATAAAGAAACTATTTCAAAGTTAAATGAGTCACCTTAAAATAAAGGTTGAACTTAATCTACATGTAAATACCTGCAACTTAAGAATCATGGTAATAACTTTGGATTTCTTTACTGAAATTAACTATTAACAGGCAGCATTGTTTTTTAATAAAAAAGGGGGAAGGAGACCTACCCAACATCTTGAAAGCATCAAAACCAAAACAAAAAAACCCTACTAACTTCACCAAACATCAATTCCAATTCTTTCAAACAAATTTTTTACACTCTCCATAAATAGTGGAAGAGCTAGCTGGAGCATGCTTAAAATTTCAATTTTTTGTAATCATCTCATTGAGGACATCATGCATATTTTCCTTGAACAAAAACTAAAACTGTTTATGAGACTGTATTTGAAATCTCCAATGCCATCAATTTATCAAAAGTTAAGCTTCTTACTATGTGATATAACAGAAAATTGGATCAGAGAGAGAGAGAGAGAGAGAGAGAGAGAGAGACTCCGAGAGAGTGAGTCAACTATGTTGACTCTGCAGAAAAATGTTCCACTTAAAGACAGAAATTAAATGTGTTTCAGTGTTATATCTTGCTGAAACAAAAACAGAAGAAAACATAAGCAAGAGTTCTGTGCCCTCTGAAGATAGACCAGAGTCACTCCCCAAACCTACACATCTAAAATATCAACTTATGCAGCAAAATTCAAAAACTTCCTGAATTGGCTTCTAAATCAGGGTAAAAAAATCTGGCAAGGCCAAGTGTTTAAAAATTCTGCAATATCCCTTGAAATTCAAGAATTTGTACAGCCTTTGGCATGTACATTTTAATTTTTTTACACGCCTCCTTGTGGTGAGACATGTTTTAATCAGCGGTTCACCGCATTTATATTTTTTCAGTTTGCCGATTTTAATGTAAACAGAGAAATCTTTGTTTTGCTCTTTCATTTTTTAAAATTAGATATCTGACCAATAAAATCAACAAGATTTTGCTTACCCATGCCCTAAAATTCTGGGACCAGTTCCTTGGTGCCTTTGACTCGTTTCAGTTCTCAAAATTCCCCTCTCTGGGTCATGATTCATCAATAGTACAGGGCAGGTTGTTGACGAACATGATGACTTGCCACATTGAATACTAAAACAATCATTAATCATCTATTCAATGTAAGCAATGACACACAGAATTGGGCACAATTCACCAGGTTTAATTATAGCATTGTTAAACTTTAACTGCTGATCATTATGCCAGTTAGCCCGTAATGTATTAAAATAAACATTAACTTTTTAGGTATTCATCAGTGGTAATTAATTTGTTTTTCAAGCAAAAAGATCAACTTGACATATATTACTCTAAAAATGCTTGCTGTCATTCAAAACAGCTAGGTCATCTACCTTAAAGAAAAAAAATGAAAATTGCACCTTTAATGGCCACTTCCTCTAAACATAACAAAATATTGATGATAAATTGAATACAACATATTATTAATAAAGCCTGCAGTTTAACGATGATATTTTTAACATTGAATACACCTTATTGATACAGCTAGCTGAGACGATCAAAATTATCGATATGTTATTATTTAACAATCTACAAGTATGCATCTGAAAATGTTGATCAATTTTAAAAATGGAAGTTTTTGCACCGGGTTTTAATAATTCTCTGTGTATTCCATCAAACAATACAAACATCTGTCAAAATAAAATGCCGCAAATTACAGATCCTGTTAAATAAACGCCTACTAGTGGGTGACAGCTGGAGCTACTATCAAACTCGCAGTGCATTGTCAGCAAAAAACTCCAGACTTACAAAACGTGTGTACTGTCTTAAGCCTACAGTCTAGTATAACTCCCATTTAATCATTATGTTTAGGTAATATTTTTTTAAATTTTAACTTTTTGGGGGCTTTAATTTTTCTGTTTAAAATTAAACTAAAGAGAACATATTTCAGATTAAATTCCTGTGGATAAAATTGAGTTGTCTCCCTTTGACTGGTCCTGCCATGTTTTTGTTTGCAGGCAATCCTTCATTGTCAGTTGTGACATAATGAACTGCACATCAATTTGAATTCAATCCAATGCATGCTATGCAATGAATTATTAATAAGTTTTTGAAAGTCATCAATGAACTTTCAATCATAATAATTAACCCTTTCACTTCTAGTTACTTTTAAGAAGTATATGATTGACTTCAAGATCTGAAATATGACAGCTCAACCCTGGCATGGCACAGCAGAGCACTGTTATTGCTTGAGGAAAGCAGTCTACAGCGAAATTGTTGTTGCTTTTTCTTACACAAGTTTCTTAAAACTCCAATTATTGTTATAAAATCTGATTTATTAAATGTTTTAGATTTGAAGAATTTATGCACACCTTGAGTCTCAACCTCTTGAGGTGTCTGTTTTCAAAAACTCAATTACTAGCTGTTACCGAGTGTTTTTATCTATCTTGATTTTCTTAAATATCATATTTCATGTATATTATGTAGATCAAAATCAATTATTTTATAATATATTATGAAGTATGCTATAAATTGATTTCTTCTATATGAACCCTACACCCAACGAAAAAAGCCCAAACCTTGAAATTTCAAAATCAACTCAGTTCAAAGCAATTGGCCTATAATCTCAGGTCTAACAAAAGCATTGAATAATACAGCATGGATTTGATGATCTGAAGGTAAAAAAAAGAGAAGTCGGTGAGAAGCATGATCTTGAGGTGTCAGAGGGTATTGAATTTACGGGGTCCCTACAGGTACGAGGGGTCACGTAATGAACAGCCAGGTAAACACAGCAGATAAGAGACTCAGGTGATTTCCTCCTGACTGCGACCCCAGGATCACGATTACACAATCCGCATCACACTCTCACTTTATTTAGGATCTTACGAAAGTCAAACTGCTCATAAATTGAACCATTTGTTTGATCTGAGTTTTTATGAACATATATTGTATACCCTGTCAATTTTCAGACTTTTATTTTTCCTTATCCATGCAGGACCATTAAATCTAATTTGACAAATAAATATATCTTAATCTGTAACTTGCTAAAAAATTGTTATTATAATCTTGATATGCTTTAGATGCTTATGTCTGCATGTGTGTGTCTTATATGTGTGTGTGTGTGTGTGTGTGTGTGTGTGTGGAGGGGGGGGGTGGGGGTAATAAACAAGTTTATAATTCAAATTATTATTTGATTTGATTATTAATTATTTATTTAACAGTACAATTTGAAAGAATGCAGGAATGGGGGAAAAGAAAGTGGATGACTGATTCTAAAGTCTTTATTTGGACTCCCTAGCTGCTAGTAAACCACAGCTACCAATAACACAAGCATATCATAGTCTGGGTGTCCAACCTTCCTTTTTTTTTTTTTTCGACCCTGGGAAATTGACTGACTGGCCAGAATTTGGAAAACAATTAAGGTAGAAGTCATATGCTTTGATCTGGAAAAATGCTCAGGCAAAATTGCTCATGTCAGAATAAACAGTCAGAATGATATAATGACACCTCGGCAGCATATCCAGACCCCCCCCCCCCAAGTTTTATCAGCTAGGGTGATCCAGTGTAGATTCCCTAAATCTATACAAGGAGAGGATTATCAAATCATTCACTAACACTTGTGATCACACTCAGGTGAGATTTTGCAGGTCGCCGATCGATGTAAACAACTTATTTATATGTCAAAACAACTTCTTACACAGTCAGTGCTGATCATGTTGACTTGTAGGATTGAGGTTCCTGTTTAATATGACACATAACGCAGTGAAGCTCCACCCCTTGTAAAGGGTCCAGAGTCAGCTTTTTTACACCACACCACTTATATAATGGTAGTACTATGCATCCAACAATGCCCATAACTGAATACTGGTATATATGCAGTGTTACATGTGTCACCTTGCACCTAAAAAATGCAGCAAAGTCAGAAATACAACGTGAACTCCAATCAATGAATAATTAAGAGGGCCAGTCAACAAATTTCCCATCAAATCTATCTTAAAAATTATATTTTTAACATAAACGAATTAAAAAATCCAAATATTTATATCCTTAAAACTTGAATATTTTTTTCTATCTTTTTTGATACAGAGCTCTTTTTCTCAAGAAAATTTTAATAAAGTCTAAAAAAAAAAAAGAAAAAAGGACACAATCATCTAAGCAGCCCTCTTAATACAAACTTAGCCGTTCCATTGCACAGTTTTATATACCAGTAGCAGAGAGGAACCTTTTTTTGTCTTATAATCAGTGTATAGGAAAATACAATGACACATTAATTGTGTTCCAATCAATTACAAACGTTGTGGTGTCATCAATACAGTCAGAATCCCTGATAAATTGATTGATCTCCTAGGCATCCCCATATTTTTATCATATTAGATCATCCTGCTGTCAGGTTTTTTGTTACTTTGAGATAATTAATATGTCATACTGGTTTTGATAGAACCTAGCTGTCTGTACCAAATTTAACCTGGCATGTCACACCAGCTACCAGCTCTGAATGTTAATCTCCATCGCAATAACAATTAGGTCTCTGGCCAAAAGGAAAACAACTCAATTAACACAAGTAATTAAAGATCCAAACATGAGGAAAGTCAATACATGGACGCGGTTGTAGAGTGCTATAAGACTGCAATTTACTTTCATATTTGCATGCAGTCCCTTATATTTACGGACTCATAAAGATTCAAGCCTGCAATGCTGCTGGGACATATTTGTGCTTTGAAGGTCTGTGCTAGGGCCGAGATCAGACGGTGACGTGTTAGATCGCGTGTGTTGCCATCGTTTTACCAGGGCCTTGTTTGTAAACACAGAATAAATTACACTTTTTACGACTTTTAAACAATCCAAAAATAGCTTTATAACACAAAAAACCTCATTAGTTTGCAGCGAGTGAGGTAGATTATAGACATCTACTGAATCAGAAAGAATCCAAGCTTTTGATTTTTTGTGCATCTGAAAGTTAGAGGCAAATTTCTGTACACATGCCAAGGACTCGTCAAACCTTCATCTAACATGGGAAATCAACTTAGAAAAAATATTCCAGGAGCAATAAGATTTATACAGTAATCATGATACTGTTAACTGCTTTTAATTAGATAAATTGCTTTAATTAATTAAAAATACAGTACAGCTTCAATCAGAACTAGAACTGTCCTATTGGGACTAATACCCCCGCAAGGCTAATTTCAAATGGGACAAATAATTGAATTGTATAATAAAGGTTTGCGACACATAAATAAAAAAAATTCTAGAATTTTTAAAAAACTCAATTACACATGTAGTTAACAAAGAAAAATTAAAATCAAAATTTTCAAAACTTCACTGTAAATACATATGTATAACAGTAATACATTTACAAATTTATGTATCTGGTGATATTTTTTTATTTCATTGTTTTAAAGAAAAACCAACAAAGTGACAATAACCCCTCCCTTTGCAGTAAATGAAAATAGTCAAGCAATGCTCTTCTGTTGATAACACTTTGAATATCTTTCTAATCAGAGTCATGACAGATGCAATTAGTTGTTTCAAATTTTCCTCACTTTCTCCTATGGTACAATGCAACTCACTATCAGAAAATTGATCCCATAGGACTATGATTTTCTTTGATGAGCTTGTTAAATTGGATAAAATCCCAAAACATTATCATAATTAGCATACTATGTAAAAATATGAAAAAAAGAAAATTTAATATTACAAACAATTTTAAAATTGCCTAAACACTACAATCATATCAGTAATTTTGAATTTCATTTAAATTAATGCCCTATAGGGTCACTTCATCAATTTACTTGACTAATAAATTTAAACAGCTTCTAAAAATAGCTAACTTCTTTATTAATAATAATATTATTTATTTCATTATAATGATAGAAACTTTTGGTTTACATGAAGCAGTATTAAAATAACCCCAAAACCACTGCCCATTTTACAGATTATCAATTTTCCCTAAACCCATGCTCCATCTAAACAATGGCTCAGATAATGGCCCCCTTGGGACAAATGAATTCAGCCACACTTGTCTTTGATGTTCTTATTAGCTCCAAAGAATTTATCATTGACAAACAAAAATTTTGCATTGTCAGTTGATAGAATACTAATAAAAAATAATTTAAGTTAAGAAATAAAGACAAAAAACCTCCATCTGGATGTATTAATATAAATATATTTTAGAGTGCTTACTATTAATTTATTAATAAAGTCTGTAAGGATTACCTCCCTTACTTTTCAACATCAGTGTATAATATATAGAATAAGGAAAATGAAAACTGTCATAAAATCATTAAATCTTGTCCGATCTTAAAAAAAAATTGCAGGTGCACATCTTCAGATGGTGTTCAACATATGTACAAATTTTCAGACTGTTCCATGCAGTAGTAAAAAATTCTATAGGGGGGACAAAGTTGTGTCTACAGACAGACGGACAGACGGACAGACGGACAGACAGACAGACGGACAGACGGACAGACAGACAGACGGACAGGGTGAAACCAATATACCCCCCTAAACTTCGTTTGCGGGGGTATAATGAATTACAACAGGTCTAAAAGAATCAAATAGATTAGATATAGAGTTAGCCCCTTTTAAAGATATAAAAGGCATCCAGAGAAATAAAATCAATATATTCATACTTATTTCTGGTGCAAAAGCTTATTTCTATTTGCAGAACTTTATTGACTGTCTGCAGATAGTTATTTTTAACTGTATCAAAGATAGTTCTTTTTTTCCGCTAGAGAAATAGAACATTGTAGAACGTATTTCATACAACTCGTAGAGCCATTTTTAAAAAAAATTAATATGTTTCATAGCTTCATTTCCTTTATGGGTATAATATTCTTTAATTTCTCCAAAAACCAGACTTATTGTGAAATAAACTTATTTCCTATATGAAGATTTGACAGAGCAATGCGTTTTACTAACAGAAAAAGCCATAACAGTCTCATCAGGAGCTAACAAGTAGGTCCAAACTACTGATAATGATTTATAACCCAGTATTAGAACTTTTGTATGCCCTGTCCACACATTTAAAAGAACAGAAAACCTGTTAGAAATCATAATCTGTGGGATAATCTTGTCCAAAATCTATGGCCAGTTTAAGGATTAGCAGTTTAATTTAAGAGCTGTGTACCAGTCACACTCGGTCTTTCAATTCCATAGGAGATTATTTCGACGACTTCCGCGTGTACCGAGTACTGGGCTGGACAGGGGTCACGGAGTCCGCGTCTGTCGGATGTGATGTCCGCCACGGACCAGTCCTATATCAATACAGACTCAGGATGAAGCAGACTCTCATTATGATACAGAAATAGCTAAGGCTTTATCAGCTAAATACAGACTTGTTTGACAAGCTATCTGGATAATAACGGCAGATGATTAGACCAATCCTTCAGTATTGAATAGTCTTCAGATCCTTACGGAATCTCTGATCCTAGCACGTTCTCTGTAGCGGACCTGTGGGCTGACACCGGTCTCAGGTTACGCGAGACATTGGTTGTTTGTCAGATCTGGTATCATGCGCCACTGATGGAATCAAGAGTCCTTTACTATATGTTTACCTTTAACACAGATCACTTCATTCACAATTGATCTGCCTCCTAATCATTTGTGCATTAAAGTCAGTCTAGGGAAATCAACCTGAGCATTTGTAACAATACTGCACGCAGGGTTGACATATTGACTTAAGTTCATGGCACCTCTGATTTTCAATACCAATTGCACACAAATGATTATTACAGCAAACCTCATATAACCTTGGGCAAACAGAATGGTCTTTCAGAGATGTATAATCAACTGATGAAAATCTGTTTCATCATCCTATTGTTTGTTCATATGTACATTCATTTGATGAATTGTGAAAATACAATTTGAGAATATGCGTAGAAAAAAAAATCATTTTGAGAGAAATAGATTACAGAAAGGAAAGAGCAAAAGGTCAACCAATGGGACCAGAATCTTCCTCAAATTACAGGGTATATTTAACCATGCCAAGTCCAGAAGTATAACCATGCCAAGTCAACAGATATAACCATGCCGAGACCACTGCTATTACCATGCCGAGACCACGGCTAAAACCATGCCTAGTCCACAGGTATAACCATGCCGAGACCACGGCTATTACCATGCCAAGTCCAGAAGTATAATCATGCCAAGTCAACAGGTATAACCATGCCAAGTCCACAGGGTATAACTGTGCCAAGACCACAGGTAGTTAATCATGCCAAGACCACGGCTATAACCATGCCGAGTCCACAGGTATAACCATGCCGAGTCCACAGGTATAACCATGCCGAGTTTACAGATATAACCATGCTGAGACCACAGGTATAACCGTGCCGAGTCCACAGGTATAACCATGCCAAGTCCACAGGTATAACCATGCCAAGTCCACAGATATAACCATGCTGAGACCACAGGGTATAACCGTGCCGAGTCCACAGGGTATAACCATGCTGAGTCCAGAGGTATAACTATGCCAAGACCACGGCTATAACCATGCTGAGACAACAGGTATAACCATGCCGTGTCCACAGGTATATAACCATGCCAAGTCCACAGATATAACCATGCTGAGACCACAGGGTATAACCGTGCCGAGTCCACAGGTATAACCGTGCCGAGTCCACAGGGTATAACCATGCTGAGTCCAGAGGTATAACTATGCCAAGACCACGGCTATAACCATGCTGAGACAACAGGTATAACCATGCCGTGTCCACAGGTATATAACCATGCCAAGTCCACAGATATAACCATGCTGAGACCACAGGGTATAACCGTGCCGAGTCCACAGGTATAACCATGCCGAGTCCACAGGTATGACTATGCTGAGACCAGAGGTATAACCATGCTAAGACCACAGGTATAACCATGCCGAGTCCACAGGTATAACCATGCCGAGTCCAGAGGTATGACCATGCCGAGACCAGAGGTATGACCATACTGAGACCACAGGGTATAACCGTGTCGAGTCGACAGGTATAACCATGCCGAGTCCACAGGTATAACCATGCCGAGTCCAGAGGTATGACCATGCCGAGACCAGAGGTATGACCATGCTGAGACCACAGGGTATAACCGTGTCGAGTCGACAGGTATAACCATGCCGAGTCGACAGGTATAACCATGCCGAGTCCAGAGGTATGACCATGCCGAGACCAGAGGTATGACCATGCTGAGACCACAGGGTATAACCGTGTCGAGTCCACAGGTATAACCATGCCGAGTCCACAGGTATAACCATGCCGAGTCCAGAGGTATGACCATGCCGAGACCAGAGGTATGACCATGCTGAGACCACAGGGTATAACCGTGTCGAGTCGACAGGTATAACCATGCCGAGTCCACAGGTATAACCATGCCGAGTCCAGAGGTATGATCATGCCGAGACCAGAGGTATGACCATGCTGAGACCACAGGGTATAACCGTGTCGAGTCGACAGGGTATAACTGTCTAGAGTACATAGGGTATAACTGTCAATCCTGTCGACTAGTGTTAACTCAGTCAACCAATGGGGAATACTGATACATGTACAGCATGGGTCTATCTCTATATATAAAATAGTAATGATTATTGCCTTGCTAAATCTAGATCTCTTGTTGAAAATTAGCTCCAATAATACTGCCAATGTCTTTTGCAAATTTTCATGTCCGTCTGAAGGCATTGCAGTACAGAAGTATTGAACAATATATAAATAGTGCCTGTTTGGGAGGGTAACAGTTGAAATTGACACCTGAATGTCTTAATTTTAGAGAAAATTTTAATGCGCGTACGGTTCCCCATAGAATTCACATCATTTCTATATTAAAGCAGTAAAATTTTATCTAAAATTAAGACATTCAGTATAATAAAATAAATAGTGCCTGTTTGGGAGGGTAAGAGTTGAAATTGACACCCCTCGAAAACCATTGTCAACCTCCACTTCGCATCAGTTGACAATGGTTTTCTCGAGCTGTCAATTTCAACTGTTACCCTCCCAAACAGGCACTATTTATATAATAACTTTGACAGATGCATGTGTGATTTCAATGTAGACACCTTATATCTATACAAATGGAAATGTATATGGATATCTATATTTGTTAGGTTCTGCTTCTATAAACACAGCAATACGCAAATACATGTACCGTTGATCTGGGTTAAAAAGGTGAGAAAAACATATTTACATGTAGTAAACAGCTCGGCAAAACTGCTCTCTTTGATGAGAGTTAATGGCCAATTTTCACTTCTCTTTGGCTACCCCTTTTGTCTCTTGGTCACGATTTTTCTATAATTTTCTGAGATAGCATCAATAGCCTGGATGGCTCCTACAAATTTGTTTATTTACAACAAATAACCACTATTGGGGACCCTAAAGGTCAGGATTATTAAATGTCTCTGAATCTTTCACCCGACATTTGAACACGATTGTGACAATAAAACACCAGCGCCCCCTGGCTCACCGCCCACGCACCAGCTGGTGTAAAACGAGCCCCGCGGGAATGCCTGGGTCTGACCTTAACCTTAACTCTAATGTATGACCGACGGACCGTGATGCAGGCTTCACTGATGTTTGTTTTAATGGCAACAAATAACAGTAACATCAAAACACGGAGGCACTGCATCATCAGTCTCAAACAGTCGCTTATACCCACCATCTTCTTCCTCTTGGTACAAATTATTGATCAAGGTCATGACGGTCATTGACCAATTTTATTCTTTCATCATCTCATTGTCTGCAACACTCAGATGGTGAAAGAAATAACCAGTGTGTTTTTCATGCCTGTTTTAGTTGAACAGTACCGTGGTTAAGTCTTATATTTTTTTATTCTCTCAAGGTTACTTAATATAAAGTCCTTTATGTAAAATTAGATAAAAAATACTGTAACATTTCTTTAAATCTTTTTTCCAAAACTTCTAATCCATGTAATAGGTTTAAAAAACATACAAAATAAAAAAAAAACTCTTTGTCAATACTGCGTACTTATGAAACTGACATTCAAAGAAATAAACACAACAACCTGAACGTCACTGGAGGGAACTGTTTACAGTGCGTCTAAACGATTTCTACGTCAGAGGGTCAGTGACAAACAGATAAACCTACGTAGTGTTGACCAGAGATGTCGTGACTGATAAAACAAAGAATATCAACGGGGGAATAAACCCCCGAGTCTCAACTCTAGGGGGAAAGAATGTCCATTTCCAGTAAAAATAATCCGATAAAAGCCAGCGATCCTCTGCTCAGTGGGATCTTTAACAATACACTTTATTGGTTTTATGGATGAATTTGTCATTCTGATCATGGATGAAACACATGCATTGTAACCTTCAGAAAATTCTCTGACTTAATGGTTCTTTGTGCTTTTGCCCTGTTCTGATACAAGAATAATAGTTAATATCTTTAAAAGGCTAAAAGTCCAAAGAAAAGAGTAAAGGTGAACAAAAGTGGTCTTCCATGAAAGTGGGATCATTGCCTGCTAGCGCTGTCCTGTGAATTATTCTGTGTGTGCAGCCACCCCATACACTCTGAGGTTAACCGTACCCTCTTCTTGCCCAGCAGACTCCGCCATCGCGGCTCAATACTGTGCTTTCTACTTTTAATTGGTCACATTAAATCCAACACACCATAACATTCCTCTCATTCATCACTGACTTATTCCTCCCACCATTTCCCCCACCGTAGGCCTACAGATATTGGCATTAGACCTCTACTTAAATCCAATTTGTTTGACTGCAGCTCTCCACACCATTTGCAACATCAAAGAGAATACATACTTGGAAGATTTTGGTAATGGAGTGAAGACTTAACTAAATAAATCAGAATTAATCACAAAGATTTTTTTTAGTATTCCCATGGTTGTCAAGTTATTGTAATCATTAAGCTGTATCTAGTGCATGTTCCCTCAAGTCATTTTGCAATACCAATATATGGTGGAAAGAAACAGCATGCAATTATAGACATTGCACACGTCTTCATCATTTCACTATTATTTCTCTATTCTTTACAGAAAATGTCATGAAAACTATTGCCTTAATTTTACTAACTGTATAATGATACTGATCAAATTATTTCTGGTTGCAATGTTGACTGACAACCATTGAATTCAAATCATACACTCACAATATTACTTGTATTTTGCAACATAATTTTAAGAAACTGCTATAATTGGATTTTGCATGACCTTGAAATTATGAATTTGCGTAAATGCTGAAATACGCAGAATTTGGAAAAAGCTTGGAGCATGTAAACAATTCATATGATAAACATCACATCAAAGGTGGTGTTTTGGCATGTCCAAGCCTGGATCTTAAACATAATAGACCATCGAGTCGGAGAACAACCCCAAATTCACGTCACGATCTTTGAAAGCTTTCATTTTGCTGGTTTTGTTGAGAAAAAATTTAAATCACCATTGTCAACATTTTCTATACATGAGGTAAAGACATCGTTTCTTTTATTAACCCATCTACTTGAGCAGGTAACCTAAATAAAATATTATTTCTCCCCCGCTTTTTGTCCTTGGTTGCGTGTGACAATGACCGTGTCTTTAAAAGACCCATTATCCTGTTCAGTAAATCCTACTCCCCCGATTTTGACCTCTATTATTCTGTCGTGTTTCTTTCGTGCATACAATTCCTTTTCATAAGATATAGAATTTACTTGTACTCTCCCACGAATAAAAGAACTGGGTTTAAATCTGTATCGTTTTATCCGAGGGCTTTTGACATTTCAAGATATTTGAGGATATTTAACACAGTAAATTATATACAAATTTCGAAATGTTTTTCTCATTTTGATAACGAACTTTCAAAACAAGTTTAAAATACTGCATCCGACAGTCCCTTGTTGGTCAACAAACATAATCAGCATATACAAATCTTTGTTGTAATGTCAATAACACTTAATTATGAAAAGTCTTCATAAACTTCATTAAGAAGATTTTCAATCATAATAAACATTTGATGAAGTTAATTATGACTTAAGATTAGGAAATGGACATATTTATATATTGATATATAAAGATATATGATATATTGCATAGCACAATGTCTGGCTATTATTAAATGCATCTCAAAAATTCTCATAAAGTTAGAAATTGTAGAATTCCCACCACGACTCTGACTGGGACTTGAAGAGACCACACATTAAAACACATAAGCTCTATATTAAAATAAAATAATTTATAGTCTTCATAACAGTAGAAATCTATAGTTTCTTGGCAAGATCTTTCTCCTATTGTCCATTATTTAAGCAGGGCCCTTTGAGATGGTCACCATCTCAATGTTGTCTAGTTATTGGTGTTTTTTTTTGTATCTGAATTTGATGTGTTTGTTATTTACATCTTCAATATCTAGCCTGCAACTTGCAGATAACAGATAAAGTCTAAGCCTGATAAATTGCAGCTGACTGAAAAATCATGGCAACTGATTGTGACCGTATTTAATTGTCAATTAAAGCCTTGAATGTCATATTTCAGGAGGAGATTCCTAGCTTGATACAACCATGAATATCATTTGTTTGAAAAAGCACTAAAAATTTTCATAAATCAATGAAATTACTCTTATGTTTACTGTTTGCTTATAGAATAAATTTTTCTTTTTTACAAGTTCTGTTTTTATTGAGTGGACTTATTGTAACAATGCTGCAAAGTCCAAGTCTGCTCGACCAAATTTCAGAGAATTTTGCTTTGACCTTGACCTATAACTTAGAAATTTTTCCAGCTGGCATAGAACTTCTAATTCAATCTCATTACCCCTTACAAACAGACATTTTTGTTCAATCTGACCAAGATTAAGCAACTGGGAAATAATCTACAGTCTAAAACTGATTATAAAGAGATCTGCTATGACCTTCACATTGACTTGGTTCAAGGTCACTGCACACCATTAACCAAAAAAGCTCTGTTTAGGTAAAGTAATAGCCAAATAGGGCTATGTGGAAAGTATATATATGCTCTTAAAAAAAGGAGATTTGTGTGATCTTATACATGTATGACCTTGACCTACAAACATCATTTTGTGTCACTGCATATCCTTTGATCAAAGGCACTATGTGGGTAAAGTATGAGCCAGATTGGAGCAAAGGTAGAAAGGAAAATATTCCGCACAAGGATTTTTCATATAATATCTGCTATGAGTTTCACAGTTGACCTTGAAAATTGGTTCAAGGTCACTACACACCCTTTACTCAAAAGCTCAATTTTGTTGATGTGTCATTTTTCAGTTTCACAAAGATACCTTCCCCTTTCTTAATTTGTTTTCGTTGAGGATGTAAATTCGTTTGGAAGGGTTACCCACAAATACACGTACCACGAAAATTGAGCCACCACGAATTCTAGTGATTCAACAGTTCGATATTGGAAAATTTAGCTATTACAATATGGTGTAGCTATTGGCATGAAAAGTCGGTTAAAATATGTACATGAATATGTAATAGATATTGGCACACGTCTACAATTACAATGTGGTATAGCTATTTGCAAAGTTAGTGTTACGGATTTATCAGTCAATCGACAATGAGCATCATGATTTTCCCTTCTATCTGTTCCTTAAGTAACATATAAATCTTAATTTCTTCGTTAATACATCCTAGATGTTAGGTTAATTATATCAAGATAATGCATTGTATTTATATTAGCTTGTATTGAATATTTGTTACGTATGTATATCATGAACCCGAATTTCCTCAATGAAACAATCATCCGTAATGTAAACGGAGTATTTACCGCAACAAGATTTACCTAAATGTTCAAGGCATCATTCTTTTACTTATCCAAACAATTAATCATAAGCATAGTCCCATATTTACTCGTACACACTACTTTGGTTGCAAAGATAATCTTAAGTGCAATTCTCCTCAAACATGGCGCCAATCCGTACGGTACCGTATGTTTTGCGCGTGAGGTGATTCGCACCTACCGACCAAAGTATATATATACGAGCACCCTGAGCAGACGATTAGAGAGCAGTGCAGTGCAAACTTGACTTGACTCACTCCCGTTCAAATGGAGCCTTTAGCGCCCAACAGAATGGTAAATATATACCCAAGACATTTTGTGCCTTACATTTAGGTTGGGCAAGTCTGATGCTGAATTTCGTACCCAGTATATTTGGGTCCCCCATTAATTCCCCATACTGTTCCATCGGGTAAATTACCCATTACCCATCCTATCCATTACCCATCGTGTGATTTTGTTGTTTATTTATACACATCTTGTATTTTAACTGTTTACTTTAATTATCAATAAATTTACTGAAAACTATTAATTCTTTTATTTATTGGGTAAATTTCAGAAATAAGAGACCCACACAATTTATGTAACGTAATTGTTTAAGTAACTATTAAAGCTACAAAACCCAAAAACGTTACATTAGCTATAATAGCAGATGTAGCTACAGGATAATTTCACAGTTATAATGAATTTGGATATAACGAATTTACCGATATGTACTGGTGAACTGATTTTGAGTTTCATACAGGTGAAAAATAGCGAAATTGAAAACGAATATAATGATTTTTTTTTTAAGTTTTAAAAGTTACAGAGCAATACCAATTTATATAAAAGTTTGAATGACTTATTAATTTCATCATAAATTCTTCAATGAACAATTCGATTCTTTTAGGTATCGAAAGAATGTGTTTTTTATTCTGTGTTTTAGTCGGCATATAATGTTCTCTTGTAAAAGGAACCGTGTATATAGCAAACTCGCCTTGTTTATTAAAACAATTACAGATATAGTGAAGTCAATCTACTGGTCCCTAGGGCTTCATTATAACCGAGTTTACCTGTACACAGGTAAACAAAGTTATAGAGCGAACATACTAATAACAATTAATTTTCTCTTACATTTATATTAAATCGTTTGTTCAATTGTCCTTAAGCTGTAACCATGTTTTACTGTACCAATTATCTTTCCTGTCCGTATTGTCTAAAAATGATGCATGAACAGTGCCACGGCATCAAAACATAAATACAGTTGAAATTTGGTCAAAATCTGTTCCTTGACTCTTCAGAGCAAGAAACTTTTCATTTCATTTTTTTTTCATTTTACTGACACCTAAACTGTTTCCATCTAAAAGTGCATCTCTCCAATAAAACCTACTTCAAATCAATTCAAATCCAGTCAGAAAGTCTCTTTAAAATGCTTACAAAATCCATTGCCATGAGGAACCTATTAGATTAGGCAAACAAATTAGAATATTTCCCTGCGACAGCTTGTGGAAACCAACAATCAACCCCACTTTTCATCCAATAAGAGCAGCAGCAGAGTTGATCTACCAAAAGGTCACAAGATTCCTTAATTCAATTCTAAACTAAAATCATAAAAGTCAACACCAGCAATGAAGCTTTCTAGAGACAAAATTATCACAAAATTCACAGACATGCACGGGTTTCTGGCCATCAAACACAACCAATTGTAGACTGTGAACACTTGGAATCAACCTTAGACCCTGAAGACGGGCAGATATCATTTCCATGAAAATCAGGCTAAAAAAAACCCCAATAAGTTCATCATGCACTCAGAGTTCCCCCTTTTATAAAATGTCTGATTCATTATAAATTATATAAAAATTCATTATATACTGTGAACTATTAAAATTGAAATTGTTCTGATCTGACCATTCATAGTTAAAATTGATTGATTGAGCTGTGTTTTATGACATCACAGGATGCAACATCATAAGGAAACTTGTTCCATGTGTAACACTTGCAGTTAATTTGGTAATAAAGCAGTTAGTTAAAATAATGAAACAATGACATCTAGCCACACTTGTTGCTTCCTTGTTGTGATGTATCTGATACATCAATCATGATAGATCAAAACCCGCCACCTTAGATTGAATGCTTATTTCTGAATTAGATTTGACCGCCAAAAAAATTAAGGAACTAAATTTATTGAAGACAAAAAAAAAACTACAAAAGAATCATAGCACAAACTGTAAGGTCAAGGTCATGACCTTCATTCTTAAATATTTGTTTGCCATGTATGTTTTCATTTAATTGCATTCAAATTTCAGTTTTTAATATAGAACATGTTTAAAATGAACTCAAAGACAAAATAGATAACTTCAGAACATAAATTTCTTCATCAAGGGTTACCAAAAAACAGTTTAAATGGTATCCAAGGCAAATTAACTATTACAGTTGTACTATATAAAAATCTACTTTCTGTACAAAATTGGACTGGCAGGGTCTGAGATTGTCCACTCCCCTGAAGGAATGAAGAATGACCACATGTAATAAGATCAAGATTGGTAATGCTTATCGCGACAGATTTTCGAAAACACTTGCAAAGGTTGCTGTTGTGAATCAATGAAGCATGGCTGGCTGGCTGGTTGGAGCTACGGAGAAGACGTTGTTTTTGGTCCTTTGACATAGAGACGATGGCTGACAATCTTTAAATGTCAGCAGGAAATGCTGGCTCTCATCAATAGACTCTCTCTCTCTCACTCTACCTGCTGGTATGCGGAACCTATTCATCATTCATCAAAAGTTCCTCTCCTGCTCAGCTGAATAAAGCCGGCTTAATTTATGGCCATTTTTGTTATCTATACAAAGATATATATAGTAAATGATGTCTAATTACATTATTGATGACAATTAACCTTTACCAGACCTGTATTATTAATACTATTGTGCTTTTATGATGTCTGTCCTCGTGGTATGTTGGACAATCATAAATTGTTCTTTAAAAAAAAAAAAATTCTGAAGACCATGTTTTAAAGCAATGGACAACCATTACAGGGCCATCTTACAGGAGTATTTCTAGTTCTGCAAGTAGTCCCTTATCCATCAAAATATTTCCTTATTCGCATGATTCATTCGAAAGTAATAATTGTAAATACATAGTCACCAGAGGGTCACAAAACTCATAAAAACTGGAACAACAGTTTTCGTTCTCTGACTACAAAGACATAATTATTTCCCTTTTCTGTCCAGATGTTGTAATTTATCTATATCTATATACATATATTAGATAAATAAAAATACTATTTTTTTAAAAATGAAATCAAAAACAAAATGACTAGCGCATATCATGTTCTGTAGGATTTAGGCCGCAACAATAAAAGTGTAAAGTCAACGCACATTGACAGCGTGTTGGGTGTGAGCCACATTGGGCTAAAGGGAACAGAAATATGCTCCAAATCAATTAAACCCATTGGTCACAGCTAAAAGCTGTCCTTCATAAAAAATAATTTAATTCACTCACTATTTCAATTTATGATTGATTTTCTTGGCAATGTTAAATTGCTTTCAAACATTTTTGAAAAATGATGAATGAAAAAATTGTTTTCTGGTCTGGTATTCCTGACACTCGATGGTCAGACAACGAAGAACACTCTGTGAGACATAGCAAGGGTCAAATCACTCATTCCACGCTCACCACAAAACGCGCAGTTCCAGTCTATACTGTGTAACGACAGTTGTAACCTGAGCTGGAACATCAATCCACCAAGAACCTAAACATTTAATGGCCCAGAGGAACAAATGATTCTTTCATAAAGAATGTTTAAAAAACAATTTCTTGGATTCAATTAAGCCTGTTTTACATTTCGGGTCATCATTCACACAGACTCGGGGCCAATATATTACAGTTATGTTTTCAATTACACTGCTCTAATTTTCTCAAACAACCATTTGGCCATTATGGTTCACAAACAAAATCTGAGATGTGTCAAAATGATCTTGTTTTCAGTAAAGCTACAGTCGTTTTTATTTCCGTTTCTATTTTCATGTTAATTATTTATATAACATATCCTTATGTGAATCTCAATCAGGATTGACCCAATTAATGGACACTCGGGATGACACCATAAAAACCTGCAACCATAACACTGTCATGACAGTTTTTGGAGTTGTTGGCATACATTAGTGATACCTCAATCTACAGCAGTCATGAAGTTCTCTTAAAAGCCCCAGAGGGTTCCACACTGGGGTCTCAATCAGAGGCCAATCCATGCAGTTGAATGATATTAATTGATATATATAATGTTATTTATGATGGCACATGAGCAAAAAACAATGCGAATCAGCAACCCATCGATCAGTCTGTTTATTATTCTATCTGTCAATCAAGCTATATTGTCTTCGTTTCCTTAAAAAGTAACTTAGTATTTATATATCTCTAAATGAAAAATTTGGTCTTTGTTCTCCCCCACCTACCAGCTAGTTCAGTACTTTGATACCACAGTGAGTCCCTGGAAACCTGCACTATCCCCGAGAATGAGGCAATAGGCATTTTCTTCTAAATTTACATTAGAAGAAATGTCAGGGATATATTTCTGAGGATTTAATTGACAGAAATCCTGGGGAATTGATCTGGGTAACATCAAAGCCTTGTTTACAGATTATCTGAGTGAAGGACTTACATAACCCCAGTCACAACCCAGTTTGTCAATATTCCAAGCACTGTCTGAAAATTATAACTGAATTCATTCTTAATTTATCATTCCGATTCTTCTGTCTGGTTCAGAAAATGGGAGTGTTATGCAATATAATGTACTTTTATTAAGAGAGGATATTATCTTGGAGACATGAATAAGCCCTCAACGACAGGTACCTTCAGGTGTATTAGAGCACCTTGCTCCAGATAAAGGCTTGGTAGTTTTTACATAAGGAAGCCCAGCTGTTCACTTTTACTTACTTACATACAGTCCCTGCTGTCACGGATCAGCCCCTGTGTAATTTAAGGTGGTATGGGACACCTCTATGTTGTGACGTGTTGTTTATTGAAATAAACAATAAAATGAAGTGTTATCATACAAGTATGGCAGTTTTTTCCCTAATATTGTTGCCTTACAGTGTAGCGCAGTGGGTTAGAAGGTTTACTACGAATCTGTAAGTCATTGAGTTCAAATCCCGTTGGGGGTTTTACATATTTTACCTCTCCAAATTTTTAAAAAGCTATTTTTTGGTTAAATAGTGTGAAATTTGAAAATTCTAAATTGGTGAAAGTATTTTGATTATAATGTACTTTAATCCACATTAATATCGACAGATGTCCCATACCACCTTAGTATCCATCGGTTCTGATATATTCCATGGACTGTTACACACTCCTTTATATATGCAATAATTATATATAATAATACAAATAGATTTATTCATTCAAGCACTTGATTCCTGAAGATTTCACCTAAATATTTTGACCAATCAAAAGGGTCATAAATTTCTCATCAATCTAATAAATACTAATGATTCAATTCAATAATACCCACGGTACAAGGAGTTACAATAGTATTCCTCAAAGTCAGGTGCTATCTACATGTGTGTCACTTCTATTTTCTTAATCAATGGATTTCTCAGTTTCACATCTCTCATGATAACTAAATTCTCAAGGGACAAACATTATAACACTGCAGGATTTACCGGTAATTAGCATTCCTAGCATGCCATGTATGCATTAATCAGTAATAATGACCAACCAATTTTTTCTAATGTCTAACAGAAATCAAGCAAATTAATGATTTTGCTGTAATACTGAGTATATCCCCCCTCCCACTGTTAAGGACACAAACTCTTGATGGCTGTTGTTGGAGAGCTGTAAATTCCTTCTAAGCCTCCCTCATCAGCATATCATATGTACTGGGACTGATCGAGACTACTGATCATTGATCCCAGCTCAGTTTTGACATTCAAATCACATCTTCTTAGTGCAGCCGACAGACTTTCCTCTCATATTTATTGCACATGAACGCTTTCTCTCCATTCCTAGCAAATGCGGAGTAAGATTCTCCAAGGCGCAGTTAGATTGATCTATTCATACATCAAATTGCATGCAGCCATGTTATATGTGTTATTTATGATTTTTCAGATCTAATGGGCAGTCATCCATTATGCCTGCGTTACAAATATGGACATCTTGTTCACCTTACAAACCTGCACCTTTTATCACCCACCATTGGCCACTACAACACACCAGATTAACTTGTCTTCCTGAAAGACTGTTTGATGTTCAATTGATGTTATGTCAAATTGATATTATACTCGAGACGTTTCAAGAAAAAATTCTGGGTTAACCACCATACAAATATGGAATCCAAATCAATGAAACAAAATGCCTTAATATATAGCATGACACATTACACAAGGATAGTTCTTAAGGGTGGTGATGACCAGAGAATGTTTAAAGAGACAAAAGAAGTTGACAATAAGTCAAAATATGAACAGTTTTCCTTGCAAAATACCTTCTTACAAAAAAACTCTCAATCGTGCTATCGATCAATAGGTATAGTTTGCAAAACTACAGGGGGGGGGATGTATTGTTACTTTGATCATGCATGTATAGAGCTGAACTTTTTGGTTCTCGGTTTGGAGCTGAGGTGTTTCATGAGGTTAGATGGTCAACAAATTAACCATCAGATCTACCTTAAATTTTAAGACTACTTAATACACATTAGATTCTTTTAGCCATAAACTGTTACTTGAAGTAAAGAAAAATTCTCAATATTTTAGTTTAAAATTTGAATATTTTCCTATTTCAATACACTGTAAAAGCTCTTCTTCTAAAGAAGATCAATATAGTATAAAAATGGGCCGCAACCATCTAGCCCTCTTAATAATTGAATATGCACCAACTGGGACAAGTTTTAGTGTTAGAAGACCCAATCAGGGAGAAGTAACAACTGTGATAGTCTAGATAAAAACTATGTCTCAATCTGAGTTCAATGAAGATTCCTTTGGTTCTAGAGTATAAACGAGAGAAGAATGTTTGATGTGTGTTGTTTTATATCCCATTAAGACTCTTTCAATCCTTAGAAAGAAACACCAGGTTTCAGCGATGGTCTGACCATTAAGACCCATTGGATGGAATAGGGGTATTTACTGAGAACAGCATTCTTCTAGGTATCAAACATATTCTATTTAACGGGTGTTAAAATCCTCCATAATAATTCTGTACATACACCAACAAAAATCAATTCACTCTAGCTCCAAATCCAGGCTTGATACAAATCGAGTCTCTGCCTAATCCTGCTTTATAGATACAAATACAATTCTAATACATGGCTGTCTCGGTGTAAAACCAGCTCAGTACACTCTGAACCCTGATCACCTACAGGGTCTTCAGATTTCTGTTTGTTTCTCAATCTATTATCAAGCTTTGAATAAAATTAGTCAAATAAATGTTTTTTTAAGGCTTTTGGAAGATAAATGAAAAGACTACATTAAAGGGGTTTAAATGGCAACTAGTCTCCCTGATCTATACAAATAGCTCTGATGCCTACTTAAGTAATGTGAATACATGAAAAACAGGTCTGCTGCTGTGTGAGTCAATGTTGTTCTTTTTTTTAACTCTTCATTATAACTTAAATGGTAATGCTTATGTAAAGGAACAAGTTGTACAATTACAAATTACCAGACCTAGGTGAGCATACTGCATTTAAATTTTGACTGAAATAGAACTAGTAACCTTTATCAATAACAGGTTGTTATTCCCTGCTGTTTGGTTGGGTGGGTACTGCTCCATGGTTTGTTAGTGAGGTGGTGGTAGTGTTGTTGATGGTTTTAGTGTTAAGGTTGTTCTTGGTGGTGCCAGTGGGTTGGTTGGTTGGTTGGTTGTTGTTGGTGGTGGTTTTGGGTTGTTGATGGTTTTAGTGTTAAGATTGTTTTGGTGGTGCCAGTGGGTTGTTGGTGGTGGTTTTGGGCTGTTGATGGTTTTAGTGTTAAGGTTGTTTTGGTGGTGCCAGTGGGTTGTTGGTGGTGGTGGTTTTGGGTTGTTGATGGTTTTAGTGTTAAGGTTGTTCTTGGTGTTGCCAGTGGGTTGGTTGGTGGTGGTGGTGGTTTTGGGTTGTTGATGGTTTTAGTGTTAAGTTTGTTGTTAATGGCACCTGTGGGTTGGTTGTTGTTGTTGGTTTTGGGTTGTTGATGGTTTTAGTGTAATACAGTTGTTTTTGGTGGTGCCAGTGGGTTGGTTGTTTTTAGTGATGGTAATAGTGTTGTTGACAATGATAGTGGTAGTGGTATTTCTTAAGGCAGTAGTAAGATTAATTATGGTGGCAATGGTTACTGATAGTGAAGGTGTGGTAGAGGATGGTGGTTTTCATGTTGGTGTTGAAAGTTGATTCAGTGGTGGTAATGTTGTTAGTGGGATTGGTGGAGTCTGGGATGCTGTTGACAATGACTGTGTTGTTGGTGATTGTAAAAATTGTTGAAGAGTTCATGTTGGTGAGGGTTGGGTGGATGAAACTGGTGTTGCTGATGTTGATGGTTTATGGTGGGTTCAGTGGTGATGTTTGTGGTTGTGGCTGTCAATAAGTTGTAGCTGATGGATGTTTGTTGTTGAGGTAGTTGGGTTGTTGATGGTGTTGATGGTAAAAGCTGGGTGGTTGACTGTGGTGGTGATGGCCTCCGGCTCGTGCACTATGTATCAAACCCTGTCGAGTGACTACTATTTAGGTATAGTACATGCACAACACAACACTATTATATAAAAAGAGATCAACTCCCCTTGACTTTTTTTTAAAATATGGACAGCTAGCTAACAGTGTAACAATTAATACACAATGACAAATGTTTTACCATTTCTTCAGGTTGTCAAATCCTCTGAGCTTCCTAAATTTTCAAAGTATTTTTAAGTTCCTAAAGAAAATGCTAATTTTCATACTTTATGTAGATTAAAATAGCAACTTTGTAACTGTATTGGATTATCTGAGTCCAAGCATGCCTGGTATCACCTTTCTGTGTTGAATCTTTCTATATTTGATCAATTTTAAAAATGTTATACAGCACAAAACCATAGCAATTGAAATGTGACAGGTTGAATTTATAAAATTCAATTTATAAAAAATAATTTAATTATAAATTTGTAAAATTCATTCAAAATAATTATTAAATTTTAAGAATTTGGAGATGATTATATATACTAAAAATGTATCTACCCAAAATGCATGAACGGTCTTTAGCAAAGAGCATGAATTTTTTTAATTCTAAAGGTTTCAAGAACTTGACCTTACTATCAGCACTGAGTAGCCATGACCTCTTGCCTGTCATGATTGACCTTAAGAACAATCATATATTAAATAATTTTTATATCAAGTTTTTTATTTCCTCCTCAGGGAAAAATATGATAAGCTGGCTATGACAGCTCTATAATCAATCTGTTTTTGTCTCGGTCTCTCTTAGATCCTTTTAAATCTTCCTTCTGAAGAAAAAACGCCAAGGTCAATCAATTTGCTAAACATGACAGCTGGGACGCTTACGTCAATAATGATCCTACGACAGTGGACAAGACTTCCGATGGCTAACGGATGCAGACGACTTGATTAAAATATACTGAATCTTGTTTATCTGCTGGCAATTAATTAGAACAGCGTGTGACTGGATATAGCGACCATAATTCCCTGTCAGGATGTAGCTCCCGTGATCATCTTCCCTTCATGTTCAAACATCCGAAAATCGTAAAAAGAGTTCAGGAAGATACTACTATATAAAAACGGAACCTTTCCCTCTTGTTCAGATGAGAACGACTTTTAAGCAATGAAAAAAGGAGCCCAAGTTTTACAATTTGTTAAACATGCTGACATTTCTAGAGAACCTTGTTTTCTAGCCATGAAATGCGTCATCCATTTATCAGTGACATCTTTAAAGGATTTTGATAGAGTGTCAAAACAAAATCATAGGCTAGATTAAAGTCAGATAGCATTCAGAGAAATGTCATCCACACAGAGACAATATCATTTTCAAAATGGTTACATAAAATCTGAAATCTGCTCCTGGACATGGGGCATGCTGGAACATGTGTTTCCATGGATAAAATAAATGCCAGTGATGTCATATAATATGACTTAATTGGTCCTGCATGATGAGAAAACATAACAAACATACAAAGAAATTGTGAAATTAATCAAATGATGTCTGTACGCCATGAAGCGACTTATACCCCAATGAGAATGGCTAAGAGGACGTGAGGGTTGTGGGGGAAGAGAGGGGGGGGGGGGGATGATATATCACAATGCTCTGATGGAAACTCAGTTATTTGCTTCACATTGTCTTTGCCCCATTTGTCCTCATTGTGAGTGGATGAATTAAGTAGACAGTTAATAGGTTACTTCTCTCTTTAAAACACATTTCTGAAGCAATTTTAAACCATTTCGATGTAAATATAATGTTAATTAATGATATGGACCACAAATTAGCCCTGTAAACAAATTTCTTCACCTGACATTGCACCCTATAGCCAAGTTCTGACTAATTAAGCCATTTTTATGATTGGAAGGAGTAAAAGTGACTTGTTTTTTTTCATTTTGCAATATTTCATCAATCTTAACCAACTTTTGCAAATGTACTGATGCATATATAATTATTATAGTGTTCATTTAAAAACAATATCAGCAACAGTATTTGAGATCCATAAGAACTCAATACCGGTATTTAATTAACAACATCGATGGATTTACATGTTTTACAGTGTTTGGTGTTTTATGTTCAACTTAGCGCGGCTGCAATGTAAGAACTGACACTATAACGAACAACTCTACACTATATAGATTTAACTCATTAAACATATATAAATACATGTATAATTTGACTGACAGGCCAGCTTTAAAGAATTAATTTATTATAATTGTAGATCTTTCATACAAGTGTCAGTTTTTCTATGTTAATTGGCTGCTATTAATAAATCTTTATCATCTGTTTCCCCGACCATCACAGACCTTAATCATAGTACATGTACTACATTAACAGAATTCCGTCACCAAAAAAACACCCCTGCAACTATTACAAAAAAAATGTACTATAAGAAAATACAAGTTCGACCTTCAAAGGTTCACATGCTGACCAGGGACCAAACAATGCTCATTCATCAACCTCATTCCCTACACTCTGAATAATATTGTCAGGAAATCTACAACCAGGTCAGAAATGTCAGTCACAGCCAAACCCGTGCATTTCTTTCAAGTGTTTTTCCTTGATTATTAAAATACATGAAAAAAAGAATCTTAATAGTAACTGCAGATTTGCACATGTGGTTGCATAAAAAGCTTTGCTTATGGAGATCTACCTTTGTCTAAAATCTTTGTTCTTACGGACGTACAATAAGATAGGATATAATTTCTCGTGATAAAGCCTGCTCAGTACGGGGATCAGTGAGGACTTATGAAGTCATGCTATAACATTAGACATAATATCTAACCTTATCCTATAGGGCAATGGCCCTACAATCATTTCTACACAATATGTTATATCAGATCACACCTAGTACTAGTCAAGTCTAGTATAGCTTACTGTAAAATCTCACACAGTAGTCTAAGTGTAACAGGGCACCTGCTAACTGATTCTTGTCAATGTTCTGCTCATTTTGTCAATTTAATTGCTAGCATGCTGTCACCTGCTTCTCTATTTGTTCCCATTCAAATCTGTTGTACAACGAAAATATCATCAAATATTAATGGGGAGCATGGGGGAGTCTGTATCCTATCCCTTACTCGCGAAATCTCTGGCAGTCCTTTGGTTCACCAGTTCTTTAGTCATTGCACTGTAGGCCCCCAATACACACCAGGTGGACTCAGGTGTTACATCATCAGGTGTGTATTGACCAGGGATCTCTGGACAGCAGCTTAAATCAGTCAAGGTCATTAGGATACTTTAAAACCAACAAACAACAGGCAGCGAGTCAACAGTGATTTATGAATGATGCTGACTGGACAGCTATTCATGAGTGACCATTTCATTCTTAATGTTAATCTATACATTATGCTGACTGCATGAACAATTGTCCATTAATAATGCCAACTTATCTATGTGTTATGCTGACTGCATGAACAGTTGTCCATTTAAAATGCTGACTAAACACATATATAAAGCTGACTTTACAGTAATAAAGATAAAATGCTGACTTAACAGTTATTCAGATAAAATACTGACTTATCAGTTGTCTAAAAATAATGCTAAGCCTAACAGGTTTCCAGACATAATGCTAAATTAACAGTCATCCAGATATAATGCTGACTTAACAGTTATCCAGATGTAATGCTGACTAAACAGTTATCCAGATATAATGCTGACTTAACAGTTATCCAGATGTAATGCTGACTTAACAGTTATTCAGATATAATGCTGACTTAACAGTTACCCAGATATAATGCTGACTTAACAGTTATTCAGATAAAATGCTGATTTAACAGTTATCCAGATATAATGCTGACTTAACAGTTATCCAGATATAATGCTGACTAAACAGTTATCCAGATATAATGGTCATTAAACAGTTATTCAGATATAATGCTGACTTAACAGTTATCCAGATATATTCTGGTCATTAAACAGTTATCCAGATATAATGCTGACTTAACAGTTATCCAGATATAATGCTGACTTAACAGTTATTCAGATATTATGCTGACTTAACAGTTATCCAGATATAATGCTGACTTAACAGTTATCCAGATATAATGCTGACTTAACAGTTATCCAGATATAAAGGTCATTAAACAGTTATTCAGATATAATGCTGACTTAACAGTTATCCAGATATAATGCTGACTTAACAGTTATCCAGATATAATGGTCATTAAACAGTTATTCAGATTTAATGCTGACTTAACAGTTATCCAGATATAATGCTGAATTAACAAGTATCCAGATATAATGGTCATTAAACAGCTATTCAGATATAATGCTGACTTAACAGTTATCTGATATAATGCTTACAAAACAGTTATTCAGATATAATGCTGATTTAACAGTTATCCAGATATAATGCTGACTTAACAGTTATCCAGATATAATGCTGACTTAACAGTTATCCAGATATACTGCTGATCAACAGTAATCCAGATACATTGTATAATGATGACTTAAATTTATCAAGATATAATGCTGACTTTCATTTATTAATATATTGTGTTGTCTTCAGACGTTACATAATGCTGAGCTCTGTGATCTGCGCCTTATGTTCTATTATTCTCATGTTCTGATGGCAGTCCTTTCTTGCTGATCAAAGTCATATCCAATATAGCTTTGTTTTTCCATCACAACAAAATGAAAACACTGCACCCACTGCATTGTGGTCCTTCTTTATATTCTTTGAACCACCTGCTTTGATTAATTAAAAATATTCTTTACACAACAAAATTCATCACTGCACTCTGTGGTTGATAAGGGATGGCCAGTTGAAGGTACTAAGCACATGTATCTTAATTAAACCATACTGGTATATAATTTTTTCTACCTCTTAAACATCAGGCAGTGACAAGCACAGATGAAATTTTTTCACTGTTTGTTAATTCTTTGGATAATCTAGCCCATACTTAATTAAACTCTTAAAACCAAAACTAAACTGAAAAAATGTTATAAGATGGCACATATCTGGGATATCATGGGTATACGCATATACATGTAATGGTACAGTCAGACATGGGTAGTGGGATATCATGGGTATACACATGTAATGGTACAGTCAGACATGGGTAGTGGGCTATCATGGGTATACACATGTAATGGTACAGTCAGACATGGGTAGTGGGATATCATGGGTATACACATGTAATGGTACAGTCAGACATGGGTAGTGGGATATCATGGGTATACACATGTAATGGTACAGTCAGACATGGGTAGTGGGATATCATGGGTATACACATGTAATGGTACAGTCAGACATGGGTAGTGGGATATCATGGGTATACACATGTAATGGTACAGTCAGACATGGGTAGTGGGATATCATGGGTATACACATGTAATGGTACAGTCAGACATGGGTAGTGGGATATCATGGGTATACACATGTAATGGTACAGTCAGACATGGGTAGTGGGATATCATGTGTACATCTGTACTGTAGTGGAGCATGGATAGATAACATTTATCAGTCACTTTCTGAAAAACAATCATCTGACTCGATGTGAGTATATGTGATTCTCGAAAAATGAGTACGAACTGAAACAATGCAATCACTTTACCTGTTTCACTTTGTGTTAACACAGGTAATATAGACAGGTTATTAACATCACTTCGTAATTGTGATCATTAAAATGCTCTTATGATAAAATTTAAATGTCAACTGAAAACAAATTGTTAAGATGTTACCTGTACAGGCTTTGTCAACTAATCAATAACAAATATTAATATTGTCTGTCACATGGAATTAGAGTATCACATAGAATTATTATAAATTCTACATGTAAGTCATTTTCATTAGGCAGAACAGAACTTGCAAATCCAAAGTAATTAAACACATTTTGATGCAAGGCCGCCCAAAGTTAAATCAATGTTTAATGTCACTTAAAAATACCAAACCTATGAGGGAGGGCTATAAAATTAGAACAGTTTTTTTTCAAACAAATGATTTTCATTCATTTACATCCGTAAAAATACATTGAGCATTCAAGCTACATGTAGACTACCTCTTTAATTAGGATCTTTCCTTACAATCCCATTGAGTATCTCATATAGAGTCCATAATGTGCTCTAAACATTTAAAATTTCTACAGCTTGTGGTATTTTAGTAAAATCTAACTAGAAAAATTCAAATCAAAAATAAAGGTTTGTTTGTTTTTTAAAAAACACAAATTCTCCTAAACCTACAGATTACTTTAAACATAGAATTAACTTTGGACAGCCCAATTTAAAAATGTCAGAAAGGGATCAGTACTTTTTTTTGTCTGACGAGAACTATACGTAAGAACATTATACAATGTAATCTCCAGGACTTAATTTTCTGTGAGGTTCTTTTTGTGATTTTTTTTTAATATTGCATTTTATTTCATTTCAAATGCAAAAAATATTAAACACTCATTTGACACTGTTTTCTTATCTGAGTACTGAGTACTGAGTAGTAATCATAAAAAATCTGCAAAAAGGTGAAATTTAAAGATCACCAGCAAAAAAAACACCAAAAACCCCAGTTATCTGAAGAGTCCACATGTTGGATAAAAGTGCAAAGGGATGTAGTTTCCCTTTTGTAGGAGAACAGTAACAACCATTACTGTTAGACACCACATCCAGGTGTGGAACTTAATGGGTGCAACATTGTTCTTGGTTAGGAAAAGATGACTGAGAAATCATACTGTATAGCATCCCCTAATGACAGCCAAATGTTAGCTTACAACTGCATGCAGAGAATGGGCAACTGTTAAACTGTGGTCACCTGACTGCAGCAGTGGATGTGGTAGCTGACGGTAGCAGACACTGGTACACAGGATATAATAGCTTCAGTTCCTGGGAGACAGTCTATAACTGGAGCCCAATGCATGATTGTGATGTTAAATGTCTTCCTTTATGTTTTACAGTCAGCGATTTCATGATTTATGGTAGGCAAATGCATGAACCAAAACAATGACATGCATATCTCAGGGTCCTCTACTATTCAAAATGTCAGAGGCTTAAGTTAAAATGAGATCTGAAAAAGCTTACTCAGCATATTATGTTATTGTTGTTACTTCTGCTGCCAAAGTTTGTGTTAGCAAAAAATAAAATTCGGTAAAAAAGATTATGTTAGTGCAGAGATGTCGGCAAATCTGATTGATATATAAATAACCCAGTTTCTGATGCTGGATTCCATCAAGTGTTGTAAAAAAGATTAAATAAACTGCTTATCTCCAGTCTTCATCATACAAAAAGACTCCCATCAACTCATAAATACACAGCCTGTTCCAGATGATTGCCATAGTCTGGCCTCCACTTGGAAAAGAGGTCATGAGAACTCTTCTGACAGTAACCGCAACATTTCCAAAATATTTTGATTTGTACTTTGTTTTGATGCAAGCAATTCTGCAGTTTCTTAGAGGTTTTTATAGTCTCTAAAAGTCTTAAATTTTCCATCGAAGAAAGATTACTGTTTATGAGTTAAGTATTACATAAATACAACATTTTAAGGTGGCATGGGACACCTGGCAATATTAATGTGGATAAAAGTACATTATAATCAAAATACTTTCACCCGCTTAGAATTTTCAAATTTTACAATATTTGACGAAAAATTAAGTTTCAAAATTTTTTGGAAAGGTAAATACTATAAAAACCCCAGAGGGATTCAAACTAATGACTAACAGATCCGAAGACCCATTGCATTACCATGTTGGGCAACTGATTTGGGAAAGAAAAATTATTTTAATCATACTTGATTTTATTTATTATTTTGATAGGAAGTACGTCACAATATAGAGGTGTCCCATTCCGACTCCCATACCACCTTAACCTGAATGCAATTCTATTTGCTTTAGTGCAATTCTTCTTTCAAGTGCATAACACCATTTTAAAAAAACAGCCCATCTTGCATTTTGATTTTTTTTTTTTGGTAAAACATTTATCACCTACACTGCAATGTAAAATCAGCTACGCCAATGTTTTTGTAATTATGATAGAAATAAACATCAATACATTCAGATGTTTACTGAATAATAATTACATTATACAAAATATTATGATAATATTTAAGGAATAATGAATCATTCTTTGAGTATTATGAGGTGATCAAATACGGTCGAGAGTAATCAAATCTAATAAAGCCTGAAGCTTGATCACCTCGTAATATATTCAAAGAATAATTGATTCCTTATTACTTATATATTTACATAATTTTCAGCAATTGTATGATTAAATATCAAATAGTCATTGATGATTAAATATCAATAGTCATTGATGAAATGTATTGGACTATACATTACAAAATTGATTCATACTATTATCGCAGACAAAGATACTGGAAAATGTAAATAGAGGAAGATAAATACTGTTGGATTTTTTTCCCTTCAATTTTGAGAAAGAAACATTTACAGATCAGAAGACATTTACTGCCAGGGATTTTATAACTGTTATCATCTTTATTCTTTTGGGGGCTTTTTCCAAAGTGAAGCATAATTTGTTTTAAATTTAAAGATTTTTCCCAGAGAGCTTTAGCTGTCTCAGGCATGCATCACTCA
Organism: Magallana ariakensis; assembly: GCA_020458035.1. Taxonomy (NCBI): domain Eukaryota; kingdom Metazoa; phylum Mollusca; class Bivalvia; order Ostreida; family Ostreidae; genus Magallana; species Magallana ariakensis. The sequence continues at coordinate 76,699,198 of CM035812.1, read as the reverse complement.
GCTGTTCATGACTTTGTTCTAAGAAAGAAAAGAGAAACTTTCACAGCTGAATGACATTGAGGTAAAGAAAAAAAACTAAGTCTGGAGCATGTCGTATATTTCACATAAAATGTTATGTCATCATCCACTTCATTTATTAAGAGCAAATGTTCAAAAACTGCACAACACAATTAAAGTATTCTCATATTACAGAAAATATAATATACCTTAAACATGCCAAGCTTGATATATTTTGGAGAGGAACCTACTGTACAGATGAATTACTGCTTTATCAATTAACAAAAGGCTCAAACGTATAAATTTTCCATTGCCATGATTTGCAGCACTAAAGATTCACACAGAACTCAACTATCTTATTTAACTAAAAAGAATTTTAATTAACATTAATGAAAGGCTAAAAGTATTATGGTCAGATTGAGGTTTGCGTCATTACACAAATATATCCAAGATAAGCGCCATCAGAATTAACAGACCAAACCAAAGAAAACCAAGGAAACAGAATCACAGAAACATACTACAGACAACCTTAATCCAAACATTAATAATACATCTGGGTACTTCAACAGACAAAGCACAGAGTATGAATTTACAAAACTTTGTATCTAGTGGCATTTTTATTGATCAAAACACTGTAACTTCTTAGACTTACAACAGATTTCTACTGAAAGCTCCATTTAAGCCCAGACTCCACATCTACTGATGTAGGCAGACAGGAGGCAGTTCAATGTACTCCCTGCTTCACACTGCTTAAATCCTGAGGTTCATTATTCATGAGATAATCTAGCTAGTAAAAACATCTTTACTACCAAGAAGTGTATCAATCATTGCTGTATCGTTTTTATATCAAAGATTGCTAAACAAATATTTATGTTGTGTTTTTATTTTTTAGATTTTTTGATTATGGAGGTTCTATTTGCAAGAATCAGACAGCCATGTAAACTGAGATGAAACAAATAGATATGTCACATGTTTAATCAATTGGTTTTTTTTTTATCAATAATTGCTTTTTTATGACAATTAAATGTGGTATTTGATTTAGGGTTTTTTTTATATAAAATGTAAATTCATCAAATCCAGCTAGAGAATGATACAATTCATGTTCAATGCCAGTAAGGTCTAGATGTGTCTCTGGGACTTTAGTGGTATCATGCTACAAGTTACAAAATCCTCTAAGGGAAACATAAAAAACACAATCAATAGAGTTTTATTGCTACATGCATATCAAATATCTTCAACACTGAGATAATCTGGTTATACTAATTAATTCACACAGCCAGCTCTGCAGAGCAATGAATTATCACAATTAGGCGCCTGACCACTATGTCAGTCTATCCCAGTGATTCAATGTACAAAGTAAATTAAATATGAATTTAGTTATATATTGAAACAAACATTAAATATAAAAGCAGGCAAAAAATATGTTATGAGCTCCTGTCAATAATTTCAGTACTTTGATTTTAAACTTCAAACCTATCCAATCAAATCTCTGAAATTGTCTCACTTAAGTTTAAAAAAAATAAGAATCCTGTTGCATAAGAATTAGAACTTTTTGCATTGTAAATGTTCAAACATTTTGCATTGATCCTCTTCTTGTAAAGCAGGGCTAGTACCTGATGACCTACATATAATGAGTCAATGTTTTCTTTAGATAAAGCTTGAGAGTCCATTATAAATGACATATTGAAAAACCATGACTTATTCATTGATACTTATCAATGCAAACATTATGCAGACTTCTCCAGACCCCAAGTATAGAAGATCTACATAAATATAAACTATTCTACACTCCAATTCTCAGTTTCATCCCTAGCTGTGCATCCTATCCAAGGCTTTTCATTATAAATTTTTTCATAATACCATTTCAAAGTGATAAGCGCTAAGGACCACCAGCTAGGAAAGAAATTGAGCTTATCCAATATATCTTAATTTAAAGTCATTAGAAGCCAGGGGCAGAGGAGAGTACCCTGCAGTCTCACTACTACCTGGCTGCTAGCTTCATCATTAACAAACAAACATCAAAACAGCTGTTCTTCAATTTGCAGTACATCTAGAAACTACTATTCTAACTCTGCCATTAATCTAATCTCCTGAGAAGGTCTCGTGTATTTTCACAGGGGTATCACTGAAACTACAGGTGCCCTGATAAAATTTAAAGAGGCCCCCAAGTGACTAACACCAATTCATCGGCCATGTAATCTTTACAATTAGGGTTTTATGGCTGTAATGTTTTGATTTTTTTAAGCAATTCTTTTTTTTAGTGTTTGTGTGTGAGGATTTGTTTTGATTACAATGTCACACTGCTCCATATAGAATCTGTGTACAAATGTTGTGTGTAGGGATTACAGACCTGATGATATTGCTTCACTGCCGTTACATTCAAGCTGCAAGTCAAAAAATACTTTTCTGTTTATCATTATATACGAAATCCTACTAACATTTTATCTGCCATTTAATTAAACTAAAAATCAATTTCATTATTAACAATTTATTCAGTTAATGACACAAGTCTCAGATAAAACCATACACTTATATTGCAGTTACCATTTATACACAACCTGATTGTCCTCTTTGTGATTCTATAACTGGTGTACAGTGATGATAGCTAGTGCAACAGATGTCAAAGGTCAAGGTCAGAGTGAATGACTCCCACAGTAAAGGTAGCAGTTTTATACCTGAGAACTAGGCAGGATGTTCACTACTAACAATATGAGAACCTGAACAGACTGCAGGATCAGTCATCTAATGACATGAACACTTCAAAAGCTGCCACAGCCCTGCTTTCTCTCTCCCCTTCTCCCACAGGGATGTAAACAAGACAACAACAGGTTTATATCAAGAACAGAGGCTGCTGAAAACTGTTAAGTAACAAAGGTATCTACACAAAAAATCCCAGGACACATGCTCCACTAAATAATGGCTCAATTATAAGGACAGAGTTTTCTGAATAATATTATTATTTGACATATTAGAAAACAATAAAACATTGTTGACTAGTGCTTACAAAGATCCACTTTGGGCAGCCACAATACTACTAAAACAATCAAAGGATCATAAAATCCCAGCCCTGTCTGTCCATTAACAGCCCAGTATGCAATAACGGGGACCAGTTTAATGACTGCCGTTTGATGAGGTCTCGGTATTATATGTCCCACAGAAACTATTAACGACCCCTGCATACACAAAGAGACCCTCTGTTGATCAAAGTTCAGACCTTTTTAATAAATTGATCCACTAGTCTTGTAACTACATACCTGATACTAGCAGGTGCCCCGTCACATCATCCAAGCGGAGCCTGTGCGATACAGCCAATCCAATGGTCTCAGGATCAAGTCCTTATTCAGGTCCTCAGCAACATTTGTTCATTTTATAACATCATTCTTCCCTCCATATTTATACATCAAGTACAATGGCTGACCCTAATAAGTAGATGTATCAAACAAATCATATATCATAACGATTTACTTACAAATGTAAATTACCCAACTTTTAATAGGAGTATAACATTGCATCGATATTTTGATATAGTGTGACTCTGATGAAAAGGGGGTAGTCCCATATACATGTACTAATATCAAACAAGAATTATGGAAGTATATAATGTGGATTAAGAGCATATATATTTTAAGTAAACAACAAATATATTTCAGTATATTTAAAAAAAATTAAGTGAGCCCAAATCTGTATCTTTGTTTTGCTGTAACCTTGATTTTAGCAAGATGATTAGAATCAGATTTTTAAAAAGGGATAACTAAAATAAACTCCTTTTTAAGGTACTTGATACGTGGACATCATGATGTATCACAATATCTTTTTCTGAAATATTGGAGTCATTTTCACTTTACTATACACAGACCTGTCTCAGACAGTCAAGATACATTTGGCAAATATTATGTTTTCATTTATCATGAAGGTTTTGTCTTAATTGGTTAACAGTGATTCTTTAGCTGAGAATTTCAGAAATTGTTACACTCAAATACATACTCAAAAAACATTTATGTAAAATACATGGTTTCTGTATTGATATATCAGGCCGAAGTGGGGGACTGAGATACCATAATGTCTCTTGCTGCTAGCTGCAGGTCTGCAGCTCCCAATCTGAAAAAATAGGATGGAATTTTTTCAGATCTGCAGGAGCTACAGACATTCAGCTATCTAGTTGCCTCTCTTTCCCATCAATATGATATTAATCTAATTCATGTTCCAGTATTCTCCTGCATGTCTTGTTCTAAGCTGCTAGTATCCTGTTACAGGAGCAGTCCTATGACAGGTATACATCATGCCGATTAATTAACAGTCCCCCAGGTAACACCTGAAGTTGTCAGTCAGGTAATAAACTGGTCTCTGTTAGACTTCCTTTACCTATGTACAGCCACGACTTCCTACGACCCCCAGACACTGCATGCTGGGATGTCATGTCATCTATTTTAAGTTACCTAATTGTACCTTATTAACAACCTGGTTACATAGTTTTTCCTGTTTGCACACACTGGGAGGCCGATCCGGCCATCATTTCCTTTCTCCACGGAAATGAAGCTGAAAATGACCACTGGCTTAATTCATTTTAGTTTATACCCAGAAATCAGACAGCTGTACACATTTTGAATGTCTTACTATATTTTACTTGTTGGCAAAAGTCAAGGTGATATGTTTTTTATATAATGAAGTCAAGTTGAACCACTCAAACTCAAGCACCTACCTATACTTAATGGAAGGAAATGTAGAGAGTTGTCAAGGATCTGTCCTTCACTCTATTAATCGGGCTGGACCATCTACTCAAGGTCGCTGTGTTATGTCTGCTGAGTCGCAAAATATCATTATCTGTACTCTGTGGCGCAAGATATCCCTTAAACTGACAAAGTACATGTACTACTAAAGTACTGTGTAGCACTAACAGTCAACATCTTGACCTACAGGAAACACACTACGTTTAAAGTTCAGTGACCTTGTAATCAGAATCTGACCCGATGTTCTTTTCTCCCATTGCTATAGTTACCAGTATATGCATATCGTCTCACTTCACCAATCTTCTCTCTGGGAGCTCTTATTTAATTCTCTTAATTCTTCATCTTTCATTCCATTAAACCAGTTATTATAATTCTAGAAAGGAAGAAATACATGTTAAATTAAAAAAAATATTATCTCTTGATGCATGAATGAGACATGATTACTTGATACATATTTTAAATACTGCTTCAATCCCCATATTTTATTATCATGGAAGGATTAGCACAACAGTATCATAATATAGAGATTATAAGTGTCAGACTTAGTAAGAATTGAATCCGTTTAAACAGAGTTCTATAGGAACCCTGGTCATGATCCAGTGAAGCACACTGCTTTGAAGCCATGGTTCTCTGACAGGTGCACTGGTTCACTAACTTCACAAGGAACGAATAGTCTAGTTCCCTGTCTTATATGTCAAAGGAGGGGTGCAGTAATGTATCTGCATGTCATTTATAAAGATCAAGGCCTAATACTGGAACAGAGATATAGATTGGTTCCCCTGTAACATTGAATTCGGAAAATTGGCATGGAGCTCTTAACATTTACAGCTTTAACATGACTTTGCAAAAGCTGCTAGTACATGTATATACATATCTATTATAACACACAATCTCTTATTACTTTAATCTAGAACAAAGTAAATGAATTCAAATAGATACTGTAATATCATCAATTTTCAGTCCATTTAATGCAAATTTTAGCAATGAATTAACGCAAAATGAAGGACAGCAAAAGACATTAAGGTTTTATTTCATAGGCAGCCTAAAACAGCTTTCTTAACAATACATGTACAGACAGATACGAAATAAACAAGACGTAATTTAACAAGAGATGAGGAGACGATTATGGATCAATGGTCGGGTTCTAAGGAGACCTTTACATCTCCCAATCTCCAGAATGTCCACAAATAATTGTATCCACAAAAAGCCTGCACTGCCGCGATCAAGCGGTAAAGCGTGGGCGTCAGGCTTCGTCCATCACTGATAGAGCCCCCTATCATCCCATTAACAATTTCAAATCTGTCCCTACAATTGCGGATATGAATTATGAAGCTATTGGGAATTCTCCATTAACCCTTGGTATTTTGGTTTAATGGACAGAAAATTGAGAAGAAATTATTGTTCTTTGGTTTTGTGGTTTTTTTTTAACTATTCCTTTACAAATAACATTTTGTCTGGCTGTATTGAGCAACTACTGTAACAGCACCTCTTAGATTTATTGTTGCATGTAAAATAGTCGCTGAAATAATGATCACAATTTTTCCATACTAAAATATTAACTACAGCTGGTGTTAATACAAATAAGCTACCAGTATATAAACCATTTAATCACAAATCTAATTAATTAGATTAATTACCCAAATTAAATAGATATTGATGTAAGCTCAAAATTTAAAAAAATGAAATTTTGCTTTTAACATTACAAACTTCCAGATCATGACCTTGAACATAGAAAACCAAATGAAAATTAAAAATTTGATTTATTAATTTAAAAAAACCCATTATTTTTCTCTGAATAAGAGACTAAATGTTTATCTAGAAGAAATACAAAACATATCACCAATAATACAAAAAAAAAACCACATTATTCAAGCTTCAATACCCTCTGTACATCCTAAAAATAAAAAAGAAACCTTTCTAATACTTAAAATAAATAGAGGGGACAATTAGTCCCCAACCCAGTGTAGATAAATGATGCCTTAATAGATGCCTCTATTGTAATCCAGAAAGTATTTCATTAGGAACTTACATACACTAACCAAAATTCAAAACATTGTATCCCTGAATCAAAGTTGATAAATTAATTATAAGTAAATTAGTTTATTACAGTTAACGGTTTGATGATGTCCAATTAATGTACTGATGAAGAAATTGAGATCTGTGCAACGTCTCACTTCTGTTCAGCATACCATAAAGGTTATACAGAATGCATTGACATATAAATTCATTTGGGGAGAAAAGCTCAGTTTTATATGACAAAATGTCAGAATAAATCATCCACCATCTTGGATAGAGATCGACACACTTTAGGATGAACTTGCCCACCATGAGGTAGTTCTTAGAAAGTTATTTTCCAACTAAAGCAAAAAAATGGAAACATAATAAAATGTTTTTCTGCTTCTGCCATAAAAATGCTTCTGCTTCTTTAAAGATTCATGAGATATTATGCATGAAAATCAGGATACAACGGAACTATTTTGTTTGACAACACACCATGACTTTATTTCATGATAGATTACAAAACAACTCTCAAGAGAAATATCCGTAGGGGTAAAAAGTTTGTTTTCTGAACAAGCAGATTTTATGTTTCAAAATATTTGTAAACAACCACAGCTAGCAAAACACGCAAAACAGGGGGATATTTCATGTTTTCATTACAGAGAGACATTTGTATACTTAGAAAATGTTTGAAATATATGTGGTTCAACTCTTTTGTCATAAATCAGTGTTAAAAATGAAAGCAAACTTAAAACTCAGCTGTAGTTAATTTGTGGCTTCAATTTTCTCAAACATTCAGCAATCTCCCGTATGTGATGTATTCATTAAAACAGCACAAAGGACCAGAAATCGTAATGGACCACTTGATTTCTGTTTTTTATACTGTTTTATAATGGCTTGGTCATGAAGAAGCAGTTTCTGCTGATAGCAGTACATTAGTTCCAGCCAAGAGCCGAGCATTAATGGGCCCTCCAACAACTCACCAGTCAAACGGGATCAGCAACATAGAGCGTCATATCTTACAAAATAACATATAAGGGTCATTTAAATCTCTGCCTTGATCGTAATAAAAATGTCTCCATCTTCTCCGGAGTTACCGATTTCCTTGGAGATTTCTGTCCACACTAGAACACCCTGTCTCACTGCTACTAGTATAGTGGCATTCAATATGCTGCTCAGTACTCACTGCACACTGTCTGGCCATCATCCATGCAAAAGCATAATCTTGATATGAAAATAAGTGTTTATCTGTATAGCCCCTTTAGCAGTTAATTGGCCAAGTTGCTTGTTTATTGCTTTATTTTTTGTTTATCTTGTTATGCATTTGCCGCAATCTTGTTTCAATGTTAATCTACCCTCACTTATCTAAAAATTTCCATCAGCAACTTCTATTGTGTGCAGTTTTTGTAAGCAAATCCTGAAACTCTGGAGCTTGCAGATTCAAGCTAGGATAGGAATATAATATATTAGCTATTATAATTGTCATATTTCAAACAAAGAGTCCAGCCTCCAGCAATTGTGTATTAAATTTATTGAAACATTAATTTTTCAATATTTTATGATTTGATACACAGAAGCCATTAAGTCCTAGTCTTTGCCAGAAGCTGAATTTGTGGCAGAAATTATAAAGGCTCGTAAAACATCTGAGAATTTCTCATCCTCGTAGTAGCCTTGGCACAATTCATCAAAGCAGATATTTCTAACATTAATCAGTTATCATACAATGTGATCTATATTGGTGAAGGCAATTTTTAGGCTCCCAAATCCAAGTTCTCTGCAAACCATCGCCACGTTTTTATAATCGTGTGTAAACATCACCAGACACGTCTGATTTTTATCGTAATCAATTTAATTCTGAGCACGATCAGTAATATCAGGTCCGGTCTGGAAGTGACAGCAATATGTGTGACATTTAGTGTTATTGCAGTGAAAGCCCTAACCACTGCCTGTATCATATCTGTGATAAAATATTTTGATCTGCATGATTCGATCACACACTTCAAAATAAATTGGCAGGCACTAAATATGTTTAGACTTCTGCACTAAGTGAAAATCTCACACACAGGTAGTATGGACAGATAGCTGGGTTCCTTTGTATATGGACAGATATCTAGGTTTCTTTGTTAATGGACATATATCTGGTTTCCTTTGTATGTGGACAGTATCTGGCTTCCTTTTTATATGGACAGATATCTGTGTTCCTTTGTATATGGAAAGATATAATCTGTGTTCCTTTGTATAAGAACAGATATCTGGCTTCCTTTGTATATGGACAGCTATCTAGGTTCCTTTGTATATGGAAAGATATCTGGCTTCCATTGTATATGGACAGATATCTAGGTTCCTTTGTATATGGATTAATATCTAGGTTCCTTTGTATATGGACAGATATCTAGCTTCCTTTGTATATGGACAGATATCTGGGTTCCTTTGTATATGGACAGATATCTGTGTTCCTTTGTATAGGAACAGATATCTGTGTTCCTTTCTATATGGACATATATCTAGCTTCTTTGTATATGGATAGTTATCTGTGTTCCTTTGTATATTGACAGATATCTGGGTTCCTATGTATATGGACAGATATCTGTATTCCTTTGTAGTAGAACAAATATCAAGCTTCCTTTGTATATGGACAGATAGCTGGGTTCCTTTGTATATGGACATATATTTAGCTTCTTTGTACATGGATAGATATCTGTGTTCCTTTGTATATGGACAGATAGCTGGGTTCCTTTGTATATGGACAGATATCAAGGTTCCTTTGTATATGGACAGATATCTAGGTTCCTTTGTATATGGACAGATATCTAGGTCCCTTTGTATATGGACAGATATCTAGGCTCCTTTGTATATGAACAGATATCTGTGTTCCTTTGTATAGAGACAGATATCTGTGTTCCTTTGTATAGAGACAGATATCTAGGTTCCTTTGTATATGGACAGATATCAAGGTTCCTTTGTATATGGACAGATATCTAGGTTCCTTTGTATATGGACAGATATCTAGGTCCCTTTGTATATGGACAGATATCTGGGTTCCTTTGTATATGGATAGATATCTGTGTTCCTTTGTATATGGACAAATAGCTGGGTTCCTTTGTATATGGACAGCTATCTGGCTTCCTTTTTATATGGACAGATATCTGTATTCCTTTGTATATGGAAAGATATCTGTGTTCCTTTGTATAAGAACAGATATCTGGCTTCCTTTGTATATGGACAGCTATCTAGGTTCCTTTGTATATGGACAGATATCTAGCTTCCTTTGTATATTGACAGATATCTGGGTTCCTTTGTATATGGACAGATAGCTGGATTCCTTTGTATATGGACATATATCAAGGTTCCTTTGTATATGGACAGATGTCTAGGTTCCTTTGTGTATGGACAGATATCTAGGTAAATACTGGTCCGCGGCGAGAAATATTCGCGACAATGAGGCTCTCGTGAACCTCGCAAAAATTTCTCGCACGCAAATAAAAGTTGGTTTACAGTTACTGGCTTTCCTTTGTAAATATGAACAGATATCTGGGCTTTCTTTATTTGGACCGTTATCTGAACTTTCTATTTTTGGACAATTTTCTGAACTTAACAAAGACAGATATCTGTTAGTATAAACAGAATTTGTCAATGAATAGATATATTGGCTTACCACTATCTTTAAATTGAGAGATATATGCGCTTTATTAATATAGACAGATATCTGTGCCACATTTACGTGGATATCAAACAGTTATCAAGACTAATATTTCAATAGAAAAATGCAACTTGTGCCATCATCCCATTTCCTTCAGAAATCAATGAACAGATTTAATTTGTGCTTTACTCCAGGAAATGTTTCACTGTGGGTTTTCCCTTGAGACCACATCTATACTGATGTCTGTAGCTTTCAACCTAAAAAATGATTCATTATTCATAACATGTAGAAAATATGATCAGTATAGTTCTACAAATATATATTGACTCAATCTTCCTTTCCTTGATTACTATAGAAATATCATAATTACTGTAGTTGCAGTGTAGAATTAGATAAGCAATCAATATACAAAGTATTTGTAGTATTCTTAAAGCTCCTGACATCTTGTGGTTGCTCCTACCTAAACACCTTCATATACCACAGGTATTCACAGGTACATGTACAATGATGTTGGGATTGGTCCTGTTGCTATAGCAGCAAAAGCCGTCACTCCTAAAACCCATCTCTTGGTTTTGACAAAAAGTTGACATTACAGGATGAAAAGGTTCCAAGAAATTAATTTTTTTACTAACATCAACATCAGAGAGGTGGGAGGGTTTGTTAAATATCAGAACAATTAACATGCATTTCACTTTACAGATTGGCTTTTGATGGATAAAACTGACATGCGAATGCTCAATATGCTTACATAATCTAAAGCTGTGGACAATTTGGAATAAACTCGAGGATTAAGTCATGCATTAACACTCAATTTCCACAAAGGAAATCCCAGAATGGAGAGACATTAAAGAGAGAAATCCAGGGTGGGGGGTTATAAATTACTATGTTTAATTCCTCAACAAATCAAACACAGGGTTTTTTAATTTGACGACAGTGATGAGAATTGCTGTTCTTCCTCACATCGTGGTACATGTCACATGCTGCAAATATGAGACAGAGAAAAGGAAAGATAGAAAGCTCCACCATCAAACATCTAAATAATAAGGAAATATCAAGAAATTGAAATACCATATGAAAGTAATATAAAGTCATTTACACCTACATAATAACAACGCTATGCTTTGTAAAAGAAATTCTGTAAATTGATTTTATTGTATTTTTTAATACCCAGAAGGGAGAATAGAAAATGGTGTTCATGCAGAATAATAGACTTTAATTGATGATGGATCAAAGGCAGAGAACTGGTTCAGGAGTATTAGTTATGCATTAGCCGAGAAATAGAAGAAGAGCCTTGATCTGATCCGAGCTCTGATGCTGACTTTACAGATAAAAATTACGTCCTTTAAATTCAGTTTAATTTTGACACCTTATCTCTCATAGCCAACAGAAAGGGTTTAAAAAAGAGGTCATTTTTTATGCTTCAAATAATTAAAAGCAAAAAAATCTTCAGGAGAAAAAAGGAAAAGTGCAATCCTTTGCTTTCATTTTCATCTTTAAGAATCGCTTTCTTAAGGTGGAATAACACATCATCACAAAATGGCTGACCTCTGATCAAAACGACATTTCGTTTTATTAAACTCATCCAGAGATTGAATCCCGCAGGGGCTTTTGTTGTTACTTCATACTGAATTGAATTTTTTATATATTCATATTTATCATGATTTCTTTTAGTTTACATGCATTTGAAAAATAAAAGCAAGATTTTAAAATCCCGCGATTTTTTGGCGGATATTAATTCCTTGCTTTTAATTAGAAATTTACAGTATTATTATACAATGGATATTTCTTAACCCAATTTGGTTCATTGAGATCTTATAATTTCTCTATGTCAAAAAATACTTTCAGACCAACCTTTACTGAAAAAATTTGTTGTATTTTTTAAAAAAGGAGACAAATAGATTGTAGCATATTGTAGCATTAGCCTCTGCATTATTAATTTCTTTATAATATCATTTTCATGAAGGCTTATCATCTTTCAAATCAAATAATAAAAAATCTGTAAATTATGAATTGATTCGATAAAGTGAGAACAAAACTTTTTTGTCTGCGACTTCTAGGAATGTGTCCGTTGCATTGGATTATTGATTTTTCCCTCGCCTATAGAATACTCGCTGTAACTGTACTCACTCCCCTCACCGTCAATGTGTCAGTATAGGTATAAACTCCCCACACCTGGGTAGTTCTCCCTCCCCCTCGCCGTCAATGTGTCAGTATAGGTATAAACTCCCCACACCTGGGTAGTTCTCACTTCCCCACACCGTCAAGGTGTCAGTATAGGTATAAACTCCCCACACCTGGGTAGTTCTCACTCCCCCACACCGTCAATGTGTCAGTATAGGTATAAACTCCCCACACCTGGGTAGTTCTCCCTCCCCCTCGCTGTCAATGTGTCAGTATAGGTATAAACTCCCCACACCTGGGTAGTTCTCACTCCCTCTCGCCGTCAATGTGTCAGTATAGGTATAAACTCCTCACACCTGGGTAGTTCTCACTCCCCCACACCGTCAATGTGTCAGTATAGGTATAAACTCCCCACACCTGGGTAGTTCTAACTCCCCCACACCGTCAATGTGTCAGTATAGGTATAAACTCCCCACACCTGGGTAGTTCTCACTCCCCCACACCGTCAATGTGTCAGTATAGGTATAAACTCCCCACACCTGGGTAATTCTCACTCCCCCACACCGTCAATGTGTCAGTATAGGTATAAACTCCCCACACCCGGGTAGTTCTCATTCCCCCACACCGTCAATGTGTCAGTATAGGTATAAACTCCCAACACCTGGGTAGTTCTCATTCCCCCACACCGTCAATGTGTCAGTATAGGTATAAACTCCCCACACCAGGGTAGTTCTCACTCCCCCACACCATCAATGTGTCAGTATAGGTATAAACTCCCCACACCTGGGTAGTTCTCCCTCCCCCTCGCTGTCAATGTGTCAGTATAGGTATAAACTCCCCACACCTGGGTAGTTCTCCCTCCCCCACACCGTCAATGTGTCATTATAGGTATAAACTCCCCACACCTAGGTAGTTCTCCCTCCCCCTCGCTGTCAATGTGTCAGTATAGGTACAAACTCCCCACACCAGGGTAGTTCTCACTCCCCCACACCGTCAATGTGTCAGTATAGGTATAAACTCCCCACACCTGGGTAGTTCTAACTCCCCCACACCGTCAATGTGTCAGTATAGGTATAAACTCCCCACACCAGGGTAGTTCTCACTCCCCCACACCGTCAATGTGTCAGTATAGGTATAAACTCCCCACACCTGGGTAATTCTCACTCCCCCACACCGTCAATGTGTCAGTATAGGTATAAACTCCCCACACCTGGGTAGTTCTTATTCCCCCACACCATCAATGTGTCAGTATAGGTATAAACTCCCCACACCAGAGTAGTTCTCACTCCCCCACACCATCAATGTGTCAGTATAGGTATAAACTCCCCACACCTGGGTAGTTCTCCCTCCCCCTCGCTGTCAATGTGTCAGTATAGGTATAAACTCCCCACACCTGGGTAGTTCTCACTCCCTCTCGCCGTCAATGTGTCAGTATAGGTATAAACTCCTCACACCTGGGTAGTTCTCACTCCCCCACACCGTCAATGTGTCAGTATAGGTATAAACTCCCCACACCTGGGTAGTTCTCACTCCCCCTCGCCGTCAATATGTCAGTATAAGTATCAACTCTCAACACCTGGGTAGTTCTCACTCCCCCTCGCCATCAATGTGATAGTATAGGTATAAACTCCCCACACCTGTGTAGTTCTCACTCCCCCTCGCTGTCAATGTGTCAGTATAGGTATAAACTCCCCACACCAGGGTAGTTCTCACTCCCCCACACCGTCAATGTGTCAGTATAGGTATAAACTCCCCACACCTGGGTAGTTCTCACTCCCCCTCGCCGTCAATTTGTCAGTATAGGTATAAACTCCTCACACCTGGGTAGTTCTCACTCCCCCACACCGTCAATGTGTCAGTATAGGTATAAACTCCCCACACCTGGGTAGTTCTCACCCCCCCACACCGTCAATGTGTCAGTATAGGTATAAACTCCCCACACCTGGGTAGTTCTCATTCCCCCACACCGTCAATGTGTCAGTATAGGTATAAACTCCCCACACCTGGGTTAAAGTTCTCACTCCCCCTCGCCGTCAATGTGTCAGTATAAGTATCAACTCTCAACACCTGGGTAGTTCTCACTCCCCCTCGCCATCAATGTGACAGTATAGGTATAAACTCCCCACACCTGTGTAGTTCTCACTCCCCCTTGCCTTTAATGTGACAGTATATGTATCAACTCCCCCGACTGGGTAATTTTTCCCTGAGATCAACATCCTAAGAGTATACAAAGAATATGGGAGTGTACAGATTTTCAAAGACCTACAAAAGTCCTTCTGATATCGGAGTACTGTACTATTAGCACGGTTTGGAGTTGACCTAATATGGTTTATACATAGTCAGTAATTTCCATATGGGGCAAGAGCAGATATTTGGGTACTGTACTAGCTGATACAGACTCTTGCTCACCTAAGACCCGAGGCCTCCCTGGGATCATTATGGAATGTATTGACTCTCGCACACTGGGATAAGTCAGGCATGGTTAAGACCCGAGGCCTCCCTGGGATCATTATGGAATGTATGGACTCTCGCACACTTGGATAAATCAGGGATGGTTAAGACCCGAGGCCTCCCTGGGATCATTATGGAATGTACTGACTCTTGCACACTCGGATAAGTCAGGGATGGTTAAGACCGGAGGCCTCCCTGGGATCATTATGGGATGTACTGACTCTCGCACACTCGGATAAGTCAGGGATGGTTAAGACCCGAGGCCTCCCTGGGATCATTATGGAATGTACTGACTCTCGCACAATTGTATAAGTCAGGGATGGTTAAGACCCGAGGCCTCCCTGGGATCATTATGGAATGTACTGACTCTCGCACACTTGGATAAGTCAGGGATGGTTAAGACCCGAGGCCTCCCTGGGATCATTATGGAATGTACTGACTCTTGCACACTCGGATAAGTCAGGGATGGTTAAGACCGGAGGCCTCCCTGGGATCATTATGGAATGTACTGACTCTCGCACACTCGGATAAGTCAGGGATGGTTAAGACCCGAGGCCTCCCTGGGATCATGATGGAATGTATTGACTCTCGCACACTCGGATAAGTCAGGGATGATTAAGACCCAAGGCCTCCCTGGGATCATTATGGAATGTACTGACTCTCGCACACTTTGATAAGTCAGGGATGGTTAAGACCCGAGGCCTCCCTGGGATCATTATGGAATATACTGACTCTCGCACACTTGGATAAGTCAGGGATGGTTAAGACCCGAGGCCTCCCTGGGATCATTATGGGATGTATTGACTCTCGCACACTTGGATAAGTCAGGGATGGTTTAGACCGAGGCCTCCCTGGGATCATTATGGAATGTACTGACTCCTGCACACTCGGATAAGTCAGGGATGGTTAAGACCTGAGGCCTCCCTGGGATCATTATGGAATGTACTGACTCTCGCACACTTGGATAAGTCAGGGATGGTTAAGACCCGAGGCCTCCCTGGGATCATTATGGAATGTACTGACTCTCGCACACTTGGATAAGTCAGGGATGGTTAAGTCCCGAGGCCTCCCTGGGATCATTATGGGATGTATTGACTCTCGCACACTTGGATAAGTCAGTGATGGTTAAGACCCGAGGCCTCCCTGGGATCATTATGGAATGTACTGACTCTCGCACACTTGGATAAGTCAGGGATGGTTAAGACCTGAGGCCTCCCTGGGATCATTATGGGATGTATTGACTCTCGCACACTTGGATAAGTCAGGGATGTTAAGACCCGAGGCCTCCCTGGGATCATTATGTAATGTATTGACTCTCGCACACTTGGATAAGTCAGGGATGTTAAAGACCCGAGGCCTCCCTGGGATCATTATGGGATGTATTGACTCTCGCACACTTGTATAAGTCAGGGATGGTTAAGACCTGAGGCCTCCCTGGGATCATTATGGAATGTACTGACTCTCACACACTCGGATAAGTCAAGGATGGTTAAGACCCGAGGCCTCCCTGGGATCATTATGGGATGTACTGACTCTCACACACTCGGATAAGTCAGGTCCCCTCCTACAATTCATTAACTCAAACTACGAGTCCATGCAAGGCACCGAGTAAAATCTCTCGAGTTTGGTGATCAATAAACAATTTGCTGCCGCACCCTTACTGTCCCTTTCGTCTAGCCGTTATATAAATCTTATTGATTTCACCATTCCCTGGTCGCAGCTGCGGATCAAATCAGTTCCTGCGACTTCTATTGAATATAACATGTCACCCATGTGTTCCGCAACCATTTGTCATAACAGCCATCTTAGAGGGATTCAGAAACCTTTCTCATGCTATGTTTTTTTTCTACCGTGGGTTTTACGTTAATGATATTTTGGGATGGAGAAATCAATGACAGAAATGTTATTCTGTATTTCACTTGGGAAAAAAATAACAGATTTACAAATAAATTGAAATAATAGGTTATTTTAGAAATACAATATATCAGCATTTATACTCTCAGAAAAGGAGGGTGGGTTTTCTCTTTACAGTAAACAATATCAATTAGACTACAGTCTTAATTCAAAATTAATTACCCCTTTCCATGACTATTTGTTCCAGATCACCATTGATTTACATCGATCAATACAACTTCAGTGCATATATGTTAAACATTAGTTTGATATACTCAGGTCCCCAAGATAATTTATTACACATCATCAGAGCCAACAAACTGTAATTCATAATCAATCTCTATATGATATAAATATCATATACCCCCAGGATACCAGGAAATCATTTACATTGGGAAATCAGTGGGAAATCTTCTACACTGGGAAATCAGTGGGACTTCATTCTAATATATTTGGAATTGATAAGGAATTCATTTTATATAAGGAAATCATATGCTGAGAATGTTCATTATAGTATTACATGTATTAGGAAATGATTGGAAATTCATTCTTTATATTGTGAAACCATTGGGAATTCATTCTATATTAGGAAATTAAATGAGAATGTTCATTATGTATTAGGAAATCATTGAAAATTCATTCTATACATGAATTTGTATTGAAAAATCATTTGGAATATCATATTTTATATTGTGAATATTATATGTAAGAAAATAAATTGGATTAGTTTTATAAAGGAAAATTTGTTTGAATGTAATTCTATTATGGGAATTTTTTGAAAGTTTAATCTATGGGGATATCATTTTAAGATTTCTGCTATTTATTGAGAAATCATTGGGAAATCATTCTATTCTTAAAAATCATTTAAATTAGACTTCTGCTAAAGTAATGTGTTTGATGGATGTTTACTTTTTATTGGGGCTTTGTTGTTGGTAGTTTATTCTATATTTGAACTTATAGTTGGAAATATATTACACATAACTGGTGTACAGTGGGTCAGTTGACTCTATTTCGGAACAGTCTGCTTGCTAGGACTTTCTCTTTGAAATTGTTGGTTAAATATTCCATACGTGGTATTTGCATTTCATGTTATTCTGATCAAGAGTAACTGAGATAGCAATAGTGGCAGGCTTTAATTTGGCGACATCCCAATACACCAAGAGATAGGTGGTCAATTTCAGATAAACTCGCCCTACAGGGATTACACAAGCTTAGGGTCAGCTCCTGTTGTTGGCACTGTCTCAAGGCCACAGCCTTTGTTTCTAAGGGTTGTCTAAAGTAAAAATGTATATTGTTAGATTGATCAGAGTCCATCAAATATTGAAAGTCAAAACAACAAGTTCTGGGATTTATTGTATCGTCTTCATGTGTATGTGTGTGTGTGTGTATGTGTGTGTGTGTGACCCCAATGTTATGGTACTATCTCTGTAAGATAGATGTGTAAAAGATGTGTAGAAGTATTGATGAACCTTAGAAAAAACCAAGACAACCTTGACACAGAAAGATTACGGGACCAGTGCTTTCCTACTGATTAAATCACACCCATCACCCAAACTCAACTTTGGAATCATTAGGCAGAATTTACCTGGCAGACGTCATTTCTGGTTCTATTTTTGGGACGATGGCGAGTTTCAAGCTTTGTCATTTTCTGCTTTAACGTTATGAAACATGCCATAGCAGGGTTGCCAAAACCAACTTCATTCTCCACACCACTTTTGGAACCAATGTCACCCAACTCTGGTCGTTATCAGCATGTCACCAACAGGTCCATCAAACATTACCTGTAAAACAGGTGAAAAAAAATTATCTTTAGCTAGCTCAGGTAAATCAAATCTAAATGAAGACAGTGCCTGAAATGCAATGCAACTGGAGGGGGGGGGGGGTGTCTACTACGTATCTGCATAAAGTATATTCCAAGACTGACACACTGTCATGATCATGAGGGGCTTGTACACTGACAGATACAGAACAAGAATGGAGCCCCACTTTCTAGTAAATAAACAACTTCCCCCTCCACATTGTCTACTAATAACCCAATCCCTACCCTTTACCCTCGCCCCATACCCCACATACCACCCCCCCCCAACATACCATCCCCCCACCCCATGTCCCTTTCGTCCATCTCTTCCTTTGATCATCATGACACTGTGCTAGTGTTCTGATTCAGACAAACAACTGCATTTACATTCATTATTGGAAGTGCAGACCAGACAGGCTCTTGTAGTTTGATCATTCACACCCAATCACCCAGGCCTCTGTCTATCACTGAGCCATACACTGTTATCGTGCATGGTTATAGATATACCTATGCAGTGACAGAATGTACTGTCTATATTACTAGCATTTCTTACAGTTTGACGAGTCGGGAGAGGGCAGAATATGTTCCTAATCTTGTTGAATGTATTACTGTGCAAAGTATGTCCAAACCATTAACTCACAATATAACAGTAACTCTGTTCATCAGATTCATCATAAAAGTCATTCACAATATGGCTTGAGCTATCTTAAAAGTCATTAAAAAAAAACAACAAAACATGCAGCTTACATACACAGTACGATTATTCCTCTTTGAAATGCTTGATAATAAGTTGTTGATACATCCCCTCATCAATCAGGACAAACGGGAACCTTTCATTACATACTTCACAGTGGCCCTCAACACTGTCACAGATTTATTTGACCATCACTTCGTAAGTTATCACTAGGGAAGTGAACAACCTGTGAAAATCTGACATGGTTTCTTTCACTTTTGTGAACACAGTAGTCAGACATGAATTGAAAATTGGAACACTTTTTTGTGTCCTTAGACATTGAACTTTTTAGGGAGTTCACAGGTGTTATAATTTTTATCTTTTGATCTTCTTATATGAGAAAACCCTTGTTATGACCAAAAAATTAAAAAAAAAAATAAATTAGGGTATTTTCCCCCCAAGATAAATGTTTATGACCAATTGAAGAACACATTGTAAGTTAAGTTATACATATGTACACCTTGTACAAGTAAACAGTACTAAAATGTAATGTTAATCAACCGCTTACATGTTTCAGATATTTTGGGATAGGTTGAATTACCCTGATCAGAGTTACATGCAGTGCTTTACTACAGGTACACATAAATTAAGAAAACTGTAACCAATTGACTACCTGAAAACCAGTTAAAACTGGACAGGTCACAAATTAGTTCACCGCTGTGGGTCAGGGGTCCAGGATATCAAACCTTACAAACAGTAGTGTATTAGTATTGATCGCATTAAAGGTCTATTTACACTGTGTGTGTAATAAGTCTGATTAACAATAGAACATAGAAATTTCTCCTTATGGCACTCAGGTTTAAAAAATATAGAAACCATCTACTGGTATCTATGTGTATGGTCATTAGACAATTACTTCCATTAGACACTGGCATCATTCTAAAGAACATTAGACAATATCTTCTGCCTTCTATATAGACACTGGAATCTATAGATATGGACAGTAGACAATTTCTACCATCTAAAGACACTGGAATCTATAGATATGGACATAAGACAATTTCTGCCTTCTATATAGACATTGGAATCTATAGATACGGACAGTAGACAATTTCTGCCTTCTATATAGAAACCGGAATCTATAGATACGGACAATAGTCAATTTCAATTTCTGCCTTCTATATAGACACTGGAATCTATAGATACAGACATTACACAATTTCTTCTGCCTTCTATATAGTCACTGGAATCAATAGATATGGACAATAGACAATTTCTACCATCTAAAGACACTGGAATCTATAGATATGGACATTAGACAATTTCTGCCTTCTATATAAACACTGGAATCTATAGATATGGACAGTAGACAATTTCTGCCTTCTAAAGACACTGGAATCTATAGATATGGACATTAGACAATTTCTGCCTTCTATATAGACACTGGAATCTATAGACACAGACAGTAGACAATTTCTGCCTTCTATATAGAAACCGGAATCTATAGATACAGGCATTAGACAATATTTTCTGCCTTCTATATAGACACTGGAATCTATAGATACGGACAGTAGACAATTTCTGCCTTCTATATAGACACGGGAATCTATAGATACGGACAGTAGACAATTTCTGCCTTCTATATAGACACCGGAATCTATAGATACGGACAGTAGACAATTTCTGCCTTCTATATAGACACCGGAATCTATAGATACAGATATTAGACAATATCTTCTGCCTTCTATATAGACACTGGAATCTATAGATACGGACATTAGACAATTTCTGCCTTTTATATAGACACTTGAATCTATAGATAGTTACGGACATAAGACAATTTCTGCCTTCTATATAGACATTGGAATGTATAGATACGGACAGTAGACAATTTCTGCCTTCTATATAGACACTGGAATCTATAGATAGTTACTGACAATTTGAAATCACTCTCTTTTTAGTGTCAGTATTTCTCACTAGTTGTATACTGTTTGTTTTTATTCTATCCTTCCCTCTCCCTCTAGAGCTCAGGAAAATAAAGATATGAATTACCTCTCTCTCTTGTTTTATCTCTCTATCCTCTCTCTCTCAATCACGGTTCCTCACTGTCAGGGGCTCTTAAGTAACCCCTGAACCCCGACCCTATATGAAGGTTCTGAGTGGCTCTATGCCCTTTGGCTCCTTATCTACAGCTACCATTAGCTCTGTCTTCTTTTACACTAAACAAGATAAGTCAGTGTTAATTGATGGTAAATAGGTAAATAATTGACTTCTTTGCAATGTATAAACCCATTTTGTTCACTTTTAAAAGTCATGATTTTGCAGATGATGCACCTCAATAAATAAGGAGTTAACAGTTTTGAAAGTTTCTATTCTAGAAAATAAAAACTGTGGATTCACCCAAGTCTGTTATCATGTATATGCACCGTCATTTTTTAATACAAATTTTAAAAGAGTTTATAGACTGCTGAATTTTAGAATTATAATAGAATCTGCCCTAGTAGTAATATTTGCAGAGTAAATGCCAAAAAAATATCAGAAATTAAAAATATCATGACCCCAGTGTAAGTGCGAATGGTTTGCACTGTTGCAATCGTGTATATATATGCATTGTATCTTTTTCTTTTTTTTTAAATTCACAGGAAGGTTTTATTCATATTAAAATGCATAACTAATGTTTTAATAGGTTCAAACCATACAAATCTAAAATGGCACACTGGGTTTATAAATATAATTCATCCAAAATAGCTCGCTTTCTTCCACATCTCCGTAGCATTCAGATCATACCATCTCCAGCTAATGAAATTAAATTTAAATTTAGCAAATTAAGATGTCTGTTGGCTAATTAGTTGGAATTAACATTAAACTCTGTCACGTTTAGCTGTTGCTCCCGGGGCCTGACACCTCCGTTCCTGCTTCATGACAGCTTTGTGAATGAGATCACCCTTTCCTCTCTGGGAGACCCCCTGACCCCCGCCAGACTGTTAGCTCTTTCAGGGTAATATGTTTCTATTCTGACCACTTACTGATAATTTACGTCTCTCTGTTTCTCAAACTTCAAAGTACGGATCAGCCAGGCATCGTTACTCCTGACAAGGGTACTTTCATGCTTCGTTAAAGGCAAGGTTACTGAAACCTTAAATCTCTCTCTTCTCTCCTCCTTTCCTTCTCTCTCTCTCCTCCTTTCTCTCTCTCTCTCTCTCTCTCTCTCTCTCTCTCTCTCTCTCTCTCTCTCTCTCTCAACAACATCAAACTAAAGTAATGCTATTAAAATGTGTCTCTATATAATAAATACAAATTTTAAGCGTTGTTTAATGATACATGTACATATGATATATATAATGATATATAATTTTATTAATGATTGAAAGTTAGACGCTAGTCTAAAAATGGTTCCCATTATTGCGAGGCCTGGTGTATAAAATTTCTTTCTTAAATATTATTGAATTGCCTTGGTATAAATCAATCAACAAAAAGCATCGATGGCCTAAATTCGTTTTAACAAAAAAAAAATAGCTGATTGGTCGATCTCAAACATATGTCATCACGATGATTTATAGAAAAAAGTCCTTGAATATTTTGTTAATAAAATATGGGCAATTTAATTTCTAAAAAAAGGGACACTTTCAGGACTGAAATTATAATCATCTTTAAGATTTCAATCAATTTTTAAGGACTAGTAAAGATCTTTACTAGAATTGTAGGGTTTTATTTAGGCTCATCATCAACAGATCAATTCAAATATTTACATGTATATTACCAGGGACGTTACATACTATATCACTATATACGTCCCTGGTGTTACCAACAGTCATTACAGTAGCCTCACGTGTAAACGACATTAACTTCCGCGCGGGAATTCAGACTCTGCAAATTACCTGGGAATGCTTCGAAGAAATATAAGCCATTATGTACAACCCCCGCCATCCATGCCTGCTCACAGTGGTCAGACAGGAGGGTCGTTGCCGCTGACAGAATTTGTCCCGGGGTGACGGGCCAGACGTTGTGTTACCTAACTAAGGAGCTGGACAGCACGAGGGCCAGGGTCGGTACCTTTCACATCCATCAAACGCTTTGGAGCATGCAACCATAAAGAGAATGACGGCCGAGGGTGTCCGAAAGAAAAATGAGATGTCGCGGGAAAAAGAGCGTGAATGACATGCCTGGCCTACTTTAAGTTTGTTCATTAAGCGTCAAATAAGAGGTTGACCGCGAACATATTAAGACTTTGGATTGATTTGGACTTTGCTCCCTCGAGGTCCATGTTTCCGCTTGTTACCCTAGCGTGGATACTGATCACGTACGGAAAGCGATTTCCTAACTTACAATAGAATCATGGTTCCTCCTCCCCAGCCAATGCTTTATTAATCAGAACTTGTCAGTAGAAATGGACTATAATAATAATGCGTCGTTTTGCTTTGTTGCAATTTTAATTTGTATTCGACAACAGGTTTCCCAATCACACGTAATAAGCAGTAATCACTGTTACATTAAGAACATCGGTAGACCTCCAGACCAAGCTCTTCTCTTGAAGAGAATATCAATGGCATGTACATGTATTGATATGGACGTACAATGTTATGTTTATGGTTTGTTCAAAGCCAAAATCTGGGAACCTCGTTTATATAAGAGTTATATATTCATTGCAAGTGCCATTAATATCAAACCATGGTCATTTGTTCCCTCTAATAAACTCTCTCTCTCTCTCTCTCTCTCTCTCGTAACAATTGTCAGTAAGTTAAGATCTAGAGCAGTAATAATCTGTAACCTACACAAGTTAACACTTCATTATCACAATATACCCAGTATTAAGCCGTCACCAAAAACATGAGAGAGACAGGCTGATCGCTTCTCACTTTGGATTCAATGGCCCCCTTCTTCTCAGTATAAATATTGACTGCGTTAAGAAATAAAACCTTCCAATACCTTAGCTGTTCTCCAGTACTAATCAAAAACAATCGCTCCTCAAGCCCTTCAAACACCCCAATCAATACATAAAGCATTATCCACAAGTAGCTCTCAATTATTAACAATCTACCAGCTTTTCCTGCCTCACTGATGAAGCCCTGGTGCTAAATTTCAGGCTTGGATCCACACACAAGTTTTATTGCAAGGGTGTGAGTATCCAACCCTAATCCTCTCATTCTAGCCTCCTTCTCAAAATTCTAAAACTTTTTAGTATTAAACAAAAATTAAAAAATCTCATTAGACCTTAGTCTAAAACGGAAGAAAACATCATTACCCCAGGGAAGTGGGGGACTTTCAATTAACCGTATACATACACCTTTCAACAGCTTATTAAAGGGGTCCAGGAATCCTGGTGGGGATGTTCTATGTTTATTTAGGAGTACGTGTACTCAGGGACATATGATGTATTTAAAGATAGATAGTTCAGACCTCTCCCTAAACTCTTTCTAGATCCTATTATGATATACTGTATACAGGGAAATATTAGCCCACATTTTTTTTCGCCCCTTTTGCCCTCACTGTCAGCAGGCAAATTTTAGACTGGGCGAATTCCATTGTCGCAAATAATATACTGCATCTGGGCGAATTCAAGACCAAGCAAAGCCATCTACAAGTGTAGAAGGGCAAAAATAAACAATGGGGCGGAATTAACCCTGTATGCAGTATTTCACTTTAAAAAGTTTTTAACTCCATTCCCCCCCCCCCATTCTTATTATTGAGTTATTATAAATTATTATATACAATTGGACTGTTTAGTGCAGCAGATGATTCATGTCTTTGTCCTGTTGGGGGTGGGGGTGGTGGTGGTATATAGGGAGAAGATTTTGTTGAAAGGGTATTTATTCACCATGGGCAAGAGAATATTAACCTGCACTACAGCATCACAGTGTAAAGAATGCTGTACCGGTCTGCCCTGAGATAGTATCTGACTCCCAGTATTCTAGGGACTTCCCTCTACTGATAGTCATCACTCCTGCTGATGTAACATCTTCCCCAGGGACAGCTGGTCATGTAATCCTGTCCGTTCTTACACCACCAGAGTTACAGAGACAGTGAACCGCCACTCATTCAGGTTTGGTCTGTCCCTCTGTATGTACATGACCTAACAGACACACTGGGGATCTAAATCAGAGGGAAACCTAGATCTAATCAGGCCACTATGAAACAAACCAGACAGAGAATGTTTCCCTCGGTTCAAATATATGTAGGCTAAGAATAAGTTCTCTGGATTACAAAACCTTGTCCATATTTGGGCTGGTTATGTACTTGGTTGATCAGACTTACGTCAGCAGTCATATTTAAAAAATGTTCGAAGCATCTGAAGGCGAGAATTAATATGAGGTAGTTGTCACCTCCGCTTGAATCATAAACTCTGTACAATTCACATAGTCTACTCCAGATCTATTTTGGAAATAACATATACACAACTGAAAATACCACGTTACGCTGCTAAATTGGTTGGTATAGCATAAAACATAATTAAACTCTCCGAAATTTTTCTTTTATGTCTTAATCTTTATTTAAAATCACAGTTTCTTCTCGAAGTGGAATAACTGTATGCCACTTGAGGTAATTATAACCACAAACAAATTTGGTCTATCCAGCATTTATTCAATTATTTAATATATTCCTTTTTTTAATACTAAAGTATATCTACACATTTTTCAAGCTTATAATGATTTAGAAGGAAACAAATCCATCAGCTGTGTGAGTAGGCAGAAACTGGTGAAACTGACTGGTCACTAGTCAGTACACAAGAGGGCACTGCTGTTGAGACTCCCGCCTCCATATCCATGGAACCTTTGATTGCGACAAGACTTCAAACAAACAGCTTTTTCAATCATGACGTATTGTCACAGGTTTTTATATATACCCATGTGAAACAGGCACATAGCTTCATTTTTGAAAGGGGGAAGGTGGGGGGCAGGCTTTCCATACTACCTATAAAAGGGGAAAGGGGGGGGGGGCAGTTCCTACCAAATTTCAAAAAAATGTCTGTTAATTTAAGAAAAACATGAACGTTTTGAATGAGTTGGGGGGGGGGGGGTGGGAGCTGTGAAATAAAATTGCTACTTGCCTGTAAAATAAACACTGCAGACTGCACATCTTTCAATTTTAATGGACTTTTTATTTTCTTAGTCTAATCTAGCTGCCCCAACAGACAGTTCACAATCTTGTTATCATTAAATTTACATCCAACAAAGAAACACCCACTACTGACCACTCAATAAACTGTCTGATCCCTGGAAGGATATTTCCTCAGTACAAGCACAGTTACATGTAGATAGTTCTGACTGGCATATCAACACCAGTCCAATCTCCCTCTTCTTGCACACAAGTGAAAGAATAAAGAAAAAAGTAGTTTCAAAAATATTTTATTTGTTTAACTGGAATTTGCCAAAAATTACAATTTATTTCCAGTGTCAGAAGCCATGATAATATGATACATATTGACACTCAGTGTCCATAACAGGTCAATAATATATAGAGATATATATGCATATACATAAACGTGTGTGTATACATATACTGCAGGGTGATATTGTATACATAGATCTAGAAACAAACAAGCACATAGTTTGTAGCAACCAATAATTGGGTGAGATAACAAAATAATATGAATTATCATCTACTGGCTTCAACCCCCAAGAAGTTTTCCACCGAATCTTAGCATTTTAAAATTTCCTTGAAATTCAAACCATCTACATTTTGTGAATACTCTAAAATATAACAAAATTCTAAAATCACATCCCTTTACTGAAACTTGGATTCAAAAGGAAAGTTTTCCCTGGGGGTGAAGCATTCAGTACATCTGTGTACAAAAGTACATACTCTGGACTTTTCATTTTGAGTGAAAACTTTGGTTTTTTACAACATTCCTAGAGAAAAAAAACCGGACTAGAATACAGAACAGTGATTTTTGAGACAGAAAAACAACCCTCAAAGAAGCATGAGCAAACAAAAGTCTCTGTAATCTTGACAAACAAATCAGGAGTAACAACTCGAAACAAGATAAAAATAATCATTATCACTATTTCTTTTTCCCTAAAAGTTGCCACCTAAATATATAACCAGAGCTAATCATTGAAGGTTGGAAAGTTGCCCATGATTAAACAAACAGGTCGATGGATCAAGTGCTAATCAGAAGTGACCTAAATAAAAGTAAATTCTTTTCATTGTTCTCAAAAAATACCCCCTCCCCCTTAATTTTTCTTCATTTCCTACATAAAAGCCCCCCACTGACATGGATCTCTTGCATGAGATGAAATAATCGGTAATTTTTTGCCCCGTTAATGACAGTTACACTTAGTGGTACTTCTGCATTCCTTCAGTGAGAAGGGATTACACTAGGGTTGAATAATGTACAAGAGCAGAGCTTATAACAGGTCTAAAGCAGGTGCCCCGGGGGCATACACTGTCAGGAGTGATGGATGTACCAGAGGCCTGCTGAAGTGTTAGTACTGTCAAACCATCCCTACAGAAATAAAAGGCCGCAATTTATGGCTTTCTTTCCCCGACAATAGAGCTTGCAATACACAGTCTTCACAAAAAATCATCATAAACACGACAATATATGGGACTAACTCTCGGCTTATCCACCGTTTTTTTTTTTAACATGCGTTTTAAAATAATTTTGTTTGAACAAGTAGACAAAAAATGTACATTGACACATCATTTCTTTTCATTAGATAAATGAATTTCACATATTTTATAAATTTGATCTAATTTTCTAGAAAAAAAAATAAGAAAAAAACAGTATTTAGGCCAGATGAAGTGATGAAAAAATCCCTAAAAAAATGTATGTCAACAACTGTCAACCATTTTCATGCCTATTTCCTTTAGAATAAATAACAAATTATGACAGTTGTACATCCTAATTTTATTTAATTATGCAGGCATTTCATTATTTTAAATCTTTAGTAACAACAAAATGAGGAAAATTAATAAGATGACGACAGATTGGTACATGTACATATATAACACAAATTAACTGTGAAAAGCCCACTCAACATTACAGAGGAGACGGGATGTTTTTCCCTCGTTTTAATTAAGAATCACCTACAAATGAGAAAAATGTAATATCTCGATGTTGAATTTCTATCTAGGAACATAAAATTGACAAACAATAAACATCTTTGGTAAGACTTGTTGTAATTTGATGCCCACAGAATTATCCCCATAATGCAAAACAATTGAATTTTAATATGACCAGTAATACTTTAACAGTCCCTGACCTCAACCTCTTTCCCCATAAAACTCCCCATTGAAAGAATTGAAGCTCACAAAGGACTTATGGTCAACTCTTATCGAGTGGAGAGAAGGCCTAATACACACACTTGTATACATTTCCAGCTTAAAGTTTAAAATCAGGTAACAGATCATATATTGGAACGTTATCAAATGATCGAGTCCATGAGCGTAATGCCCCTGCGTGTTTTGTACCCTAGAAATGATAATCCAAATTTCTGAACACTTCAGGTCTGGTCCCACAGTTCAGCTTTTGTTTTTCTTAAGATTTCAATCTTAAACATATGTACATTGTCAATATCAATACATATTTTATAAAAGAGGAACATGTATCAAAATATGTCATGTTTATGAATATTCAACAATAACAAGAAATACAATAAAATTGCAATTTTTTTTTCAAAAAGTAGGGATATTAATCACAGAGAGAAAAAAATTCATGGTCACATACAAGTATCTACTTCATCAGTTCTACATCACAGCTGTCCAATATCAAAACCAGTGCAACAAAAGAAAAAAAAGCGCACCACTTTTGCCGTTTTATTCTTTACTATAGACGGTAAATTAGTTGGCTACCGCTACACAAAAAACTCAATGATATGACACAAAAAACCTGATGTTGACAACAGAGACCTAACTGAAATCACGTTTGGCAATGTTTGGTAACTGATGAACTGTTTTTACAAGGTGACATAGATGTATCATTGCTACATGTACGCTTTGGAAATTGTTTGCTGCCTATTTCTCTTATTTCTCCCAGTGTGCAGTGCACACATTTTACAGGCTGTTTGTGATGCATACTCTTGGCACACTGATGATCTCTATACAAACTCTGTAAGATCAACTTCATCATACAATCATACCAAAATATTATTGAAAGAAACACAAAAAAAAAAAAAATCTCCATCTTAACCTGCTGATAATGCTCAGTGACACGTTCATTTAAAACACCTTGATACATCATAATTATCATTTAAATGAATACAAAATAACTTTTTCTCATGCTCTTTAAAAAAACACTTTGTTGAAAATATATTTTTATATATACATTTGTTTTAATTTAAGTGAAGCATAAATGACCATGCCTTAAATAAAATGGATCAATTACCGTGAAGAATGACATCAAAAGAAAAGAAACGTATCAAATTGTTCACTCCAACCATACTGCAGGGATCAATATCTAACCGCGGATTTCATTTAAAAGAGCGAACACATTCATAACATACATATCAATTCAATGCTCCATTTAATACAGCTCTCCGTAGTCACTTAATAATGCGCCATGATTAGATAAACTCACAAGAGTTTACCAGATATGAAAACTAAATATGGTGCAGTAGATCAATCAAGAAAATAAAAGATACGAGATTTAATCCTTATCATGCTCATACAATGGGTACGATTTGCACAATTATTTGAAGATCATTGGAAAAATACATCCCTGATACAAAAAATCAAAGACTTTCAGGATCACAGAATTTTTTTTTTTAAATTTTTTCAAGGCTCCTTAAAAACATATATAGTTTTTTTTTCCCTTTTCCAAAGATGGATAGTTTCACAAAAAAGCACTTTAATCTTGCACACGATTATTATTTATGAATTTTTTGTTTAGCTTTCGTCCTTTTGATTAGGAGCACTGAAGAAATGGCGGTGGTGGGCAATGGGGACATGGGGCATTCATCTGATTCATCTGAAACACATTGGGCATAATGTTGTAATACTGTGTGCCATTGGAGACGGAGAAGGGACCATGGAAAAACACTTGGTCTATGGTCAGATTGTTCAATTGGTCGAATTGCTGCATCTCCAGCACTTTGCTTTGGGCCCTGCGCTCTTGTTCCATATAGACCTGGCAAGCTAACTGGTGAATAAGGTTAAGAGTTTGTCTTCTCTCGTGTCCCATCAGGCAGATAGTGCTTTCGTCCACCACACGATATAGTGTCATCAAATACTCGTGTTTCAAGTCCTCCTCATCACTGAAATGATTGCTCAGGTACGATTCCAGCTTTTGGCGTTGCTGATTTATATCACTGAAGTCGATGAAGAACCTTGAACACATGTATCTTTCCATTGCACGAATGTCCACATTTTCTGCAGGATTGTAAGCTCTAGTCAGAAGATAACAATACTTCAACAGACCACCTCCGCGGATTTCTTCCGGATTTCTGGTTGCGATCAGCTTGTTGTCCAAATGGTGCCATGCCTCCAAGAAATCTCCATACATGCTCTCTGCGACAACTGTGGGATAAAAGCGTTCACTCATGGGAGCTGAAGAAATTTCGTAGAAAGTAAGCAAGCTATCCAAAATAATCTGGAAAGAATCAACACTGAATTCAAACTGTCTTTTCATTTTATCCACAAACTTTAATTCCACGTTCTTTCCCTTGTTGTTGGAAAGAGAGATCAAGCTCCATTTGTCGCCATGCTCGTTGCAAACTTTCACCATTTTCTGAACATATGCTTCCTTTAAACTACAGCTGCTCATTTTCTCTTTGTTCACTCCATCTGGGAGAAAGTCAAGAAGGCATCCAAGAACACAGTTCTTGATTTTCTGGAGTTCAGTATGATTTGAACCACGGGAGAGATCAACACCGAATATCAAATCTACATCATTGTACGAACGGACGGAGTCCGTCCCGAAAATATAGCTAGCTGCACCCCCATTCAAGCGAATATCTCGAACACATACCCCTTCTGCCTTCAGTTTGTCTCGTACAACCTGCACTAAATCCTTGAGCTTGACATCCAGTGTGGGAAAATTCCCGCGGCCGTGTATTGGAATAACATCTTCCATCACTTTATTCAGCCGGTCAACTTGTTCATAGCACAAAACTTGAAAACGGTTCATACATTCCATCTTGACAGTCCCGTTTTCAAGTATATTTCACTTAAAGTTTGTCCAATAAGTTCCGAAAATTGTACAATATGGTTCAACACTTCTGAAAACACGGTACGTTCAACGCTTTCCTTGACCGTTCTCTTTCGTTGTGCAAGTCAATCTGCAGAAATTGGCAGAAGTACATTGATTGTCACTTCACGGTGTATTTATACGCACTACGACGCGATAACGATGCTTTGGTTGTGATGCGGCTTAAATATCTAAAATTGAATAAAATAAACATAAAAGTTTAATTAAACTATTATATAATGAGTCTAATTCAATTATCAGATTTAATCCAAATGAAATAACTATTTAATATTAAATCGCTACTGCGAACTATTTTTATTTGCGGATGGATATTTCTCGATTGTGCGTAGAAACAGCTGATTATGGATAAAAATAGACATAATCGTTGATTGGCTTATGCTGAGGGAATACACAAAGTTACGATAGGTTGTGAAATTGATACGAAATGCTTACATAACCAGTACACGAATCCCCGTTTGTTACCGAAAATTTACTTAGTGTGAATGATTTATAATAATATTGGTTATTTTCAAATCCAGTAAATCAAACTTCTTTATAAATTATCAATAATTTTCTATTTGATCGTGCCAATAGATTTACATACGTTATATACCTTTCCGATCTTATCAATGAGATAAACATCGAGGAATTATACAAGGAAATGAACTTCACCGAGATAAAAAAAAACATGATACAATAATTTTTATCAAAATTGTATATCATAAATTTGTAAAAAGATTATATACAAATTGAAAAAAAGCATACCTCTACATCAATGAAACTATACGTTAAAATAAAATTCTTTGCAATATGGCTCTCAAACTTAGTTCTTTCCTGCGGAAAATGTAAATCCTTACTTTACGGATATGTTGATGAAAGTGATGGATATTTTGTAAACAACTCAATTTTACACATCTCCCACGCAGTAATTGGGCCCAAGCTTAATTTACGTAGAATGTCTAAAATTATTTAGATATCGACTTTTGGGCTAGTCAATACCAGCTGAACGTCATAAGGACTCGACGTAAAATTCCAATTACTCGACTGATTGAAGATGCTGCTGGAAATGGAAATCGATCGCACCATTCACGTCAGAGCAATGACCAAATAAGGCGAATTTTATGAATGAACAGGAAATTCTGTGAAAGTGATCACGTATCTTCTGTATCAATATCAGAGAGAGAGAGAGAGAGAGAGAGAGAGAGAGAGAGAGATTTTTTAATATCATTATCCAATATTATATATGATAATCCAATCCTTAACTGACGATCCGATATATTGTATATGATAATCAACTCATGAACTAGGCACCGGACTTATAAACTGGTTTGCTATGGTGTTTGACCATAAATGCTTTTTGAAAGTTACTACGAAGGGAAATCATGTTTTAAGTCTTTTAAATTGAAATCGTCAAAATAAAAATATATATATATAAGTTCATCTATATAAACAAGACATATATGTTATTATACGTATATAAAAACATAATTATCATAAAATGTTATAGGTCAGCGCTAGTTACTTATAATATCAGCAACTGTTCTATGATTTACTATAAATTTCACGACCGTACACTAACCGTCTGTCTGTCTAAGTGACCATACTATGTCCGTCTGTCTGTCCGTCTGTATGCCTGACTCTCTCTAAACGAATACAAAGTGAGACAACTCTCGAAAATCTGTAAATCATTATTATCATGTATGGCGTAATTTATTTGATAAACAGCTGTCCATTATAAAGTTTCAAACAATCCTGATTATTACTACTATTCACCGTTAGTGTAATTTGTACAAATTATTTAAAACATTTATATAAATACGCATATCATCAGATTTAAAGTCAGGTGTTGTGTCAGATGACTCAGGTGTTAATCAGCTGCATGCATGGGTGACACTATCTAATACTCCTTTCTAGATATGAGTAAACATTATAAGATGTAACACATGCATTTTGAACACATAAGATAAAACATTGAACACCAACACCCCCCCCAAAAAAAAATAATTATAATTTAAAAAAAAACCCAATAACCATGCAGTTCTCAGAGAAACAAACATAATGGAACCGCAGAAACAAACAATGAATTAATGTAGAAACAGCTAAACAAAGTAAATAAACAGGAAACAAACAATTAAACACAAAACTAAGTTAAACTAATAAAAGACACATACATGCATTGCTCAAAAACAATATTCACAGGCAAAAGATACGATTCAAGGATTTGAGGATTGTGGTGGGTGAGGGGTGGGTGTACGAGCATCATTTATGGATGGTCTAGAGAACACTTTAAAAGTGCATGTTTGACCTCGCAAAATACTGTGAAACGACGGAACTTTGATTTGAAATGCGCGGTGATATTTATTTCTAGATTTGAATCCATCTCACTTGTTTAATTACGTATTCCTTGGTAAAAGTGAGACAGGAACCCAAGATATAGTCAGAAATATCTTATGTTTTCCGCGGGCCTTTTTAAAGATTTTGATATTTTAACTTGCCTGGAAAGTCGCTCAAAAAGCCAGGAAAACCTCTTAATTTGGACTTTAGAACCTAAAGTGCGCAAAGAGGTTTAACTATATTTAGTATAATGTTACATTAAAGTTTTAAAATTCATTTATTGTAAAACAATATATTTTTTCATGTAAATTCAAATCTGTCCAAAAACGAGACTTTTTTAGTTACAGATTTATAATTAAGAAATTTATGCTGTTAAAAAATTTCAAATATTCAGAATATGAAAGAGATTGGAAAACAATTTGTGAATTACTGTAGGTAGCATATACATTAGCTGTTATAGTGACTATGAACCCAATATCCATTGCAATTATAAGGATAAGTAAAATCTACATAGCTGTTTTATGTTTGATGTACATTATGTGATTGCCTGTCTGTCTCAATCTGATTAAAATAAGATCTTTGATCCGCTCTGACAAATTCGATGTCGCTACACAAAGCGACATCGAATTTGTCAGAGCGGATCAAAGATCTTATTTTAATCAGATTGTGTCTGTCTTTTTCTCTTTTTCTTTCTATCTCAATATATATATGACTTCCGTCATGAGAAAAGGGCCCTTATCCTCTGACGTCACAATGCTCAGAAAACGACGTCATAGGAGTGGAATTGTAAACGCAGTTTTTTTTATTTTCTGTTTCTATTTTTTTTCTGCGTCTGTGTTATGTTTTTTGAATAATTAGAGTATGACCTTGTTTAAATACCGATAATAATAATTGATAACTATTAATAATATATAATAAAATAATTAAAAAATAAATTAATAATAATAAATAATAATAAAATAATAATTGACGTTCGTGACGTCGTGTCGTTTTCGACCAGCTACGTCAAAGTCGTGGTAACATGTCTTACTAAAATTGTCATAAAATGCTTAAAACACACAAGATCTTGGATATCTTTGTATATTTGTATTCAGAAAGAGTTGACTAATCTTAATTGAGAAAAAAGTGAGTTTGTGAAATTTTGACCTTAATTAAGGGCACTTTTCTCGTGACGGCAGTCATATATTTTTTTTGTAGTAATACCATATATATGTGAAATTGTAAAAGAGTTTCAATAAATTTCTGAAAAAAAGGAAAAGATAACGTTATAGGCCTATAAATTGCCATGAAAAAAAAACCCCAACGAAAATAATAGCAACAACTATAGAAGAATTAATGATATAGTATATAACACGTATATCATATCTAAAAATTTATAGAAGATCTGATGGTTAATTTGTTGATCACCAAGCCTTCTTTTAGCTAATCAGAAAGCGCGTTACAACCAGAATGTGTACACCTTGATTCGAGTATGAACAAAGAGAGGTAACTCGAACAAAGTTAAATTCCAAAAATGTTGATTTTTTTAATGCGAAAGTTAATGCGGAAAGAGCAAGCTGAATTAATGATATGAGTCTAAAGATAATTTAAAATGCACTAAAATTCTTTTTACTTCAATTTGTGATTAGAAAATAACTTTGTTTGAAAATAAATAAAGTTATCTGTCTCGACTTCAAGCCCGCGTAGCTCAGTCGGTAGAGCATCAGACTTTTAATCTGAGGGTCTTGGGTTCGAGTCCCAACGTGGGCGAATATATTTTTCATTTTTTCGGAATATGAATAAATTGGTCAATAGTAGCAGCCAAACACAATTCATGTATCTATGCATGAACTGATGTATCAAAATACATACAAGAGAAATGATAACAAAAAAGACAAGTCTAATTAGGTGCCAAAGAAACAGAAAAGTATGAATTCATAAATCATAATACAATATGATGGAAGGTGACAATAGACAGAATATACTGTAGTAATACGTATAATATTATTTCATGGATGTGTTGAAAAGGTTGAAAACTTAACTTGGATATTTGTTTTAAATAAAACACTATTTTAATGGTCACGGTCCAGTAGTCCGAAGGTTCTTTAGTCCGAAGGCCAACTAGTCCGAAAGTTCATTAGTCCGAAGGCCCAGTAGTTCGAAGGTTCATAAGTCCGAAGGCCTGCTAGTCGGAAGGTTTATTAGTTTGAATGCATCACATGTGATTAGTTTGAGAAATCTTTTCAAATTATTTCCCTGCAGCAATTTTTCACGTTAGAATTCGTCCTAAGCAACTGCAAAAAAGTAGCTAAAATGATTCAATTTTAATCAGTTAATATGAAATAATTATACTTTCTTAAAATACAAAAATTTAAGAGACTCAAAGTGCATGTAGAACAGCGTTTTAACCCCCTTTGAAATCTGTATTTTCTACTTTAAGTTAAACAAACTCCCATGTTACTTATAAAATACAATGTATATATTCCCCTTCTAAACATTTATACATTTTTTTACTATTTTTTTTTCATTCTCTTTATTTGTTCATGCAGATTCTTTACTCATACTCAAAAAATTATTCTAATTCCAAAAGATGTTATTCTTAATCTTTTTATTGCAACTCGCAACACATCAGTATATATATCATAGAATATTTAACTAGATAATTTTTAAACCTCATTTCATAAAAGGAGATGCCTTTTCAATGACTCCATCTTTGTTATCCGCTAATTGCATCACTCTTATTCTTTAGTCATATGATTTAAAAGCAGTTATGTAAATTGTTATTCCTAATTCGAAAAACTCCACTTCGAAACATATCATTCCTATTTTGGAAATAACGTTCATGAGAAATAAAGTCAAATTGAAGAGGCAGAAATCTGAATACCAGAAAAAAATTATTATACATACAAGTATACGAAAATAATCTGACAGATCTATATAGAGATAACAATTCATATTATAGTACTCTTTTTTCACAGTATTTTGTGTTTTAAACCTCCAAGAATTTGTTAAGGTGAAAAATGATTAATCAAACCTGACCCTTGTAGTTATTTTAACCTTCACAACATTTACTACATCGAGTTTCGGACTAATGAACCTTCGGACTAGTGGGCCTTCGGACTAATGAACCTTCGAACTACGGGGCCTTCGGACTAATGAACCTTCGGGCTACTGGGCAGACCCCATTTTAATTTGGTATAGAAGGCCTTATCCTTTGATGCATTCAGAGTATGTCCTGGCCAAATGCAGAGAGATATGTCAAGTTAACATTGCATATTATTTAAGTAGGTCTTACTGCTTGTAAATATGCTGAAATATTGCATAACTCTTTGTCTTGTCGTGCCGTTCTTAATTACACAAATTCATTTAGTTAGTTTATGAAATATTTTATTCAAAAATATACATATTAGTATATAAGTGTTAAGTGAATATGGATTGAACAGCAGGCAAAAATAGCCTACATTAGTTCTCTCCATCAGAGATCAAGGTATAAATATTTATAGTACTAATAGTATATACTTTTCAAAGTTTTACATGGACATTTATTAACTTATAGAGAGTATAAAAATAAAGAATTTATTTAAATAACAAGATAATGATAAAAAGAAAATCAAAAGTGGAAAAGAAATACATATATATAGGCGCTGGGAAAAAAAGCACAAATATTGCAATTATCTCTGAACTGGGACGATATCCTTTGTATTTTTCATTGATTCAAAGCATCTTATCATTCTGGCATAGATTAGAATTATGTGAAGAATCTTCCCTGTTGCACAATGCATATAAAGAAACTATTAATCTTAGTAAATCCAATGTAAACTCTTGGTACAAAAGTGTAGTCTATTTTAGTAAGAAAATTAACATTTCACTATCTGTATGTAAAAAGTATAAAACCACATGTTTTAAACAACAAGTTAAAAAACATCTAAGAAAACACTTCTTAAATTACTGGACAATAAAACGTGGAGAGGGACCTAACTCTGGAAAACTTGATACTTATTTTTTGTATAAAGAAAATTTTACAATGGAATCATATATGTCTATTCAATCCCATGAATTAAGAAAAACACTATGTAGATTCAGAATTAGTGCACAGGACTTACGAGTTGAAAGAGGTAGATATGAATTTGTATAAAATTATACTGGTCAGAGAATACCTTTAGAAAGAAACAAAAGGACATGTTTATTATGTAACCAAAATCTTGTTGAAGATGAATGTCACTTTGTTACTGACTGTCCATTATATAAAGAAGAAAGAAATTCATTTTTCCATTATGTCTCAATACTTAACAAAAAATTTTATACTTTTAACGAAGAAAGACAAATTTATCTGGTTAATGTCCAATGAAGACAAAACAATACTTATAAAGTTTAGTGAATTTTTAATTAATGCTTTCAAAAAAAAGGCAGAATACTTTGAGATCTAAATGAACTATTACTTGTATAATACTTATACAGATCATGATACCATCCTTTGTATTAGCTACTTTTATGACTACATATTATATGTATATTATTAATATGTTATGACATACTGATATACATTTGCCCGGCTGTTACATGTTCATGTATGTGTATGAACTATTTTGTATGTAGAATCTCTCTTTTAGAAATTTCTCTCTAATAACTATAATCTTGTATGCCCTCTGGGCCCAAAATTGGAAATAAACTACTATTATTATTATTATAGTAGTTTAATATAATATAATAGGCTTATTGTTAATTTACATTCTAAAATTTTTTACTGTTTTTTATAAATTCATGAACTTGGTCAAAAAATGACATATTTTCTGAGGGAGATAGAAAATCATAACCATGTAATACAATATTAATATCTTTTGGCATGTCATGATCATTCATCTATCTAAACAGAGAGTTTCTCTGAGGATTATAATATTGACAATGAAAGAAAAAATGAAATGAATCCTCATAGGAATACCCACATCTTAAACATTTTGATGATTCGATCAACTAGATTATGATTATACAAATCTGCATTTAAGATGACTTGAAATTTTTCTTAATTGACAATGGAGTACATGTATGTTTAAATTTCTTTGTCCAAATTCATTTGAGATTTGATAGTCAAGACATCACTGAGACTACAACATTTTCTGTTGTTTTAAAAGGTTCGTTCGGATCCTGTATGTTGAGAGTTTCTGATAGAAAAAATTCAGTATTGCTTATAAAACATGTAATTGGACACATTATGGAACACTTAGGTATTTGAGGAGCCCCTTGCCCTCAAATGTACTCACGCTTCGACTGATTAAAATTGTAAAGGACAAAGCGAACTCCATGGATACTTAAGGTGGAATAATACATCATCACAAAAGGGCTGACCTCTTATCTAAACAACATTTTGTTTTATTAAAATGATTTTATCGACGGCAACATGTAACTTACTCCATAGCCAAGTGGTAATAGTGTCAGGATTGTTATCCATACATCCCAAGTCCCGCAGGGGCTTTTGTTGTTACTTACTGAATTGATTTTTTTAGAAATTTATTTATCCTCAAACTGCAAATTTTTTGCTTACTTGACATATGTACAGTTAATTTATCATTTTATCTTTCATATTCAAACAATATACTGTTAATTTGAGTGACTTTTTCCAGGTGTGTTATTCCACCTTAACTGTTATTTTAGTCTTATATAAACAATATTTTCTATCTCAGAAAAATCTGAAAAATAAATTGTTTTTAAACCATGTGCACCCACTGTATATAAGAAATACATCCGAGGAAGAGGGTGTACCATATGTTAAAATTGGGTTTTTTTTTTTTTTATTTTATTTTATATTTTTGGGTTGCTCAATATTCGTGGAATTCTTGGGTACCTCTCAACCATGATTTAATATCATCCACAAATTAATAAACAAGGGTTATAAAGTCATATTTCCTTTTGTATGTAAAAGAAAATGCACGAAATTACATCCCAACGAAGTCTTAGTCTTATATAAACAATATTTTCTATCTCAGAAAAATCTGAAAAATAAATTGTTTTTAAACCATGTGCACCCGCTGTATATAAGAAATACATCCGAGGAAGAGGGTGTACCATATGTTAAAATTGGGTTTTTTTTTTTTATTTTATTTTATATTTTTGGGTTGCTCAATATTTGTGGAATTCTTGGGTACCTCTCAACCATGATTTAATATCATCCACAAATTAATAAACAAGGGTTATAAAGTCATATTTCCTTTTGTAGGTAAAAGAAAATGCACGAAATTACGTCCCAGTGAACCTATAAAATCTCGATCATCAATCCACAAAAAAAGGCCCCTATGAAAATTAAAATTATTCCACCGTATCTTTCCTGACTATTGACTCTAGTCTATTGTTAAGTTGGTGAACTGATACCTAATTCCTGTTCCTGCCAAGAATTGAACTAACTTAGAGCTCTTTCTACCAAGAGAAAGTGTTCTACCACTGGACTAAAAAAAGCTTCTTGCAAATTCTGGTATTTCTTTGCTCAAAGATAATATTTAGAATCTTTGATGATGAAAAAAAAATCAATTGTCAGCACATAAAATTTCTCCTCTGCTTTTTCAAGGGCTTGGAACCTTCTAATGCATTCATGAATATGTTGGATACATTAGGCAGCATTAAAAATTGTAAAGTGTACAGTTATTGGCCAAAAATGAGTTTCTAAATTTTCCCCCAAGATCTGTTTTAAAATGTATCTCCCATTATACCGTAAAATATTTAAAAATCTTGAAAAACAACTTAAGTCAAATTTAAATGAAATACCGTACATATCAATGGCAGATCAAATCAATGTTTTTTAAATGTATTTTTAAACAACTTTTGAAACAACACTAAGGATATGTTAGAATCTGATGTACTAGGTAAAAATTGCATGTATAGGGTATAGAGGTATGGTTTAAATAATATATATGATTTCTACTATAGATGCAATTAAGTGAATTCAATTATTCTCTTTAAAATTTGTAAGTAAACTTTGATTTTTGCTTCAAACATGCATGGGTTCTATAGAGAATTGAAAAAAAATGTGAAAACTATGTCAAAACAAAACAGAAACTCAATTTTGGCCAACAGTAACATACAAGTCAAAAATACAGTTCAAATACATGTATATTAAATTCCAACATTTCAAAATTTGAGATCGTCATGGCTAATTATAAGAATAAAAAAATATTTACCGCTGAGACTTCTTTTTCCTGGCCACTCCAGCCTTCTGCA
Organism: Magallana ariakensis; assembly: GCA_020458035.1. Taxonomy (NCBI): domain Eukaryota; kingdom Metazoa; phylum Mollusca; class Bivalvia; order Ostreida; family Ostreidae; genus Magallana; species Magallana ariakensis. The sequence goes on along the minus strand of CM035812.1, from coordinate 76,658,257 downwards.
GATTATCCCTCCACTCTTGAAATGGTATGTTGTCTTTACGAGCACAATACCAATAGCCCATATACTGTGAATGGTCAGGGGGCTTCATATCCTCACCACACTTGCTACACCTGGTTACCGTGGATGTCCTGACATACTTCCTCTTTGGTCTCACTACCTCCTCACACTCCTGGTTCCATGTCTGGAACTGCCCTGTAGAGTGCGCTATGTTTGGAATCAGCATGACAGAGTTCCCCATTGGGAAAATCATCTGGACGGTGATTCCAGGATCGCTAGACGTCACGCAAGGAACAATAGGTGCCACAGCTGGTCTTGGTGCTAGTGCAGGCTTCTTTGGTCTGCTCTTGAGTTTGGCCCTACCAATTGTAGAGGGTGGATAATGAGACGAGATGTGATCTTTGCTTTTTGTTGATTGAGCTGTTGGCATGGACAAGGTTTCTGGTGCCTTGGCTTCTGTCTTGGTTGGTGTAGGCAGTGCAAGACCCTAAAGTCAAAACATTAATCTTAAAGCAGATATGTAAATAACGTATACCCGGTATCCATTTTTTTCCTTGTGTCACAAAATTTGCGAAAATGGGAAAAATATGAAGCATTTTTAATTTGCATCAGTCATTTTTTGCAATTTTAAAAGTGTCCTATAGAAAATGATACAGAATATAACTTCTGTTTATTTAATATTTTGCGATTTGAAAGAGTTCGCGAAAAAAGCGAAAATTAGATCATCGCGAAAATTACCTGATATACGGTATATTTGAGTTATGCAGGAACTGGTACCAAATTTCACCATGATTTAAAGTTTCAGCTATCAGACTTATCATTAAAATATTTTAATCTGCAATCACTTACATTCCCATAGTCAACAGCCTCGCTCTTGTCTGTTTCTGCTTTCGGGAGAAAAATGATAGGAACTTCAACTTCAATGAAAAAATAATAGGGTCAAATTATTTCTCACAGATAAAGTAGTTAAAATCAACATTTTTAAATTACTGCTTAAACTTTTTGTACCGGTAATAACGTTATAAAATTTAGAGCTCCTGGTACCTTGATCTGACTGGGCCATCAGCTGTCTATACTCAGTTTCAGATGGGATGTTAAGGGTGACTGTGGTAGCAGGAGTAGATGGTTTGTCCCCTGTACTCTGTGTGACAGGATCCACACCTATCTCTACAGGATCCACACCTATCTCTACAGGATCTAACTCTACAGGATCCACACCTATCTCTACAGGATCCACACCTAACTCTACAGGATCCACACCTATCTCTACAGGATCCACACCTATCTCTACAGGATCCACATCTAACTCTACAGGATCCACACCTATCTCTACAGGATCCACACCTATGACACACCCTCACCCACAGTCAAGACAGACATGAGGACTTGTCCATGCTCATTACCAATGTTGGTGCCCCACACTGCTGTCCTCCTTACCTCTCCTGTCAAATAAATAGGAATCATATTAAGTATCTTATATATACTTCATTTACATACCCTCGTGTAATAATTTAATGAGAGCTAGTTCACATAACCCACACTCCCCCATTACTTAACATTGCTTCACATAATGAATGGCAAGGCATGTATTAAGTATACAAAATAATTTTTTGAAAGGGGCATAAATCACCAAAAAATCATCAAATCAAAATTTCTGGCAAATATGCACATCTATGCCTTTTTCTTTAACAACAACAAAATTCTAAATTCAAAAGTGCCAAAATACCCTAAAAATATTAGTATCGGAATTTGCTGGTAATATGCACATTTACACATTGTGTCCAAAATACCTACAAAGTATCACAAAATTCCATGCTGCAGTTTAAGAGGAATACTGCAGACAAATTGTACATTGGAACAAAAATTGACGCCAGGGGAATAAAGTGTACTTTATCTCCAACTAGGTAGTAGGTATACCTTCTTAACATGTATTTTCTATTCAAAAACCTATTATCTAGCTGCAGATTTAGATTGAGTAATCTTATTTCCAAACACCTTCTGTACAAATTAATTCCAAAAAATTCTTTGGACATTTTACTACAAATATCATCACTAAACTTGCCTCTGATGTTCTTTTAAACACCATCACCAGCCCCATGAAGTGAAGTGGTGCAGTTTGTTTACATGTAAAAATGGCGCCTCTCGATCAGTAGTAAATTGCTTAAAGAATTTAATGGTACTATTTTTTTTCACAGAATTTGTTTGGAAATAAGATTAATAAATCCAAAACTAGCAAAAGCTTTTTTGCGCCGTAAATTGTAAACTTTTTAACAGGTATGGATCTGTAGCTCGTCCATCTGAATTTTTTGAGACCAGGAGCTACAGACCTGCAACTACGTACCAGCAAGCTTGTTTGCCATTGTATTTGTTGAGTCCATCTTGAGGACGGTCCCAAACAGTGACGTCATGTGGGCTTTGATGTAATCAATGCGGTCCAGGACATCTATCTGGTAGACCTTCAGGAACCAGCGATGTCTTGGTACAGCAGTATATGGAGGCGGCTCACTAAACTCAAGCCGAGCCGCAAATCCCCTCTCTGATGATGCTTTAAATTCCCTGCAATTAGAAAGGTAAAACTGTAAATCATTTAGATAAGACTCTTCATGTTGTTCACTTACCTGTTTCATCACTGCGCTGATGCTGTCTCCTCTCTGTCTCAGAAGGTGCACGACTTTCACATCACATGCATACTTGGAGGTCAGGATGCAAGGAAAGTGGGACCTTGTTGCATTGTCCAGTTAGTTTAGAACTTCCTCACTCCAGCTAATGACTGTCAAAATAAAATTTTTAAAATAAATTAAACCTGATATCATTAACACATGTACATACCTTTTCATAGTCTTTATTTGCTTGGACTAATTTTTTGTAAATTTTGCATTAATCAAAATATAAGGATTATCCCTAATTTTGAAATAAAGTTGAAACGCATACCTTTCCTTAGGCAGGTGGAACAGCTAAGATATTCAGCTGCTATATTGAAGACAGAATCTACATCCACAACACGCCTGGTTTGCTGATGGACACCTGCATTTGTCAACATTCCGGTACAACCACTATGGGGACAGAGTAACTGGACATGGAACAAGTGCTGGGGCATCCACAGGAACAAACGATGTCCAAAGTAGCGGTCTGGCTTGTTCAACACAGCTCGGGACAGACTTGGCTGGGGTGGATCGTACCACAGCTTTGTCACACGACTGAAATCAAATTCAGGGCCTTGTGTCCCAGCATAAAAGAAGGTGTCTAATACCCACTGATGGTCGATTTTAGGGAGTGACGTCTTCCAGCAGAAGGAAGTACTGGGCTATCTGACTCTTGTGCTGGAATAAGTTCATTTTATCATTAAACATGCAACTACATTGAAGTTAATCATAAAACGGGCATTATTACATTTATAACAATCTTCATGTTATGCAATTCTTTAGAGAGAAAATTTTTACCCTCAGTCTTTATGTATTGCTCCGCCCTACTTCTTGTCCGGGTGACTCTCCGGGATTCTGCCAGGTTCCCCTCAGGGTGTTCCTCCTTCACAGCTCTCGCTGAGTCACTGTCACTGCCCAAGGGAATCCATCGCAATGAATTCTCTAATGAGCTCATTACTTTAAAAATAAAAAAAAAATAAAAAATTCTGATTATTTCAAATCAATAATGATGATACACTGAAACACATTAATTTCCCTATAAATTATAGTATTGAATCAAATGCTTTTGGAAAATTTAATATTGATTATGATTTTTTCTATATTCAATAGAAAGAAATTTTCATTTTAAAAGTAATTAAGTGGCATGAATATGGTTTAAAAAATGTTTTTTTGAAAAATCTAAAAATCCTCCATTAATTCTATCTAAAACTGTTAATTCTATTACATGTAATAAAATCATTATAGCGATAATTTTTGCTTTATAATTGTCCTTTGTCATCTTAAGTCATCATAGCACATAGCAGGTAGTTAGATCACATTACACAGTTTATTTTTAAAATTAAAATAGCAACATTAACACTAAATTTCAGATATATCTTAAAAATATACACTGTATATCTCCTGCATTATAAAATTTGCACAGTTTACATTTTGGAGTTGCTTGAAATTGCTTAATATTAATATTAAATTAATTGTTGCAATTATTATTTGCATATACCTGTATGTAGTTGTTTTAAAAACTGTTTGGACAATATAAAAAAATTGTGACTGTCAGAAAACATTAAATTCATAAATAATATGAATATAAAAACCTTAATGAAGAATACACTGATACTCACAGAAAATAAGTTGCAATAAAAATCCAGCAAATTATTAATTGTTGATCAGGTGATAAGCAATGGATGAGAGCAAAGTGAACAGGTAATGTCAGGTATACCCAAGAAACAGTTATTATATAGACCATACCATAACAATGATTAACACACACATACATATGGACAACTCCATGCCGTCAATCTGCCTAGCGAATTCTGCACAGGTACATAGGTATAATGACAATTATTCAACAGGTAAACTGATAATAAATTAACAATGTGATGTCAAGGTGTCCCATCAGTTGCATTGGCCTTTCACATATGGCTAAGCTCATACTGTGACAAACTAAGTGTGAAACAATATCTGGCCAATTGACAACCCCTCCACAACTCATATTAACTAAAATTAATCAATAAAGCAGCTATTAAAGATCAGCCGTTTTCATCATATATGATTATGCTTAAATTACTAACGTTAGAATACTTAACTTTACCAGTATAAACTATTGACACCCCCCCCACCCACAAATTAATGCATTCTAATATTTGAAAAAGTATCATGAAACATGCTGCTTACCTGAGATAAGTGAATTAATGTCTTATTAAATGTACTTTGCATAAAGTCTATCAAAATATCTAACGTTTAATAGGGCATCTTTACAAAATGGCCGTGGCCTCAATTGAGTTTATTTTTGAAGCTGATCGGGCCAGCCGCCTAAATGGGCGAATTTGATTGGCCAAATAGTGGTTAGAATATTGTGGTTTGCTCGAAACCACCACTCGGCACACCTTGGCCAATTCATATTTCATATAATCGGAATCGACCGAGATGTGCCGAATGCCCAAAGCACTGTACACGGCTGTGGACATCTTCTGATAGGTTGTCGGATAGTGTCGTTCCTTGATATGATACAGTATCTGTTCACGTTAAAAAGCGCTTAATATGTACATTATAAAGCCATTTTTTAACCATTTTAATTTCCCCTCTGCTGATGCAATCAGAAAGATACAGCTGTAAATCATTTAGATAAGACTCGATCGCCATGTTGTTCCCTTAAATTACCTGTTTCATCACTGCCACCCCTGCGAATGTGTTCGGAATGTTTTCTTTATCGTTGCTAAATATGTATTAAATCCAGAGGTGCTCGAATGAAAGTTCACGAGACTTCGCCGAGATTTGTTCAGTTCCTGTGAAAATTCGAGCGGAAGTATAAGTGTTCGGATAATATTCTCAAAATACGTAAGTACTGGCTGTTTTTCATATCATATTCTACTTTGATTTATGTTGAAACATGAAAATCTATTAAAAGATATGTCTTATTTCATCATGTAGCGGTTATTTAAACTAAACGATGATATTCAGAAAAGAGTTATCGTTCGTGTTCAGCCACTCTACACGTGGTTGAAAATGTAAACACTGGGTTGCTTGATAAAATCATAGTCATGTTTTATGCTTTTGGTTTGCAATACCGTGCTTTTTAAAAAATGAATTGGTGTCTGTTTTGTACAAAAACTTAGTATATCGAGCAATTTTCAAGTAACATTCTGCATAAAATAGTATAGTCTGTTTCACTATTGATGCTATTACTAGGTCAGGCGCGGATCGAAAATTGATCTTTATGGCGCTACTAATGAAAAAAACGACAAGAACAAGCCGTCAACCATCTCAAAAATCCATAAAACGAACGAAATACAAATTCAAAGCAGAGCAACACGGACCTCCAAGATAGAGGTAGGATCAGGTGCCATGGAGGAGTTAGCATCCTCTGCTGACCGGTCACACCCGCCGTGTGCTTGTTAAATGTTGCAACAGCTTAAAAAAACCTACATTTTCTATTGTCACATTAATTTCTTGAACTCATTTTATCCACCAATTAATAAAGATAAAGTTTAAAATCAATAAACGTCTAGATTATATATTTGATTACAAGTACTTAGACTCTAGAAAATAGACTATAAACACAAGTCATGATTTTTACTGCGGAACTGAAAGGGTCAAATAAAACCACGTGGTCGAAATTTAAATGACAATAACATTCGCAGGGGTGACTGCGCTGATACATCAGCACTGTTAAGGTCTACTTTGTAGTCGCGCCGGCCAGAAAGTACGGGAATTGTCATGCTGTCTCCTCTCTTTCTCAGAAGGCGCACGACTTTCATATCGCATGCATATTTGGAGGTCAATATGCAAGGTTTCTGGTCCGCTCTGCTCTACAATGTAGAGCGGAGTGGATCAGAAACCCTTGACTTGGGAGATGGGTTGCCGGATAGTGCGGTTCCTTGATATCATATCTGTTTACGTTAAAAAGCGCATAATATGTAAATTAAAAATGTAATGTACATAGCATACAAATGTTTGACATGATATTGTGATTACAGAAACGCACATTATCAAATTTAACCAATTTTAAATGATTTCGTCTTCGGGAATAACTAAGAACTGCCCTCCGACAACCGACCCCTTGTGGTGCATTTCGGGGATCAAAAAATAAACCCAAAGCACGATTTGACCTATCACATACTCGGACCCAGAAAATTTTCCCAAAGTGGAGTCGGTAATTCGTTAGAAATTTTCCAGAGCGGGAGGCCGATTAAATCATTTTGTTCTGGATCAGTTCCTATGATGCAAATTTTAAAACAAGGGAATCGATGCCGTTAATATAAGCAATATTCTTAATCACAAAAAAGTTCAGTCCTGCATTCCGCCATATTTCAAGATAAAGTCAACTCCTTGTATTTCCTACAATTATACTTCAACCGTTGCTTCCAAACTCTTCAATTACAAACAAACTCTACAAGACCTTGATATCGAACATCTGAAAGATAATCCTCCAACGTGTTCATGTTTTTCTTCACCCTACAACGTTAGTCCTGCCGGACACGTCATTACTGGTGATGTTAATTTAGTTAATAACGATGACCTAAAATCACTTATTATGAAAGGACCAAAATTTAGGGAACCTAGATCCTTCACATGGCGTCGTAATTTTATACATATCATGAATGCTGTTGAAGATTACGCCAAGCGATGGGCAAAATCTGAAAAAGAAGACCTTGATACCTTGTCAGAGTGGGTTAAAAGCATCAGATGTATATTAAAATCTCGTATTAAACGACTGAGAGGTCAAATGAAAACCATATATCATTCTGTTTTTTTATAATGCAGAAGTGAGAAAAGAACTAGGTAGATTGCATGATCAGTATGTACTGGTCCCTGCTGATAAGGCAAGTAAAAACATTGTCTTTGTTTGTAAGTCACATTATATTAATTGCATTTTCAAAGAACTAGGTTTCGATTCTACACATGGTAATCCTACTTACACCCATAGCAGCCTTTCCAAGCAGGAAATACTTCAAAATCATAAATCGGTTATAAATACCTTTAATATCCCCAATAAACAAAATGAATTTGATTTACCTTATTTGTACTGGATTCCAAAGCTTCACAAAAGTCCTTACAAACAGAGATATATAGCAGGTTCCAGTAAATGTTCTACCAAACCTCTCTCTTTACTCCTTACTAAAATTCTTACAGAAGTTAAGGAGAAGCTTCAAGAGTACTGTGCAACAATCTACTCCAGAAGTGGTGTAAATCAGATGTGGATACTAAAAAACTCTAAAGAATTATTAGAAACTTTGAGGTCACAAAATCTTACCAAAATCAATAGCATCAAAACGTACGATTTTTCAACGCTTTATACAACCATTCCCCACGACAAATTAAAATCCAGACTTTTTGATATCATCGACAGTTGTTTCTTCAATAAAAATGGAAGTCGTTAAAATGCTTACCTTGTCATTGGAAATCTAAAAAACTATTTTGTTAAAAACCATTCTGATTGCACACACAAGTACTCTGAAGTTGACATTAAAAAGATGCTTGAATTTCTGATAGACAACATCTATGTAGTTTTTGGAAATCAAGTCTTCCAATAATCTGTTGGAATTCCCATGGGTACCAATTGTGCCCCATTGTTAGCAGACCTATTTTTGTATTCTTATGAAGCAGAATTTATTCAAAAACTTATACGTGAAAAAAATAAATCACTCGCTGTGGCCTTCAACTCAACATTTAGGTATATCGACGACGTATTATTAATTAACAATTGTTATTTCTATACTTACGTCGACTCGATATATCCCAGTGAACTTGAAATAAAAGATACCACAGAGTCAGCGTCATCTGTTTCATATTTGGATATTTTACTGGAAATGGACATTGATGGTAACCTATCAACAAAACTTTATGATAAACGCGATGACTTCAATTTTTCTATAGTCAACTTTCCTTACTTATGTAGCAATATACCTTCATCACCTGCATATGGTGTTTTTGTCTCTCAGTTAATTCGATACGCAAGGGCATGCTCTTCGTATGAACAGTTTCTAAGACGAGGCAAGCTACTGACAAAGAAGTTGATAAAACAGGACTATCAACAGTCTCGTTTAAAGCCATCTTTTCGTAAGTTCTATGGTCGATACGACGACCTTGTCAGCAAATACAATCTTCCACTGAGTCGCATGCTGACTGACGTTTTTCATACTAATTGTTAGACCATGATTAATTACCTAATTGTCTACGGACTTTTGCGGTTTTTATTTTCCCGATTACGACAAAGAGCACACGGCGGGTGTGACCGGTCAGCAGAGGATGCTCACTCCTCCTAGGCACCTGATCCTAACTCTATCTTGGAGGTCCGTGTTGCTCTGCTCCGAATTTGTATTTCGTTTTATGGATTTTTGAGATGGTTGACGGTTTGTTATTGTCATTTTTTCATTTAGAACCATTTTAACAAGACCTTGCATAGACTTCGGTAGAACGTAACTATATCTGTTAATGTTTTTGCATCAAAACAAGTTAAAATGACGCTGGTTTCGAGTGAAATATGCAGTCTTAGCTCAAAGGTAGACCAATCAAAGAGCTGAATTCGTGGCCAACAACGAAATAGACAGGACTACGTCACATTGCTGTTTGACACAACTACCCTAAGCTCTTGTTAAAATGGCTCTATAAGCCAAAACATTTGTGTGTTTTTTTTTTTTACAGATTTTTTGAAACACACACACGAAAAGAGAAATCATAAATAATGTAGAACCATTGTGAAATGTATTTCAAAAGTGCTATTTTATATTTTGTCATGTACTTCGTTATTTGAGAGTTATCCCGCTTTGCACAAAAACAGAACTTCATCATGTTCATGTCTGTGGTGATATAATTTAAAAATGCTTGTGAAATATCTAACAGACGAGATCAAAGTATCCAGGGTATATTGAGGCGTCGGAACTGTCCGGGGGGGGGGGGGGGGGTGGGGTGGGGGCTTACATATAATAAATGAAGGAAAAACTGTCAAAATGCTAATCCGTGAAAAAGGTGGGAGGGGGGGGGGGGTAACCGCGCTAGTTGGTTTCATAAGAAACTAAAAAATATAAATAGCATTAAAATTACAGTTCTCAGTAAGAATAAAAATTTAACATAATATCGATACATATTATCATTGGGGAGAGTATTATGGTCCTTCTCTGATGATTGACTACCAGATTATTCAATGAAGGTCTTTTTTTGTCACAAAAGCTTATTGATGCTTACAAAATTATTATACTATCGGTTAACACTTCATTACCACATGCTAGCCCAATGTTATAAATGATATTGTATACATACATGTATGTATAAATAGTTCAATTTAAAGCATAGGAAATGTCAATTTTCGTTATTTCTTAAGTCAAGCATTAATAGAAAATGATCGCGAAAAAACAGTGCTCTTATGAAAGGAACGCATAAAATAGATTTTATTGTTTGCATTTGTGTTTTAGACACAGCACACATGAACCAACACATGAAACATATGCTAATTAACAGACAAAAACATTAATCACTGCCGTCATTGGTAATTTCCGATCACCATGACGACAACCACAAACCAGACATTCTCGTGCACAAAATAATTCTTATTCTATAAATTACAGTGTGTATATATATAATTGCATTTAAAATTTGGCATGCGGTAACATTTTTTAAACCGATTAGAGAGCAAGCGCATCTGAGAGTAAAAAAGGAAGATTCAGAAAGAGTAGTTGTTCTTTCTTTTCTTTATTTTTTATCCATGTCTTCCAGGTGGTATTACACTATATACTTCAGAAGAAAAAAGATCATATTTTGTACACAGGTGTGTTGTAAAGGTCGTAGGAAGTTTTTCCAATGTTAAAAACCAATTATGTACCTCGAAGTCACGATATACTAAGTACAGCATCAAAATAAAAATCAAACACAGTGATCCAATAGACCAATATGTATAGTGTTTTGCAAATAGACATTACGTTGCTTAATTTCATTCAAAGCCTTCGTGACTCGCTAGCTTTTATTATACTAGAATTGCTTATAGTAAAACAGCTCACTCAGAAAGCGTTAAGTTTTTTAAACGATTTATTTTTTTTATAGTAATCAAATATAATCTAACAATAAATAACAGTGACATCGTTGTACATGTATATATTATATAAACAAGATTGTCTCCCTTAATATGGTTAATGATATATGTACAAATAAGTTTTATTTACAAAAATAATGTCAGTGAAAAAAACATGATAGAGCCAATCACTATTGAGTGAATTCAAATATCGATTTACATTATAAAACCCCTCATAGAATAAAATAATTATTCTAAATAAAGTTTTTGATCAACATCTGATCCCTTTGACATAAATTGCGTCACGCACAACTTCACAAAGTCAAAAGACGTCGTATGGTTTAATTGTTTGTTAAGACTGTTTCTCCCTCAACAATGTAAAGCTACAATTCATACTACTAGTATAACTAATCTCTTTATCAATAATCAGATCGTGAACTGCTATTTCATTAATTAGTTTCCATGTTTGAAGAAGCACAAACTATTGTCAAGATGCCTTGATTCAAAATTCAAAAGAATTGTGTGATCGTTAGTCATATGTTATATAAGATGATGTACATTTGTTTCATCATTTGCCATTAATTATTGGTTATAGTTGATAAGAATGCGTTAACTACCAAACTAAAGAACCCATAAAACAACATTATAATCAGAATACTCATGTAAGGTAAAAATACAAAGGAATATCCAATATACTATAACAGTTGTTCACACTTATTACGCTTAAACTGAATCCATTTAAGTCTAAAAATATGATATGATTGACAAAGTTTGAGATTCTTTTTTAAAACTGTTATTGCGTACGCTACCAACTAAGGTTACTTTAAACGAAATATCTAGTATGAAAAGACTGACATATATAATAGGTACGGGCACAAGAAGTGTGGTTCACAAAAACACACATCCCCTAACAAAGAATATGCCTCATGTGTTTCTTTCCTGTTTCAAACCTAGATACACAGTGCACAGCAGAGCCCGAAACCTTTATTGTCGATTCATTCCGAGTCTATAATAAAGGCACACAGACAAAATAATTAAAATACCGTGATCTTCCCATTTTTGATGTTGTCATCCACTTTCGGCGTTGGCACTGGCATGTCCTTCTTCACAACTTTTCTAAGCACAACAGTGAGTGAAGGCGGTTTGTTAGCTTTTAAGTCTTTTGATAATGACGAAGGTGATTGAGTTTTAGAAAATGGTGTCACTTTGGACGTTAAATCCTGTCCATCCGATGACACCACTGCTGTCGTCTTCAGTCGTGTTACATTAAACTTTTTTGCCTCAAAGGCGTCTTTTGATTGAGACGACAACTTTGTCTTTGATTCTTCTTCAATTTTAGAAATCATGTTAGATGACGCAGAGGAGCGGGATCTCTCTTTTACGTTTCCTCTGCGCAAAGGAAATCTAATTCTCTGTCTCTGTTTTCTCGGTAGAGGAGGAAGAGGTAATGTTGGAATCTGTTGTCTGACAATTTGTAAAGATGTAGTGACAACTGGCAAACTTTTCGTTGGAGACGGTTTTAAAGAGTTCACGTCAGATGCTGTAGTCAAGGGTACTGGAGCTCTTGAAGACGACACGACGGGGTATGCAGATGTTATTATAGAAGGAGATGATGTTGCTGAAATAACCATTGGTTCGGTCTTTACATCTTCAACTTTAGACATTTGAGGCGTACTACTAGGAAGATGAGTGTCAACATCAGAAGAACGCTCCGCGGTTTTGGCGTGCATTAAAATAGCAATTGCAGATTCCAATTCACTGTCACTTTTGAATAAATCCATGACATCACTCGGAACTGTGATATTCTCTAGAGATGGTGTGGTTGAATCGTGTTCTCCAATCGGTCCTGACGCCGTGGTAGAATCTGGAACCAAAGGCGGTAGCGTCGGTAGATCCGGATAATCATAATCCGCATGACCCAGGAAAAAGTTTTCTTTATTTAAAAGTGAAATCAGCTTAGATTGAAGTGTGTTTTCCATATTAAGCAACTTGATCAGAAGGGCGGACTTTGAAGAGTTTTTTATCACGTCACTTTCCGTGGGAAGAATTTCAATGGCAGTTTCGTTTGACAAAGATGGATCCGGTTGTGTGTAATTGTCTAAAATGTCTGACTTAGTAGCAGTTGTATTCTTCAAAAAAGAAATGATATTAGTTTGTATCGAATTTTCGGTTTGAAGCAATGAAATTAATTTCTTTCGTGAAGATATGGTACTAACGTCGTTAGTTCCGTTCGTTTTGGAGGTGTTTTGCTTGTCACCCAAAAGGGTGTTGTTTGACATAGTTTTTAATGCGGTATCTATGATGGTTAGCGAGGAAGGTAGAACAAGGGGTAACACCGCCGATGGGTTTTGTTCTGATTTTTGCTTAGCATTTAGTTTTTTAAAAGGCATTTTACCCTGCTTTTCTTCCACTGAGTCAGACGACTGAAGATTTTTCTCAAAAGTTTTTTTCGTCTCTTCCATATCTTTATCAAGTAACGATATGATTGCCGAATTCAATATCTTATCCTCGAGAGTTTCGTTAATATTTATATTGATGTCATCCGCAAGCACTGAAGAGTTATTTGAAAACGTATTAGAAGAATTGCTTAAATCAAGAAGATTGAAAAGAGTCTGAAAATCTGTCTTTGGTTCTCCTGTTTGATTTTGTTTCTCATCTGGGGGCATAAATATAGACAAATCAATTTTAGGGCTGACCTTTGGTTGGTAAATAACTGAATTGTCTGGGTAAGTTGTAGATTTTATTTTGGAAACAGTGGTGTCAAATGATGAAGTTGCTATGGTACTATGTGTCTTTTGGTAGGAACTTGTCATTTTGTTGGGGGAAGGATCAACTGGGGCTTCCGAAGTGGTAGAAGTCTGATTGGGCACTGTTGAATGCGTCTGTAGGGTGGATTTTACCGCTGTGTTTAGAATGTTGTTTGGGACTTTAAAATGTTTGGTTACACTGGGAGAGGATGTAGTTATATCCTCGCCTTGTGTCTGGATTGTTTGACTAGTTCCACACGCGCATTTAATTAAATCCACACGCTCGTTGTCGGCGCAATTCACTCTGATCCAACCAAGAAATGGAAACAGCTTTTCAAAAGCTGAGTTTCCGCTGGATCGACACCGAACATCTGAAAAATAAGGACAAAATATGTTTTACAACTTCTATTATCTTCAAATGTTTATTGGGCAATGCTGAATACTATGATGAATTATACTCACCTGAAATAGAAACGTGTCTGGGTGTTGTCGCTGGTGCATCAGTTGTCTTATCCTTTTTAGCGGAAAAATCAAGAGCAATGGCTACGAAAAAGTAAAAATAATATTATCAACCTGATAATATAAATTATTATATACACCAAAGGAATGACATATTTGCTTAGATAGATTTGTCCTTAGCCTTTTTTAAATTAAATCAATGCAATGGAAACATATTAAAAGGGACAGATACTGCGATAAAGTACATGTATATGGAATTCTCAAAAGGGTTAATACTCTTTGATCATAAACACAGGACGAGATAGTATGTTTATAGGTAATTTTTTTTGTTCTTGGTAAACATTTAACAAATAAGGGATTGTTAAATACAAATTCCTATTTTTTGTACATTTGTCCATCATTTTTTCAAAAAGAGGAAATCACTCACGCAAACATGACCCCGTTGAGAGATCGTTCGATAAAGGTTGGAGTCCTTTGAAGGAAGTCAGCACAAAGAACTTTCCGTCGTCACTGGCGATGTTTCGGAGAGAGTGTAGTCTTGTAAAGTTATTGTTGCCAGTGGTGATTACAAGTATGGACACGTGGTTATCCTTGGCTTCCTGCACGTGAGCCTTGGTGGCTTTATCGCTCCAGGAGTTGTCCTCGCCGATTAGAAGGACGGCGATTTTCTTCACTCCCTCCCTGCCACCCAGAGAGAAGACGGTGTTAATGGCCCTGATGCATTGGTCTGTTCGTTTAGGTGTCTTGTCCATAGAGGGTTTCTCCAGCTTTCTGACATTTTCAAGGACGTCAAATGTAGAGGACCAGAATCCATGTGTGCTAACATTGCCGTTTCCACAGACAACGAAGCCAATCTTTAAAGATTAATCGATTTAGTTATTTTCTCAAAGAACTACAAAAGGAAGTTGTATATATTTTTATAATGAAAATCTAAAGCAGTCATTGTTTGGTAGCTTAGTGACAGGGTTAGACTGTGGCCATAAAGAGTAGAATGCCTAATCAAGTTAAACTTCACTCTGTTTTTCCGCCTCATTGACATGCACATGAATTCTAAACATAAATTAAAAACTAAACTTTAAAATATCTCCCGTAATGTTCTTGTTACAGACAATTACCCTGTATTTACATAAATTATTCTCCTTAGATCGACCTCTTCATAATTTACCATGCAGACATTTCGATATAGCATCCCCTATTAATATTTCAGTGTATCGACACATGTTTAGAATTCCAAAAATATGAAAGTACAGCAATAATCAATGTTAATAAGCTCAGAATCAAAGACAATAGAAATCTATTATCTTATGAACGTGTTCGAACCTCCACATTACACCGCGTGAGCTGAATAACAAAGTTCCCCATAACATTAATTCACGTCCGTCCTAATTAACTGATTGAAATAAGAATCTATAGATTATGTTTCGGGTCAAACTAATTCGTTATGCAATAAGAATTATCATTATACGATCTGTCTGTTACCATCTAAATATTATCCAGCGCTATCTAATGGGTCACTCCGATCGTCTGTAATATATTGTGAGGTCAGGGGTCACTTTCGTTTACTAAATGTGGGCAGAACGAAAGAAATGTTAATATTTAACTGACATAGAGCATAAATGTGTTCTGAATTTTCATGCAACCGCATTCATTATTTATTATCATATCATGAATGTTATTTCACTATGTCCATTATTGTTGAGAGAGAGAGAGAGAGAGAGAGAGAGAGAGAGAGAGAGAGAGAGAAGTACAAAAAAAAAAACAAGCCTTAGCTAAAATATAGAATCAAGTCAAGCAGGAAACAAGTTACAACTAGTAATCAGTCACAATAAAAGGAATTCCATGGCAGTAGTTAAAAAAGCTTGCTGGTTGTTATTTATTTAGTGAGGTAAAGCCCGTGTGTTGTCCCAGGCCTCACTGGGTTCACATTACATTGTTTCACTTCTACTTGACAGATTGCCTTATTTAGTCGTAGCAGATGTTAAAGTAGAGAAGGAGTTTGATTAATGGCAACTATACAAACAGCGTAAATATACCTGTTTGTAAAGAGAAATATAAAATTCAGTACACTATTATGTGAAGAATAATAAAAAGAATTTATTTTTCATTTAAATTAAGAAAATCAGCTTTCCTATAAATGTTAATTGATTGGGTCATAATAATAAAAAAAAACCAAGTTTTTTTGTTATTTTTTTTTACCTTTTCATTTTTGTTTTAGTTAAATTCACCTTATTTAAAAAGATCTAGTCTTCATCATTGGATTGCACAATTAAAAGTAACTCCTAACGTTGAAGTATAGATATGTCCGTGATAAAAAAAAAGACGCAATTAGTTTAATATTTTAAAATTCCAACAAAAAATAAATAAAAGGCAGGTTAAATATGCCTCTGACAAGAATGTCTTTTTTTGTGACAGGTAACCATAGGTGACTAATGATCTAAGGTACAAGACAAACACAAAGAAATAACACAGTGTTATACAACAATAAACATCATAGCTACCCTTGTTTACCTGCACAGCTCCGACTGGGGATTCATGTCTTTCCAATATATTTCGGATGAAATCCTTCTGTTTCTGGAAATCCCTTGAGCTGACGCTTGACTGACCATCAAGCATAAATACAATATCTACAGTGGGGTTACAGGGGGCTTGAAATAAAATAAAATAAAAATAAGAAACAATTTGCAAAAAGTCATCTGAGCAATGACAGGGTTTTTCTATCTTTACGAAGTAGCAGTGTAATTCTTTAATACAAATTAACAGTATAGTTTTTTGAGTATTAAAACATAATCATTATTTGAACAACATAAATGAAAAAAGAATGACAAGAAGGTTTAATTATAAAAATGTACGTGTTTGTCATCAAAGTAGAAGAAAAAACTGTGTTATTTCGAAGGAATGTTCTTTTTCCGGTAAAACTATAATTTATTTTTTTTATTACTCAATGAATAATTAAACCATTGATGTTGAACAATATTAAAAGACTTACATTTCTCTCCAAGACTTGCAGTTTCACATAGGAGCAGCAGACTTGAGATCAAGAAGACGGTACACCACGGAGATCTGATGTTGCCATACAGGTTCATCTTTCATACCTAGAATGAACACACCACACACCGTGTTAAAGGGAAAAGTCACGAACCACAATTACAGGGGATCCATCAAACTTTGCACACAACACGGAGTAGAGGGCCACGAGTCAAATAGACAGGCAGAAATAAGTCATTCTGTAGTCTCTCTACTTTATTTTGAACTCTGTGGCAAGGATTTGCCGGATGTGGTTCTTCTACAAGAGCGGTTTTGGAATTTGCAAAAGTGGTGATAATTATTCTTGCTTTGGCGACCTTTGAAGAAAACTTGTATAATTTTATTCATTGATTTTTCTAATTTTGGAAAGAACCGTGTAAACCTAGCAGGCTTCTGATCCATTGTGTATCATAATTTTGTTTTTAACCGAAATCCGGAACCTTAAAATATTCTCATTTAAATTTGAAGGAAACACCTGTTTTTGTAATTTTGTCATAATTTT
The DNA here is from genome assembly GCA_020458035.1 of Magallana ariakensis. Classification (NCBI taxonomy): domain Eukaryota; kingdom Metazoa; phylum Mollusca; class Bivalvia; order Ostreida; family Ostreidae; genus Magallana; species Magallana ariakensis. The sequence continues at coordinate 76,640,884 of CM035812.1, read as the reverse complement.
AATCACCATAATTTACATGCCTAATTTGTTATTTTTCTATGAACTAAATACATTAGTTAACTTTTCGAACTTTTACCAGACTATAAAGATAATAATTGGGAACTGAGTGCCAAATTATGTTGGACTTTCGTATGAGCTGCGAGTAGAAATATCCACATATTGACATGTTGAGAAACTATAAGTTTTTGAAAAAGAATAAAACTTGCACGTACCTTAGAGTGGTAATTCCAAAAGAATAATTATAAAACACAGAATTACAACGACTTAATATTCCGCTTTAATTTGGTGCTTCAGGATGACTGTTATCTATGAATTGCCATGATGTGGACTGTCAGAAAGTGAAAGCCGGGCTTATTTACGGTCCAAACATTACATTCACTATCCAAATTAAATTCTGCTCAGGTCACGTGTATATGATATAATAAGAACCACTAATGACTGGGGCTAGCTAATGACCTGACTTCACTTTTATATGGCGCGTGATTTATTTCCCGACTGTGATATGGGATGATATCAAAATGAGGACACATTTAAGAAAAAAATGTAGTTTGACATTTTTATCAATTAAAATTACACCATTAAAGGATTGTTCACATTTTTTAGACCATCGTGTAGGTTTATAACAGACTGGTTCGCTTTATCATTGCCAAACCTTAAAATATATTTAATGTGCTTTTAAGCATGTTTCATGATAACTACAATCGCTTTATAATATCACGTTAGAATTATATATCTGCTTTTATTGTTCTCATAACACAAGTGAAAAAAATATAATACTTGTAAAGCTTTTTAACGAGTTTTTGTTTTGTAAATCCTAGGTAGAAAATCAGAAGAATTCTTCAGCAATCATTAACACCAGAGCATGATGTATGGATGCGATTCAGTGGGGTGGGTTAGGAGTCGTTCGTTGTAAGTTGGGAGCAGCTTTTTTTTTATCCTTGATCATATGGAAATTATTACATTTTACAAAACGGTACTATGAGATACTACATTTAATTTATGTTCACAAATATATTCTTGTGTATGTGACCGCAACCTTTGTAGCATTATTTGAAAAAATATACCTTATATCTTAAATGTAGTATGTACGATAGACAATGGGAAAGTATTTATGATCAAATATGTGTGTGTGTGTGTGTGTGTGTGTGTGTGTGTGTGTGTGTGTGTGTGTGTGTCTGTCTGTGTGGAGAGAGATAGATAGAAAAAAGAGAAAGAAAGATTCATTTGCAAAAGTGTACGCGGAAATTCATTAAAATAACAATTTCAACAATGTGTATGATTTGTTGAGTTTTGTCTTTGATTAATGTTTGCGCATTACAAGGTGGTATTCTTGACTGCATGATTTATCAAATGTTTGTATTTTTAAATTCAGATTGACAAATATAAACTTTGTGATCCATTAATCAGTTTTGTTGTTTGTGTTTTATGGACCATATAGGAGTTTCATCAACAATTACTAATGTTCAAACGACGCACAAAATAAAAATAAAACAATTTAAAATATTTGTTTTTTATGAGACTTGATATATATTGGGATCGGGATTCCTTATAAAGGCCAACGACTAAAAAAGGCAGATTATAAACTAAGAAAAAGACGGAAACAATAAGGCTGATAAGCAAATGCAGAAACCCAGCCATTGCGACCAGAGAGACACGACTGCGTGTAGAGATCGTGAGGCCGACGAGATACAGGTACAGTGTTTAATTAACTCTACAGACGTGAGTCACCAACTACAGAACAAAAATGGTTCAATATTCATTAACTTATTTCCGAATAATGAAAATAGATTTCAGAATTGATGTCAAAACAACCTATTTTAAAATTATAATTTACCTAAACCTATAACCTATAATTTACCTGTATTGTTTCAAGAAAATCAAAACATTGCATTTATGATAGAATTTTCACGGTATTGTTTTGTAGATGAACACTTTCCTGGATTTACTGATTTTGCTAATAATTAAGCCCTATGTTTTTCATAAGGTTTTACAAAAAGAAAGAGAACACTTTATAATTAAAACGAAATATATACCCGTCATGCTCATATGAGATTATGAGATATGATCTTGATTTGAAATATTCACCTTGCACATTGTTTAATCCACGTAATGTATAGTTCTGTTTAATATTATACTTTTTTCCTTCTTTTATTTGACATTTTGATGAACAACATAGAATATTTACATGCATAAAACCGTTCTTTGTCGTAGGATTTACTACAACGAGCATATACATCCAATCAACTTTTAACTTTTCACAGGTTTTTAATATGCTAATAGAAATATGGATCCACATGTCTAAAAACACAGCGTTTTTGTAGGATTTTTAAGGAGTAACTGTTTTGTTAACACGATTATAACTTTTAAGTTTTTTGATATTAGATGAAGACTTTTAGGTTGTTGTCATTTAAATAAATTTAAACCTTATCGATAATTTTGTTTTAGTTAATGCAAAACTAGGTTCAAGTTTCATATGATTCTGATTGCTTTTGAATATCGTAAACTTAAATGGCATTAACGAATGTGATAATTTGATCTCTTTTAAAAAATATAGTCAGCAAACAATTAATTCAAAAATGCATTTATTATTGTATTTGTTTAATTTTGAAGCCTCATTTTGCTCACACATGTAGAATTACTACATGTAATACATTATTTATATTGCACATTCAACAATGGTGTTAGCAAACTATTTCAAACAATAATCATGAACTTAACACAGATATTTAAATAAAAAGTCAATTTGAAATGCGTTTTTCGGGATTTAACTTTGCTTCAAATATGTACTGTTATGTTAATTTTGTATATAAGGTTTACGTTTATGATAAATGAATTCATAACAATTTAAACTGTAAACTTATTCGTGTACTAAATAATATATAGTAAACCATTAATTTTATAACAGGACGTCAGAAATGTAGTATTGCTTCAATAAAAGCTCGTAATAAGCTTAACCGTTCAAATATGTCCAACACTACTTGTATAAACCACCTTGGTTTTGTCATTTAAGTAATACATTACAATTTTACACTAATGTTCAATATATAACATTGCAGCTTTTGATGCTTCAAGATTTATTTTAATAAAACTTTGTATCTTACCTTTACTTCTATAAGCCTCACTCGGTTAAATCCATTACACCTTCTGTAAAGTCTCTTCTTACCTTACAACTGATGAAACCAGATGTGACCTCTATCCCTTGACGTGTCTTTAATGTATTCATAAATTATTCAAATCCTAAAAACAAAACCAGCATTCACATACAAAACTTAGAAGGAAAAACCAACGTTGAGAAAGTTCCATTGATATCATGCGTTAAGATCTGTTTAGTTTCTGGACAAGCTTACAACAAACGCTTGTTTAAACTGACATAATAATGGTTAGGGCAATGATATATATCATATAATTGTGTACTTAATTCAAAATTTGAACACTCTTTGTCTTATCTTTACTGGGAGAGGTCACTGCACTATAACTTAATTGATACACTGGTCACGAGTGGCAATCGAGTTTTTTGTAACAAATGTCATTTATATGATGAAAGGAAAATAATGTATTATATTTTTTTAAGTCACAAGTTTGGTTAAATACAAAACAAAACAACAACATCGCATCTTCCAAAAGTGTATTATAAAGAAAATTTTAAATCTTACAAAAGTGATATTAGATGCTTTAAATCCCGTACAAAGTATGAACAGTATATGAGGCGAGGCAAGCTACTGACAGACAAGTTAATAAAACAATCTCGTTTGAAGTCATCTTTTCTTAAGTTCTATGGTCGATACAACGACCTTGTCAGCAAATACAATCTTCCACTGCGTTGCATGCTGACTGACGTTTTTCATACTAATTGTTAGACCATAATTAATCACCTAATTGTCTACGGACTTTTCCGGGGTTTTTTTTCGATTACGAGAAAGAGCACACGGCGGGGTGTGACCGGTCAGCAGAGGATGCTTACACCTCCATGGCACCTGATTTTACTCTATGTTTTAGAGGTTGCTCTGCTTTGAGTTTGTATTTCATTTTATGGATTTTTGAGATGGTTGACAGTTTGTTTTTGTCATTTTTCATGTATGGTAAATGTAAATAAAATTAGGACATTATCCTTCCCATAGATAATGCACTTAAAAAAGCATATTTTTCAGTTATTTCCATTTTATATTAAATCTTTAAAAAAAAAAAAGAGGTAAACAATTGCCATGTCTTCATTAGAGAGAGAGAGAGAGAGAGAGAGAGAGAGATATTTATTAATAACTAACATTTGTTCGATTCTTTCAACCTAACAAATATACCTTGATGCACTCTTTTTATCACTTGACCAATTTTTTGGTTGTATTGAGTTACTTGTTTAAAAATGACAACGAATCTCAATGATTGGAGACTTAAGCTCTGTTACTTTGAACGTGAAAAATTGTTGTGCTTAACTCTTTATATTATTTTCTATTATATTTAACATACTTTCAAATAAAAAAAATGTTTGTTTTTTTTTAAATTTCCTCATGCATTACCTTATGTATTATTGAAACCTGAAAACTTTATGTAGTATATGTTGATATGTTTGTAAGATGCTAAGCTTCGGTAAACCATATAATTATTTTTTTATTTTTCTACACTGACTTGATATAAGTAAGCCAAAAACAATGCTTTATTAAGGTGAAAATAAAGACTAACTGGTAAACTTTGACCGCTATGAACATGGTAGGTTAATGTGCATGTATAATGCAACATGCATAATTTTTATACAGATTTAAAACAGCACACATATCTTGACATAAAATCAGAGATCGGTTTTATCATATGTTTTATCAATAATGCGTAAACATTAATCGTGATGTCATCATTAAGTTTCGAAACTCTCAAATTGGCTCCAAAGAAAGCGCCGTATGACTTTATATCCTAGTCCTCATACATGAACAGTTACCCTGATTTTATGACATTATAACCTGGTCCTCATACATGAATAGTAACCCGGATTTATAACATTATAACCTGGTCCTCATACATGAACAGTTACCCTGATTTTATGACATTATAACCTGGTCCTCATACATGAATAGTAACCCGGATTTATAACATTATAACCTGGTCCTCATACATGAATAGTTACCCGGATTTTATGACATTATAACCTGGTCCTCATACATGAATAGTTACCCTGATTTTATGACATTATAACCTTGTCCTCATACATGAATAGTTACCCTGATTTTATGATATTATAACCTAGCCCTCATACATGAATAGTTACCCGGATTTTATGACATTATAACCTGGTCCTCATACATGAATAGTTACCCGGATTTTATGACATTATAACCTGGTCCTCATACATGAATAGTAACCCGGATTTATAACATTATAACCTGGTCTTCATACATGAACAGTTACCCTGATTTTATGACATTATAACCTGGTCCTCATACATGAATAGTTACTCTGATTTTATGACATTTTAACCTAGTCCTCATACATGAATAGTTACCGTAAATTTATTAACTCAGTCTATTTCATATGGACGCATAATTATGCCTCTGATACAAGTTATTTAACTGTAAATTATGTTAGCATGCAGGATGTTTATATCATTTAATATTTATTAGATTGATGAGATACTTGCGCTTCTGATTGGTCGAAAAATTTCTTTGATACCTGCATCAACAAAATTTTTGCCGGATCTACTTTTCTCAACTGTTCTGATTTAACACTATTTATAGAACGGGTATTCTGCCTGGTGCAGACAGATAGATAACCATGCACAACACGTTTAACAAAAGTCACACGGTTCCATATTTTATTGTGTGGTACACGTTGCAGTCGTGCAAAAGATTGGTAAAAACTACAACAAATAGAAATAACAATTTACAAAATAGGAAAATGTAGAACCTTTACTTTATACCATAGAAAAAATATGTAAATTATTTCAAAGACCATAATGGCGTGCCATACTTTTAAGAATGTTTTATCTGTATAATAAATTTCCATCTGTAATTATACTTCAAAAATACGATTCAATACTGACAAATTAAAGCAATTACTACTATAAAAAAGACTTACATAGTGGTTTGAGGCACGCATCTAACAGGATGGAAGAAGATTGACAAAGTGTGACCGCACTGGTCAGTAAGGCTGACAGGAAGTGAGTGATTGACCAGAACTAAATAGTTAACTTGTACCAAAGATGTTTATATCAAACTCAGAGTAGTTAGCTTGTACAAAAAATACTTCTTATGAATTTTAGAATTGAACTATAGACAACACAACGGGAATTTCCAAAATAAACACTGTCAACAAAATGTAAAGTTGTGTCTGTTTAATTGTCAGCAAACAAAATACAACTTTATAAATATAAAAAATTAAAAGTTTGGCCTTGAAAAATAAACAATACACAAAATTTAATTCACTAAATAGAAAATTTAGCGTCTTCTCACGATTTCGTCTGCTTGCGATCAACGATCAGCATTTACGGCGAGGCTGGCTGTTCCAATTCCAGGAATAATTATAGCGGACATACAGGTCTATACACTTCACGGTAACACTGCTGTTCAAATTTGGTAACGATGAGTTTTAAATTAACACACGTACATCCCAGATAGCAGGACGTCATTGGACCTTCGTTGGGCCAACAATGCTCCTTATGTTGGGCCACCGTGTGCATTTAACGTTGGGCCAGCGGCAATTTGCTCATCGGCCCTTAATCAGACCAACTTGTTGGCTTATTGTTGGGCCAATGTAACTGACAGTATTGGGCCATTGTTGGGCCACTGTATTATTTTAATATTGGGCAAACGTCACTTTTGTACGGTTGGGCCATTGTTAGCAATTAACATTGGGCCAACCGCAATTTGCTCATCGGCCCTTAATCGGACCAACTTGTTGTCTTATTGTTGGGCCAATGAAACGAACAATATTGGGCCATTGTTGGACCACTGTGTTCGTTCAATATAAGAAAAAAAATACCTGAGCAAAAAGAAAAGAGTAAAATATAATTAAATTGTAACATATTTTATTGCTCATTATATGCACTTCATGAAGGAAACATTAAAAAACAAGAAGTTAATGCTCACTTGTATTAATACATGTATGGTTTTATCCCTGCTCTGATGTGAATGCACAAGTTCAGTAAACTTAAGATATCAATAAGCAAGTCTAAAAAAACAAAGAGGGTAAAACCACAGTTATGCCATAGTATTTTTCAAAATATAAAAAATTATGCACTGCCACTTTCCATCTGCTCCCTCTCCCAAGTCTCCTTCTCCCTTCTTTTCTTCTCTGCAGCAGTGCCCGTTACTTCCTTTCCCCTCTCTTTGGCATATCTTTCCCATTGATATTGTTCTCAATGTCCTTTATTTATAGAATCAGCCGTTGCTCTGTTTTTTCGAACAATCTCTAAAACTGTAGTATTTAGTATTTAAATTATTTGTTACTTTTCTAAGTAAATAGTAATCATACATTACGATTAAATTTATAAGTACATGTATATCACTATATGTTTAAGCTTTCAAATAAGAATTTAACAAGAATAACAAGTCATTGAGTTTACATCATTCTTGCTAAAGTAAAGATGTTTATACTAAAATAACTGGTAAATAACCTTTTAAATTCTACTTACTTTCAATGACTGCCCTTTAAGACAATCCTTGGACGAAAAGATTTTCCCTTTCACATAAATGCTTACGATTTGGATGCAGATATGCATGGTATCGGTCTCATTACTCTAATGTCAAATGAAAAATGGCGCAGGTACGATATTACGAAAAGTAGCACGGATGTTGTTTACCCATGATGCTTAGCCAGATTCATGACATTGGGCCAACCCAGGGCCGATGTCAACCCCGCAACAAATACTCTCTCTAACTACAAGAATTTTATGATATTATGCCAACAGTTAGCCCAACATTGGCCCCATAATACATAACCAACTATCAATATTTCATGTTGGACCACCGTTGGCCCAATAAAGATAACCCAACGGCGATAATACAACCATATTGTGAGATTGGGCCAACGATGTGCTGCTATCTGGGATGATCGGTCATCAGAATAAGCATCGTAAAGCAAAGCTATGGGTAGTGCATCAACTCCTTCGGCGTATTCCAAGCGGCAGATATATCATTTATAAGATTACTACGTCACAGGCTATCTAGTTACCACAACATTTACAAAAGTCGCTCATACATACTATTATTTGGTCGACATATCAACTATTTTTTCCACGATTGCGTCTCCTTGCATCCAGTTGCATATTCCAGCGATCTAACTCACATCAAAACCAGTTTTAACGAATCTTGCTGCATAGTGAATAGCATCACAAGCCATCGCATGTAATTTCCGTTTTACATGACCGGAAAACTTTTTCATCAATGCGCTACGCGCATTGATGAAGTTTTCCGGTCAGTTTTTTTCTTTGATACGTCGATCAATAGAAAAATTATTAAATTCATTTCTTAAGTCAACAAACATAATTATGTTGACTGCAAGAAAAATGTTATTTGATACTGATTTAAAAAAATGCATAAATTGTCACTAACTGCCCACATGTGACTTTCAACATACCAGGTGCAACTTATTTTTGGGAAATGTGGAAATACATGTAGAAATACAATTTATTCATGTTGATATGCGCAATAAATATGTCTTTATGCAAGATAAATGTTGACAGGCAACATATGTTAGCATACAAGATATATTTGCTCACATGAAACTTATTCATGTCGATATGCAAATACTTCATGTTAACATGCATTATTAATACATGTTTACATGCAATTTCATCATGTTGAAATGCAATCTAAATATTTTTACATGCGAGGTTTCTTGCATTGTAATATTTATAAGTTTTCATGTCAACATGTTTATCTTGTATGTAAACAAAATAAATTGCATTTAAATATAAACAAATTGCATGTTAACAAAAGCTGCATGTCAACAAATATATGTAGCATACCGATATAGATAACTTGCATTTTCCATGTTGGAAGTCATATTAGTACAATACTTAATATTTTATTCCTTTCTTCTTTTTACAATTTTTTATTTTGTTTTTACAATTCTTCATAAATTTCCCTTGGACATCAACATAATTATGTTGCATTATGACATTATAATCTTGCAGATTGACATTGTTTGTAGAAAATTAACTTTAATACAGGGGACTGAAATATGCCACCATAATTGTATTACGTTTTTTCCAATACTAAAACTATTTAATTTTGTTCGGTTGATTTTCAAAACATCAATTTATAGTTATATAAATCTAATATTTAAACCGACGTACCGAACATCGTAACGACGCTTGTTTGTATTCTCAAATTGATCCTCGGACAACAATTGCAATGTTAAATTGATATGATTAACTCTATCCGGCATCCATTTCGCACTTATACACATCATACCGAAGTGATTTATCGCGCGGTCAAGACTAAAAACACGAAACCCAGATAATCAACCAATACATGTAATAATTCAATTTGTACTCTATTGTAGTGTAAGCTTTGTTTGGATTTTCAGTGAATGCAATCTTTTGTTTTGTTTTTGGTTATCCCAAGGAAGGAATGGGTTGTCTCGAAAAATTTTCAGTTTTCATTTTTTTTTACTCTTTGGTCATCCCTAGTCTCAATCTGATTGACTTATAAAATAGATTTATAAATAACACATCGGATATTTTGGTAAATAATGGTACTATCTAAACGAATTTACTCAATCTTTTCTTTGTGTTTTTTTAATAAGAACCAAATATACATTTAGATAATACAGTCCATTCAGGAAAACAATACAGAAAGAAAACACAACCCGTTAATCAATATCATGCGATATAAATTCTCATATTTCGTTTTAATTATTCCTTAAGAATTAGAACAAGCCGATATGATTTATGTGGCTGTCATTTACCGATTGAAAAAGTCCTGATTGACAGGTGGACTCTATTCTGGTAGCAATGGTTTCCTTTCATCGCGCACCTGTTGACGCGTTGTAATGAAATAGTTAACACATTGACATTGCAAAAACTTCTCAAAACTGTCAAAAGTGTTGTATAGCAGCTCAATCATCGACACTTGATTTCCTATTATTGCTGGTTGAAAAGACAGGAGATGTTAACTGTGACGTCACTCACCACAGCGTTCATGGGTTTTATGTAATACTTTGAAATCAACAAAATTCGTAGAAGTCAATTTTCGTGAAGCTCTTACAGATCCTGTGTGCAAAAGTTTGAAGCTGTATTTGGCAAATAGATTGAAACCCAACGATATACGATAAATTAAGAGGCTTTATAATAAGCTTAATAACTTGCGGTCCACGTCACCTGAAAGTAACCCTTTATAGATCCTGTTTGATGATTATCTTAATATTTAAACTATTCAAGGCCACTTGAAACAAACGCTATAGGTAAGTTTGGAAAATGTTTTAATTTTTAATTTATTTTCTCATAAGACCTTTGTTTAGTGGTTGAAATAGGTAAAAACAATTTCAAATTAGACATTTTGTTGACCAACCAGACTTATTAATACCGTTCTTCATTATGTTTCCTTACATATCTCATGACAATGACAAATTCTATATTGTCATACGGGAAATAAAGTATTTTTGTTGTAAAACAGAACATGTGGATTTATTAAAAAAAAAAATCAACAAAAATATTCCAATAATTAAAAAATAGAGACTTGTATATACAGGCTAATTTCTGGTTTGTAACCAATCATATGCTTTAGGATTAACAAAATCACAAGCTGAATATTTAGAATGTTGTTTTCTGTCGGTTAATTCACCAAGTCGTCTTTCCTTCAATAACTTTCGGTATTTTTCGTCCCCTGTTTCTTCATCAGGATCACAAAAGTAGATATACACCTAAAACATAAGAGTAGGGTAAAATTATTAGTACATAATATATATATATATATATATATATATATATATATATATATATATATATATATATATATATATATATGATCCAAAATGAGTAGAGTAAATCCACACAAGTAAGAAATAATAATTTAAAAAAAAAATCATATTATAATATCATATATTATTTAGTAAAAAGTAGATATACACCCTTGAAATAAGTGCAGTGTATAATTTTTTGTACATATATATATACATATATATATATATATATACATATATTAAAACACAATAAAATCCACAATGGTCTGTGAATAATAGATAAAAATTAAAAAAGAAAACACTAAAAACGTTTAATATGGCTTATGCGCTTTCATTTTAAAATGTTCAGAAGCTATAATGGTAACATATATCACTTTTCACGCACATGCTACGTCAAAGATAATGAATAAAAAAAAACATTTTTGATATTATGTTAAAAAAGACAACTGTATAAGGTTACACTGATGTGTACAAAAAAAATAACTGAGAATAAAACGGTCACTTGAGTAACAAAACCTAACCTTAGTGGCCCTGTCCCCACCACACAATCTACCCCCACCCTAAAGCACTTTGTTTCTTTTCAGTTTCAACAGAAGAATAAGAACTATAAACAATATATATATTACCACTATATAAACATTTTACACGACCCTAGAGTCAAACCCCTATCGCGGGGACATAAAGTGTAGAATTTTGATTCATGAAATTATAAATTAATGTTTCACTTTTCACAAAATTCACCAAACCACCATTGAAGAAAATGCCATATAATTTTTAAGATGTTAAAAATGTTCAATTATTGACGACGGACGGAAAGCAATTGTAATAGCTAGGCAACCTTATTCACCCAGGTTACCTAATAATTTCGTAGATCGCTTTATTTTCGACTGTAGAAGTTTCTCTTATTGTAAGTCCCATTGACTGGACTGTTTTTGGTTTTAAAAAGTAAACTTCTGTTAACTTTGCTTTTTCCAGCAAAAAAATAGTCCGGTTGCAGAAGGATTAATAAAGTATGTTGTTTGACACAATTAACCGCAAATAATATTTATGGGATGCATCCTCTATACAATCGTAAATCTACTCCTTAGTCATTCGTGGCGTTGACCTACTGAAATAAACTGAATAAATAACTTTACTTGAATTAATATTTTCTGGTTATACTGAAACCATTTCGGCACAAATCGCAAGTCATGTGCGTTTTAATGAAAACTTCATATAGACATTGATGTGTCAATACCGGTAGCATATTCATGTTTGACACCAATTTATTTACTACTAGATCTTATATCATTGTGAAGAAAAAAACTATGGTGATAATTTTGCAAGAACAAAAAACTTTGTAAAATTCATAATTTTTGTTTGTGTAAAATTGTGCTGGTGTTCTTAAATTCTTAACTAATCTTCTTGCTACACATTTATATACTTTGTCTACATATCCTTCTAGAATTATTTGCTAAGAAGCGAAAATAAAAGTGTTGTTTCTCTTATATCAATTTTGTTTTTCTTATTTCATGTACAATCAAATGATAACAATAATATAATACAATATAATTATTTAATAAACCACTTATTTGCACGTACCTCGTCTATATAGCCTTTAAAGTTTCGACCACCAGCTCCTCCACCTATGTAAAACCCGGTTTGTGTAGACCTTATTTGTCCTGTAAATATTCAAAGATGTTGGTAACAAAAATAACTCAGTTTCTTTTCCTTTTTCAAATTCAGAAAACCCTTTTCATGTAATAGGAATAACAAAATTACTACATAATAAATTTCGCCCCTCTACATTTGCAAACAGTTTTGCCCCGTTTTTAAGTTGCTCTGACACAGTTGTGTTTAAAGATAGATAATTTGAGACATTGGAATGTGTTAATGTTAAAATCGTCCGCTGAAAACGAGGGCGAAAGTGACGAAAATAAAACGGGGGTGGGGGGGGGTATTTCCCTGTATACAGTATTAATATAGTTGAAAAGTTACTTCCATTAAAATGCATATGTTCTTTGTTCATTACAAGCACAAGGCGTATGAACAAATATATAAAACATTCGGTTCGATCAAACTAAAATATTTGACTTTACTGTATCTTTGTTTTGGTCTGTTTTTCAAACAGATAATAACTCATATAATAACAATAATATTTTTATAGTTTCTTTAGATTGGTCGATATCTAAAAAAGGAATAAAAACTGAAATCTATTGATTAAACAATTTCTAGAGAAGAAAGGTTGTTTTCTTAGAAATCATATTGATTTGTTGTTTTTTAGTTTGTCAAAATATTAGATATGATGCATCAACATATTTTTTGATGATATATGCAGTGAAAAAACCTGAGAAATATCTTTCATCTTCTTTCTTCCCGTCAACTGAGGCTTGAATGACGCCATCTTTTATCTTTAAAGTCACTGACCTCCAAATACGTTTTCTCTTAAAGAAATAAGAAGAAATGTGTGTCATATTACTCTATTTCTATTTCATCTAACACAATCGGATGACAAACATCAAAAGGTATATTTAAGTTTTAATCTGTCATTATAAGAAATACAAAATTTAAATGTTAACATTGTATTTTTGTGCTACATACATTAGTTCCAGTTTCTGTGTTTGTAGATGAGTCGTCTTTTGGAGTTGCTGTATCGGTATTATTGCCATTTTCTAACAATGTTACATTGTCTCTAATTTCTTTTGAAGAATCATATTCATCTACTACCAATGATGTGGCTTTGTCAGTTGTTTCTGTTGAGATCTTATATTCATTTGCCTCTAACGACGTTATATTATTTCTTTTTTCTGTTGATGTATCATATTCACCCACCTCTGATGATGTTACGTTATCTCTTTCTTCTGTTGAGGTCTCAAATTCATTCACCTCTAATGATGTTACATTGTATCTTTCCTCCCCTGAATTATCGTATTCATCTACCTCCAATAATGTTACATTGTCTCTTTTTTCTGTTGATGTATCATATTCATCTACCTCCAATGTTGTTACATTGTCTCTTTTTTCTGTTGAGGTCTCATATTCATCTACCTCTAATGATGTTACATTGTATCTTTCCTCCCCTGAATTATCGTATTCATCTACCTCCAATAATGTTACATTGTCTCTTTTTTCTGTTGATGTATCATATTCATCTACCTCCAATGTTGTTACATTGTCTCTTTTTTCTGTTGAGGTCTCATATTCATCTACCTCCAATGATGTAACATTGTATCTTTTCTCCTCTGAATTATCGTATTCATCTACTTCCAATGATGTCACATTGTTACTTCTTTCTGTTGAGGTATCATAATCATCTTCTTCTAAAGACATTATATTTATTTCGTTTACATTTTCCTCTTTTTCCTCGCTTGCGTCAATCATTTTGAGATTAAAAGATGAAGAATCATTTAATATCAAGTCATAATTTGTGACTTCCAATCTGTCTATGCTTATTTTGCTTGCGAGATCGACTCCGAGATCAGTTTCAAGGGGTACATCATTGTCAAAGGGTATTTCATCTTTATAAAGATCTTCAGGGTTGTTATTGAGGTCATACATTGGTGTGTCGATTTCCTCCGATTCCGTGCCATTGTCTCTATTACCTACGTACATTTCGGAAGAAAGAGCTTTTTTTATTTTTACATAATCCTGATCTTTTTTCTTATTAATTCCTTTTAAAATATTACTCAACAACTCACCAATATCATCTTCGGAATTATTAATAAGTATATCATAGTTGACATTTTTTTTAACATCCTGCATGTTCTTGTCGTCAACTGCAGCATACTTGCTTGTATTCGCGTCAGATTCTTCCGTCGGATTCGACTCTTTAATTTCATGAATCAATTTTTGTATATCATTCGTGTCTGAACTATTAAATATGATGTCGAAATTCTCGGTTGTATGATCCTCGTTGTCTGTTGCATTACTTTCTTCTATTTCCTCATGTTCGCTCTTTTTAGTGCCAGTTTCTATATTTTCTAACTTAATTTTGCTCTCGGATTTACTACTTTTTTCGGTAAAAGTAGTTGGGACCGCAGTTGTGGGAATCTGAATATTGATAATATCGTTAGGTTCTAGAATTATATCGTAATCATTATCAGTTGTATCAGTCACAAAGCTTTGAAGACTTCGCTGAAATTGCGAAGCTTCAAAATGTGATCGAGCACCAGAATTTGAAACTGGAATACGATCTGGTATATCTATTTCATATATCTGCGGTTCATCGTCTCGATTTTCCTCGCTGTCTCCTTCACCAATTGGCTCATTTGAAGACAAATTGTTTTTCTGGTAAATCATGCTAGCAGCCAATGGCTCTTGGTGAATTTGAACCAGTTCCTCTTGCATGCCTTCTTTTACGCCAATGTCTTCCGAGACCTGTCTTTTGTGCCTAATGTGCTCTGATAAGATGTAATGATAAGATGCAAAGTTGTCGCCAGCGCTAACGACATCAAATATCGTTGCTCCTTTTTTGCCACCAATGAATATTGAAGATGGATTCTCACATCTGCTTCCTTGACAAACGCCATTTGAAATCAAGGAAAATTGTGTTAGCGAATGTGATACACCATCTATGTTTACGTATTTTTCTTCATCATCAGCTATATATCTGAAAGTATAGGTTTATTCTCACGTAATAGTATCTCATTTCATAAAAAAATAGTTACCTATAGTTGTACAATTTTATCATACGGGTTACATAACAAATTAACAATTTTAAACGATTATACACATCCATGAAGAAAGATTGAAAACAATTTCCAATAATTTATTATATGTGCATCGTATGTAGCTAAAATGTCAATAAGCTTACTTGAATTTAATGACAACTGTATCGCCGTATTTTATCCCTGTGAAGCGTGGAATAAAAAGATATGACTTTCCGTCAAAATATGCCTTCCCTTCTTGAAGTCTAACTTGACCAATTTCCTGTATATATGTTTCTTTGCCGGAAAGATCGTTTAAATCACCACAAAAAGACAAGTAAAGTTCCGGAGTACATGTATTAGAATCTGGAACAATGCAATCAATAATTTATCAATCGTTGCTTCTGATTATTCTGAGATCAGAAAATAAAACAATTATAAATTAATCAGTAGTAACAAGTGTAAAATGTAATTTTAAGATATCAACTTTTAAAACGCGTCACACAATGGGACATTTATGCAGGTGAAAAATATTAAATTGTGCGATATAATAAGATACTATTAACTAAACTTTTAGGGAGTGTGTAAAAGAATTCCTCACCTTGATGCTGCTTAGCCATGTATTCAGAAATTTTAAATGTGGAACATCCACACGTCTCGTTATTAAATAGTGTTCCAACCGGACACTCAAACTCTTTCCACAATCCAAATGCTGTACGTTGTTTAAATTTGTTTGGTGAACCATGCACAGGCATCAGTTGACAGAAAGAATTCACTTCTACATAATAATGAAAAACACCATCAAAGTATCAAGCGTTTATGTTTATATAAATAGTGTAGAGTATGCGACAAAGGATATGGAAGCTTTCCAAAGCATTATAAATTGTACGGGATCAAAAACGATATAAATACGATGGCTAGATGGTGGTGGTCAAATTTAGACTATATTTATTTTCTCCAGACAAAAAGCACCGCATTAAGATCTTGGAAAACATTCAAGTTTAAAAGCTATAAAATTTGGATTATTTATTTTTCAAATGACAGATAAAGACTAAACAAATATAATTAAAATTTTAAAAGGTAGATTTGATAGATAAATTGTTGACAAACCAGTCTCCTTAATGTTGCACACACGAACACATTAGATTCGTACACGTAAGTTGACTGACAAAGATATAAATTTGGTAAAACTAGATAATTTTAAGAATTTGAGAACTTTTTAATTAGACATACAATTTAACATTTTCACGGAGTATGTACACCACGCTATATCTTTTGTTAATACTCATTGTGTACGTACCTTGGAAGGTTTCCACTCTAGTAAACCGAACACAAGTGACGTCCTCTTCGTTCCAGTTCTGACCTTGGGGGCACTCCTTGTATGACACCTTCATCACGTTATAAAGACCTTTGTAGCACATTGCAAATGCCCCCACGTCTTCTTCTACGGCAGCGTACCCTACACCATTTACCCACTTCGCTCTCTTACAAATTTCTAAAGAGAAAACACCATAACAAGTACCTTTATATTCATTAACGTTAGGGATTGACAATTGGTTCGGTGAATATTATTTAAATAATCTGTTTATTTAATTTTTATAAATAATTGGCTCTATAATTTCAGGTATCAGGGTCCTCAAAAGAATTTAAACTAAGGTCATGATTTATATTATCATGAAGATTTTAATCTTTTATAAATTGACACTAGAATAAAATTGAATAGGAAAGCTAGCACCACTCGTCTTTAGAAACAAAAATAAAGTTAAGGACAGGGACATGAAATTCAAAGGTGGTTTACTTATAATCTACTTATTTCTTGTGTATTCAATTTTCTTAAAGTCAAAGTTTATGTTTCAGTAAGATTAAAGCTCGTAAACTGTTAGCATCATTGTCTATTGGCTTACCAGGAATTATTTCGTAATTTTCGGTAGTTTGTTTTCCATCTATAGACGACATGGTAGTAGAAGATAATGCAATCTTTGATTCCGGATTTGGTGTTTGGATGGCTACAACACAACACTTGATGAAAAACAAAATTTGATTTGTTCTTTCTTGTATTGTTGATTCAATTGTACATTAAGTGATCCTAACAAACAAAAGAGTTACGTAAACATAAAACATGGAAATACCTTTGCAAATATACTTTGGAATTTCTCTGAAAGCACTGAGTAAGTTTTTCGTTGAGGTGAAGTTGTAGACCAACTCTTGACTCCAAGCTAACTGACTTAGTACACTTGATTCTATCCCGAGAGATATAACTCTAATGTCGTCATCGACCATTTTGCCTCCATGTTGTTGGGCCTCCTTCATCGCCGGCATGCTCACGTTTTTATATATTAAAACAGCAACTCGTGGCACTTGGTAACGTTTATTGTTGTTTAGTAGTAATCTTGCCATCTCAAGGCCCCTCCAAATATCGTTTGATCCGCCCACCTTTGTCATACTCATTACAGAACTACCTAACATCATTCGGTCACCCAAAAGATAGGTCGACGAAGTGCCGACTACTGATCCATAGTTGACTGTCGCTAGCCTGGATTTAGACTCAGAAATCGCCATTCCACGGATCAAGAGCAACACAGTTCGTTTCAAATCGTTGAACTCAGAGTCAGTGACGTCATTAGATGCAGGAAGGATGACAACAACGTCGACAAGGTCACAATCTGTAGAGGTAACAAATTAACCATCATTTTTGACATTATTAACGATAATATGAATTTCATACGGGTCTAGCTTTATCAAACATTAAAATGAATTTCATTTGTTTATAACAGTAACAGGCGTTGACAAACATATCATCAACCATTACAACCTTTGCTTAACTGTTAAAAAAAAAAACAAAAAAAAAAAAGAATATTGCATTATTTCTTTAAATCAAATAACTGCAATGAACGAAAGTTAATAGAATGAAGTTTTATAGATCAGTATATTTTATAGGTAGAAGAGCAGTAACATATTTGACACAAAATACTTTACTGTATTTTCCATGCATGAAGTAAACAGATCACACTGTACAAAATATCTGATATACATACGTTCTTTTATGATGGCAAATGGTCGTCGTTTTTCATAAATTATTGGAGGAAATATCAAGCCAACGTAAATATTTGAATTTAAATATAATATTACATTATATAATAACAAAATTGTTTTGAGAAGGAATGTGTAGTTACAGGAATTGTCATGAATACTCTTATTAACATTAATAGATCCTATGATATAATGAAAAATACTTTTATAAAATTATTTGTACATGCTTTGAAACATCGATACAATTTTTTAAAAATATTTGATATTTTGTAGTTATAACGATTTTTAAAAAGTAAACAAACTTAAAACATTCACAAAAGTTAAACTTTTCTCAAAACAAAAACATGTAGGGGTCTTATACAAAAAATTATCATATTTCATTTCAATGATTTTTGTATCTTAGTACTAGAAGTTTCAACTTAATATCACGTGGGTCACGTTTATGTTTCTTCATATGCATTGCATTGTTCTACTGTTTTTGAGTTTTAACATGAATATTATCCTGAGATTTGTCGAACTGTCATTACAGCGAGAACAATCTTATCAAAAATCAGTCTTACATGTTTTTTGGTGCTCCTGTTTGAATAAATTTGCAGAAAACGTGAGAACAGATTAACTCCATTGTTTATCAAGAATGCAATGAGATGTTTCACCTGACATTTAGTTTATCATATTTGAATCACATTGCCATGTAATAAGTATCAAATGTTTCTATCCAATGACTCCTCGAGCTTGTCTGAGAAGAAAGTAAGGGGATCAGATAATTAAATGCTTTTACATTGTGTATTCATTTTACTATGAGTCTCTTTGTGATCGAGAAATGATCGTTTCTAAAGAGTATACCAGCTATATAAATCCGTTCACTAAACCAGAAACACAAGACAATGCACTTTTTCATGAGATGGCTTATAATCTGCACCCGTATATGCATCACACAAACAATTTGGTCTAAGCCGATCATGAAGAAATTGATATAACAATGTACAAGTGCTCGCACATCCAAAAAAAACATTAAGTCACATCGGCATACGGACCAGAACTTGTATTTGTGTTCTCAGAGTCACAATCCTTGCAAATTTGATTTAAATATTGTTCATTATATCTAGGAGTATGACTAACTCGTATTGGTTCATCCAGAATAAACACGTAACGTAGAGCATCATCTATACTTAAATGAATCATCCATGCAAGTTTGGCTGAGATTGGGCTAATAGGCATACAAATCAAACAGAGCAGCTTGATTAAAATTAGTATTAAGTATTCCCAAATGCATAAATCCTTCAAGTTCAATTCAAATCTGACACTTAAGATAAACAAAATAAGACTAGTTTCTGACTATCTTCAAAATGTCGTTCACATTCAGAAAAATCATGCATTCTTAATAGTTTAGATAAAGCTCATACGTAGTGGCTTGTTAAAAGCCTTTAATCAATCCTTCTATCTTTTAAGTAATAATTCAATAAACGATTACCAAAAAACTAAAAACAATGTTATGAAACTCAGAAGTAAGCTATAATTTAACTTTGGTATGCGCAAGTTCAATTTCGGGTTTGTCGCCGACTTATGCACGTTAAAATTTAACTAAAGATATGTAAGGAATATGTTGCTATAACTCCTATAATATATCCTATATAACAATCAAAGAGACGAAGGATGTGTTAATGCTAAGCAATTAATTGAGTCGGACATTTATTTATTATCTAAATTTTAAACTTCATCATCAGAATTTTAAAGTCAACATTACCTGTATTTGCTGTCACAACAGTACAAAAAGGCGCTACAAGAAAGCTAGTCACAACACAAATCAAGAGGATCCTAAGATGTCTCTTCATCACTGCAATGGAAAGGACAGTGCCTTACAAGACGGCTAAAAGATCAACGCATATAATAAAGATCAACGCCTATAATACGACAAATCAACCGCAACTAAAGAATCATTTCATATTATGAAAGCGACTGATAGTGGCTGAGTGTTCACGTCCTATAATAAAAGGATTGATAGCGACTTATGAAGTAATTCCTACGATGAAAAAGATACACAATGTTTTTCCGATTGTATGTTCAATGTATGACATGTGTTTTGGAAAGGTCTAAATTACTCGTTAACCTTTAAAGAAAGGAATTCAATTAAAATTCTAATCACAAACACCATGCTAATTTAATAATCAGGATACAATTACTAGAAAACGTAAATGCATGTTTCCATTAGACAGTATGCGTATATTAGGTGACGAAATACGTGCAATCAAGAAAAAAACCCATTAAAAACGAACCCAAACAAAGTTTTTATAAAATATCGAAAATATCAGAAACAGAAATAAAACATCTCTTTTAGACTCATGACATCACTATTACCTGCATTGTACAATATTGTTTGAAAATATTGAGGCGAATTATCCGTAACAAAGTCATTTTCATATTATGATTTATAATATTATTACTACAAGTCATTATTTATATTTTATATGTTGTATTAACGTCGAAGATTTAGTTCTCAATAAATCAATCATTACCTGACGATGATTTAGAAGAGTCCTCTCACCTGTTAAGTATGTTTCCTGTCCGGCCTCGGGTTTTGAGAGCTCAACCTTCTCACAAGACAACTATCTTAACTTTATTAATCTAACAGCAATTAAATCACTAATTTTCATAATAAGAAACCTTACCACACAATGTTATCAAATTATGTACTTTTTGATATTTTATTAACATTTTTCAGAAACCTGGAATATATTGCTTGTGCCTGTGATATTGAAGCAAGGGGGTTTCCCTTGTCAGGAGTTGCATGAAATTGACCCATCAGGTTACCCTCGTGCCAAACATCTAGTCGACCGGAACACGATTGCACGGGCCACCTATACCCATCAATGAATACCGCGAATTCCATACCGATTTGTGTTGCTTATTTTTTTTCCTTTGATTTGGACATGTTGCAAATAGTTATAACTTTTGCTATGAGGTTACTTATAAATTTCACTTCTGTAGAAATATTAATTTTACACTTCACTATGCAAATGTATATATATGATTTTACATCTATTTACATATTATTGAGATTTCTAATTAAACGGGATGAATTTATTATAATTTCCGCGTAAAATCGCGGGAGGCAACCCTCGCAAATTTTAAAATCTCGCTTTTATTTTTCCGAAAGTTTTGAACTATAGGAAGTTATAAAAAAAGAAATTGATGATCGCGATTTTATATTGTAGCAATTTAATACAAAACGGCGGAATTAAGTACTCGCGTTAAATAAGGAGTTTACAGTATTTTCTACATTTTATACTAATGTCAATTAATAAAACAAAGCATGCAAGTAATGACTGGTTTTAAGGAGCTGAGAACCAGACTGTACACCTGGTGATTGGCCTCAGAACAGGTAAGTCCGCAAGTCTTTAACAAAATTAAGGGGAGACAGGACACGTATCACGTGACTTTCATTGCAATGATACTTTGATGTGCTCACTCTATTATGACGTCATAATTGATTTGATTGTATGATGCTATGATGTCATTTATCCATTATGACGTCATACAGAATTTGATAGATCTTTTTCCCGTACTCAACAGCTCTAAAGTAGTCATTTTCACAACATGAGATGGGGGAAATTTAAAATTTTAGTTTTAGAAATGTAAATGTATAAAATCATAAGCGGTTAATATAATCAGGTATATATTCTGATAATGATCCGTTCATGTTAATTAATAAATCTAAATAATGCATTACTTTTTTGATAGTTTAAAACAGAAATTGTCACAAAAGGTCATAATTCCAGAATAAGGGGTATGGGTGATTCCTATTGTAGTATCTCCCTTGAATGGCAAGAAAGGGGCCATGAAAATTTTATAAGTAATAAAGCGCATGCTAAGGTTGATAAATGAAATTTTGTTCAAAAATTCATTGACAGTTTTTTTTTGTGCCATCACATTTTGTTCAAATTTAGAATCAAAAACTTCAAAATTTGAAGTGCTGATTTGAGCAATATTTTGATAAAATTATGATATTGCTATATAAAAAGGCCAATGTTGTAATTGATTTTGAAATTTGTTTCCATTCTTAAAATTAATGAATATAATTTGCAAAGAAATTCCATCAAATAAAATAATTATTGCAGAAAATTGAAATTGTTAAAAAAATTCATAATGCAAACAAGGGGGATAATTCCTATTAAAATATCTCCCTTGCAATGTAAGAAAGTAGTCATGAAAATAATACATGTTGTAGTGGACATCTTAATCTAAACGTGCTAAGAAAAGCAAAAAATTTTATTGACAAATAATTTTACACTGCAACGTCCTGTTCCCCCTTAAAGAATTTTGAAAATTGAAAAATGGTATAATAGGTACACTGTTTTCATCTAATTGCAAATAAGTAAGCACCTATATATGGAGACATGTACCCATACACTTACAACTTCTAAGTGTTCACCCTTATATAACGAATAATTTGAAAATTACGAAATAAAATGAAATGAATTTTTTAAGATATTGTAAACGGTTTTTTTAAAGTAAAAATCTCAAATATAATTTACAAAACAATCACGATTACTTAAAATGTACAAATGATAAATTTCTAGTAGGCGTTTCTGAATTTCATCAGCCGGAAAGGTCTGTTTATAGTATTTAAAGGTGTGGCTCGTTGTTACTCTTTGAAATCCCATTTAAAATAGTGAAAACTAACAAAAAATGCATTAAGCAATAGCAATTGACAATTTATATTATACAAAGTATATAAATGTAGAAGAAGTTTGCTAATTGTGAAATTAGTACAAAGATATGTTGGGAACACACGGTTTGTAATTTATTCATCTTTTCTTTCCTCCTTTATAGAGATTAGAATTATACAAACAACGAGTAAATTACAATAATGAGAAGGAATGAATTACATGAAGGGTTACGATTATTGACCAATATTTTGAAAATAAAACAGTTTTAGATAAATTTATGGGAGCTGTGAAACTGAGCTACCAAAGAAGTCTGTTATAGACTGCGCAAGAAGTCACAACATGCCATGAATTCAATTTCCTAAACTCTATTTCTTCCGTTTGAGATAGAAATGACAGTGTTTGTTTTCCTAGGAGTATTAGGAAAAGGTCGTCCTCCGGAAGGCCGCTGAGTTTTTGCACGTGATCACCATGTAAAAATTTTTGTGAAGTTTGTGAAGTAAACAACGCTGTAAATTCATCATTGTCCATTAAATTATCACAATTCAGCAAATCTATCAAAAGACCTCTTCTAGATGCGTTTTCTATATTTTATATCTATATTTCATGATCCGTAGAGTCTTTTGAGAGGTCTGGGACAGCTTTGTTGGGTTGAGACGATACGTCGCGTGCACTACTACTAGCTGCCATGTTAACATTTGTAGAAGAAGTTCCCTTATTGTGAAATTAGAACAAAGATATGATGGGAACACACGGTTTGTAATGCTTTGAGATAAAATTTTTAATGTGCCATCCATCGTCCATGCACTGAACAAACACCAACTTTAATAAAGGAACGAACACGGTAGGTTCATTTTGATCTACCTAGTATGAATCCATCTATTTCTAATGGAAACTTAGAGTTAATATGGAAACTTAGAGATAATTCATAGCTCTATAGAAACAGTCAGACTGGAATCTACACGCCCCGTTTATCGATTGGTCGAAACCTACAGCGACCTAAGAAAAATCACGGACTGCACGAAATAATCATAATGAAGTCAGACTCAAATTCCCATAGGAGACGATTTGGCTATTTCTTTTAGCTAACGTACTGATGTAATTAACAGTTATTCGGTTAATTTAACTGTTTTTTTTTATTTACAATCAATTAATTAATTTGTTATTGTTGACCCCCTCATTGTGGCTTCACCTTACCCCCGGGGTCATGATTTTTACAAATTTGTATCTACACTACAAATTCCCATAAGATACGATTTGGTTGTTTCTTTAAGAAACGTAATGATGTACATTTACAGTAAAGTGAATTTTATTTTCTTTTTACAATCAATTAATTTGTTAAAAGAAGGATGTAAATATTAACAATGAAATGCTTTCTTTGATGATTCATGAGGGTTATGAAGGTAGCGATCATTGCAGAAAAACTTAATATAACCCGCTAACGCAGGTCATGTATTTTTCTGCAATGTCGCCACCTTCATAACCCGCATGAATCACTAAATAACGCATTTATTTAAACAATAAAATGCCGAATTCGACTTTCGGAAAGTTTTACTTTCTATCACTGCACAGCACGAGATGCAAATTGAGGGGCAATTTTCATTAATGACAGCTGTAATGCGCCGTTTTGGTTGAATCGGTTGTAAACTTAGATGTTGAAGGACCAAACAGGACATGAAGAGAATCGCAAAATAATTTTAACGATGAGCTTCAAGCGAAACTTCAAGCTAAAGTGACAGTTCTAAATAAATCCAAGATGGCGCCGATGTGTACCTTGTGTATTATTAGGTAGAGGGTACATATTCTTTTGATGAGAACATTATAAAAGTCAAGTGTCTTTGTGATATTACAGCATAAACAATTTTGCACAAAAACAGTGAACATATGCCAGTTCTTAACTTATTAAATTGATAGTTTCAATAAGTGTTCTTTCTTTTTTTTTAAAGAAAACATAACATAATTTGTATCTGATGTTTTAATGTAGGTAGAAGTGGTTCTCTATATGTTTTGGATACGCATCCGGCTTTTGCACATCATTATTCGATTGTAATTATGCAAAAATAAATTCAAATATTTAAATGCGTTTTCATATTTTGTTCGATTTATTTTAAAAAGGAGGCTACTTTTTTCTAGACAAGGCATGTATGAAATTCATTGAATTGCAGGTACTATAAAACATATAATTTTTAAGTGGAAGGTTTTTTCATTTTCTTTTTATAGGTACAAGTAAAAATTTGCATAGAAATGAAAACAAACAACAAATTATGCGTTGACATTTATGTCCTCAAATTGGTAATGCAACATAGCTCATCCAGCATTTACCACACCACCTTATATGGAGTTTCCGCTGCATTGCCCAGGACGTAGAGTGTAAACAGGAGCCCCGCCCCTGTGAGACCGGCCCCAACAGAAGAGGCCAGAAGGGGGACGATGAACTTGCGGATAACTGGCGTTGTTGCTATTTCTATATATAAAAGAGTATAATTACATCATATGTTTGGTTTTTACTAAACATTTTGACCATGAATTTTAAATTTTTCTTTTTTAAAAGTAAATGACAGCGTTAAGGACCTCGTTTTCTCCCTTTATTTACGTTCGACTAATGCAAAACTATTGAGAAAGCAACAAAATGAAAAATATTGTTTCGATTAGTCAAAATATTAGAACAAATCTAGCCCAAACCAAAACGGCCAACAAATCTTTCTGATATTGCGAATATTTTTATAGAAGCAATTGTCAGAATCTGAAAACATTTTTTACTATAAAAATATACAAATAGAGAGGAGACAAAATTCACGTCCATTAAGGTTGTCTCAAAACAAGCTGGTTCATTATGAGTTTGAATAAATCTATGTAATGCACGCATGGCTCTGTAGATATCTAAATATATGTAAGCAATAAATGTTGGTCTAAAATGGGGAGAAGCTCTCTTTGCAAAATATGACCCATTTTTTCCCCTGGGAGTTGTTAACTATTTGTTATCAAAACAAAAGCTTGGCTCTCGCATTTTATTATCTCGCGAGTTGATACAAGTCGGTGGAATCGTATATTGAAAACTCCGGTAGAATAAGAAGTCAAAAATAATCTTGATAACCCATATTGTTTCATTATTTATCGAACATTGCTCCCGCCATTCACCTTCACATTGGACTCCATCGCCTGTGAAACCGGGTTTACAGACACACTGAAAAGATCCGTCAGTATTGATACAAGTAGCGTCATCGGAACACGGCCATGGTACCGCAGCACACTCATCAACGTCTGTAACAAGACATTAAAAGTCTGAAACAAGACATTTAAAGAAAAGGTGTACCTCAGCACAAAGAAAGTTTTAATTGTGGAAGATGGCATTTCTTCGTAAACACTCCTCTATACACAAAATTCAGCAATATCTTTAACAAGGATATGTCTTTTTTCTCTTCAACCATATCAACGAGTTTAAGGAGAAATTTTTACAATGATGTTCATTTCACTGCGTCATAATAATGACGTCATTATGGAAGTTTTTATTAAATTACTAGTACAACGAGCATGCGTGCATTATAAGTCAGTCATAGGTAAAACAAGAGGCCCATGGGCCACATCGCTTACCTGAGCAACAATAGGTATGATAAAATCAGCTTAACGGAGTCATAATACAAATTATCTGGACAAAGAAGTATAATACATGTTGATCCTGTATAAATAAAAGTCCATTTTTTTATTCTGGATATTCTTACGTTTATAATCAAGTCCCTTTTCTAACAGGATGATTTTATAGTCATATCACCTGTTGAGCATTGCAGTTCTTAAAAAGACTCTAAACAATTGTTTATATATGGATTATAAACCTACATCAAACTCTGAACCCCTTGTGAGGCCCAAGAATCGTCCATTTCATTTTTTCTGAATAATTAAAATATTTTCCTCTGTAAAATTGGAATCCCAATGTGGCCCCACCCTACTCCTCAAGATTTTGATTTGAAAGAAATTAAATCTACATTGTCTCAGGTTGCTTTCAGTACAGCTTTTCTAGGCAAGCGGTTTTTAGAAAAAGATATTTAAAAAAAAAATCTATTTATATTCCTATGTAAATTTTTGCCCCCCCCCCCCACCGTTTTGACCACATCCTACCCCGGGGACCATGATTTGAACAAACTTGAATCTACCCTACCTGAGGATGCTTCCACACAAGTTTCAGCTTTCCTGGCTGATTAGTTTCTGAGAAGAAGATTTTAAAAGATTTACACTATAAATTCCTATGTAAAAGTTCGACCCCCTCATTGTGGCTTCACCCTACCCACGGGGTCATGATTTTTACAAATTTGTATCTACACTACATAAGGATGCTTCCACACAAGTTTCAGCTTTCCTGGCTGATTGGTTTCTGAGAAGAAGATTTTTAAAGATTTACTCTATATATTCCAATGTAAAACATTGACCCCCCCCCT
The DNA here is from genome assembly GCA_020458035.1 of Magallana ariakensis. NCBI lineage: Eukaryota > Metazoa > Mollusca > Bivalvia > Ostreida > Ostreidae > Magallana > Magallana ariakensis. The sequence continues at coordinate 76,613,251 of CM035812.1, read as the reverse complement.
TGTGGCCCCACCTTACCCCCGGGGACCATGATTTGAACAAACTTGAATCTACACTATCTGAGAATGCTTCCACACAATTTTCAGCTTTTCTGGCCAAATGGTTTTTGAGATGAAGATTTTTGAAAAATATCAACAAATTTTCAATAAATCCTAATTATCTCCCCTTGAAAGAAAGCGTGGCCATTCATTTTAACAAACTTGAATCCCCTTCACCCAATGATGCTTTGTGCCAAGTTTAGTTGAAATTGGTCCAGTGGTTCTAGAGAAGAAGTCGAAAATGTAAAACGTTTACAGACAGACAGACGGACGGACGGACAGACAGACAGACGGACGCCGGACAAATAGTGATCAGAAAAGCTCACTTGAGCTGTCAGCTCAGGTGAGCTAAAAACCCAAACAAAACCCACACACATGTTGGTACCTTGTTGTTTGTATCGGAGAAGAAACCCATGTTCTTCATTAAAAGACCCAGTTTTGTAGCGAATTCGCAGACTTTGCCCACTGCTGAGTCCAAAGTTCTGAGGAAAGAACGGATCACAGCTGTCAAACAAGGAATTGTCTGTTGAGGAACCTGTAACAGAAAAGATGCGTTTTTATACTAATTGTTAGACCATAATTAATCACTTAATTGTGTGCGGAATTTTTCGTTTTTCCCGATTATGACAGAAAACACCGCGGGTGTGACTGGTCAGCAGAGGATGCTCATATTATCCTCCATGGCACCTGATCCTACCTCTATTTTTTTAAGAGGTCCGTGTTCTCTCTGCTCCTGTTTGTAATTTTCCTTTGTGATTTTGAATTTGAACACTTTTCGTTATCACCACATGTCATTTGTACTTATTTCAAACAGCAATTTGAAACAACTGCTGATTTGGAAAATTAACGATTTTATTTTGCTCAACGACTTGCAACTATTTCAAAACAACGTATCGTTAAAAAAAAGAATGTCGATGTTTATATTGATTCAAAATCAATAGTTAATTAAAAACAAGAATTATTTAATTATTTAATATTTAGTAGTCTGACGAGATATTGGCGCTTCTGATTGGTCGAAAAATTTCTTTGATACCTACATCAATAAAATTTCAGTCGGATCTACTTTTCTCTACTGTTCTGATTTTACACTATTTATGTAACAGGAATTTCTGAAATAAACACTGTCAACAAAATGTAAAGTTGTGTCTGTTTAATTTTAAGCAAACAAAATACAACTTTATAAATATGAAAAAATCAAAGTTTAACCTTGAAAAATAAATAATACACATTAATGAATACACGATCTAGAAAATTAAGTGTATTTTCACGATTTCGTCCGTGCTAATAAACACACGTACATGAACGGTCATCAGAATAAAGCGTCGTAAAACAATGCTGTGTTTAGTGCATCAACTCCTTCAGCATATTCCAATCGGCAGATATACCATTTAAGTACCTCACTGGCTATCTAGTTACCACAACATTTACAAAAGTCGCACATAAATATTATTCTATGTCGACATATCAACTATTTTTGTCCATGATCGCGTCTCCTTGCATCATGGTAATGCCCAGTTGCATATTCCAGCGATCCAACTCACATTATAACCAGTTTTAACACGAATCTTGCTACACAGTGAACAAGAGGCCCAGGGGCCACATCGCTCACCTGAGCAACAATAGCCTTAACTCTGATCAAATTAGCATTACAGTATCAAAATCAAAATATCTTAACAACTAAGTACAGTAGATCATGCTAAAAAAATTTAAAACATCTGCTGATTTTTATCCACATATTTTTATGGTAAATACATAGCCCCTTTTGTTGTTGTACCTGTAAGAAGATTTTTCTCTATTCCTATATAACCCCCCCCCCCCACACACACACACTTTGTGGCCCCACTTTTCTCTAGGGAATCATGGTTTCATCAAACTTTAATCTGTACAACCCGTGCTTTTACATAAGTTACTACTTTTTGGACTGAACACTTTCCCAGAATATATTTTAAAAGATTTTCTCTATATATTGCTTTGTAAAATTCATCCCCCATTGTGACCCCACCCTACCCCCGGGGACCATGATGTAAACAAACTTGAATCTACACTATCTGAGGATGCCTCCACAAAAGTTTGATCTTTTCTGGCCTAATAGTTTTTAAGGACAAAATTTTTAAAGATTTTCTCTGTATATTCCTATGTAAAAATTCATCCCTCCATAGTGGCCCCACCCTAACCCCCAAGGACCATTATTTAAACAAACTTGAATCTATACGATAGACTGAGGATGCTTCCGCTCAAATTGGAGCTTTTCCGGCCTAATAGTTTTTGAGAAGAAGATTTTTAAAGATTTTCTCTATATATACCTATGTAAAAATTCATCCTCCACTGTGGCCCCACCCTACCCCCGGGGACCATTATTTAATCAAACTTGAATCTACACTATCTGAGGATGCTTCCACTCCAATTTGAGCTTTTCTGGTCTAATAGTTTTTGAGAAGAAGATTTTTAAATATTTTCTCTATATATTCCTATGTAAAATTCATCCCCCCATTGTGGCCCCACCCAACCCCCGGGGACCATGATTTAAATAAAATTGAATCTACCCTATCTGAGGATGCTTCCACTCCAATTGGAGCTTTTCTGGCCTAATAGTTTTTGAGAAAAAGATTTTAAAAAATTTTCTCTATATATTCCTTTGTAAAAATTCATCCCCCATTGTGGACCCACCCTACCCCCGGGGACCATGATTTAAACAAACTTGAATCTACACTATCTGAGGATGCCTCTCCTCAAATTGGAGCATTTCTGGCCTAATAGTTTTTGAGAACAAGATTTTTAAAGATTTTCTCTTTACATGTATATACCTATGTAAAAATTCATCCCCCATTGTGATCCCACCCTACCCCCGGGGACCATGATTTGAACAAACTTGAATCTACACTATCTGAGGATGCTTCAACTCCAATTTGAGCTTTTCTGGTCTAATAGTTTTTGAGAAGAAGATTTTTAAATATTTTCTCTATATATTCCTATGTAAAATTCATCCCCCCATTGTGGCCCCACCCAACCCCCGGGGACCATGATTTAAACAATATTGAATCTATCCTATCTGAGGATGCTTCCACTCCAATTGGAGCTTTTCTGGCCTAATAGTTTTTGAGAAAAAGATTTTAAAAAATTTTCTCAATATATTCCTTTGTAAAAATTCATCCACCATTGTGGACTCACCCTACCCCCGGGGACCATGATTTAAACAAACTTGAATCTACACTATCTGAGGATGCTTCCACTTAAATTTGAGCTTTTCTGGCCTAATAGTTTTTTAGAAGAAGATTTTTAAAGATTTTCTCTATATATTCCTATGTAAAAATTCATCCCCCTATGGTGGCCCCACCCTAACCCGGGGACCATGATTTAAACAAACTTGAATCTACACTATCTGAGGATGCTTCCACTTAAATTTGAGCTTTTCTGGCCTAATAGTTTTTGAGAAGAATTTTTAAGATTTTTAAAGATTTTCTCTATATATTCCTATGTAAAAATTCATCCCCCCATGGTGGCCCCACCCTACCCCCGGGGACCACGATTTAAACAAACTTGAATCTACACTATCTGAGGATGCTTCCACTTAAATTTGAGCTTCTCTGGCCTAATCGTTTTTGAGAACAAGAATTTTAAAGATTTTCTCTATATATTCCTTTGTAAAAATTCATCCCCCCATTGTGGCCCCACCCTACCCCCGGGGACCATGATTTGAACAAACTTGAATCTACACTACCTGAGGATGCTTCCATACAAGTTACAGAATTTCTGGCCTAATAGTTTTTGAGAAGAAGATTTTTGAAAAATACCTACAAATTTTAAATAATTCTAAATTATCTCCCCTTGAAAGAGGGTGTGGCCCTTCATTTGCACAAACTTGAATCCCCTTTACCCAGTGATGCTTTGTGCCAAGTTGGGTTGAAATCTGCCCAGTGGTTCTGGAGAAGAAGATGAAAATGTGAAAAGTTTACAACGACAACGCCGACGCCAACGCCAACGACGACAGACAACGGACAAATTTTGATCAGAAAAGCTCACTTGAGCTTTCAGCTCAGGTGAGCTAATAATATCACAATCAATCGCATATATTTCCCTTTCGTTTTCAATTCACCCGGTTCAGATTTCAACTTCATATTCTTGTTTAATCCATTATATATTCAGCTCAATAGCTTTGCATCAGCTGAAAAAGCATCCATTTTGCATATTTTTTTGTTTCTGTTATGGTTGTGTATTCCTACGCGCCGCTTTAGTTACATTATTTACATTTTGTTCAATGAAACGTCATATTTTATATTTTGAAAATGTTTTTTTCAAAACATTTTTTATTTGATCGACGTATCAAAAAAAAAATTAACCGGCAAGGGTGGGGATTGCGCATGATCGACACATTCGGAGAGGGAATTTTTCTGCCAAAAGTGGACTTAAAAAGGAAGACATAATGAGTGTAAATGGACTTTAAGGTGGAGTGTTGTGAAAATTTAAAGGACTGAGTGGAAAAAATCAAATAAACTTATACCAGGTGAGTGAACTTCTTATACGGTGCTACTGTGCTCGTACCTTATTGTTGTCGTAAACCCCATGAAAAGACCACTGAAGGTATCAGAAACAGAAACGGAAATAGAAAACGCTAATGAATCTGATGGTTCAAATGCTCTGGAGGTATTCCAAATGCTTGGAATAATGCAAGGTATAAATAGTATACAGAACACCCTCGCAGGTTTCATGCTTCGATTAGACACCAAGGGACGTCATATGGACGAAATCACAACGGGATTAAGGGATAGGCATGGAGTACAAGAACGTTTGGAGAAAGTACAAGAACAGGTGAACGATTCACTTTACACAATCACAGAATACAAACACGCACAAGAAAAGGTGTCAAGAGAGGTTATACTGCTTAGGGACAATATATATTTAAAATTGAATTTCGAATAAACTCTCAAGAAAAGCAAATTTCTGAACTGCAAACTAGAGCTAAAAAAACAATAACATTATCATAAGTGGTCTTATATATATATATATATATATATATATATATATATATATATATATATATATATATATATATACTAACAAATGCGAAAATATATATTTGAAGCATAAAGTTATATATTTAGATGATATATTATTATAACAATGACATGTTTATATACAATTGTGAATGTAAAATGCAAAAATAAAAAACTGAAGAAGTTTTCCGGTCAATTTTTCCTTTGAAACGTCGATCAAAAGAAAAATTATTAAAATGCATTTCTATAAACAAGAGACTCTTATATCAAATAAATAATTAGAGCATGTAAATTTCCCTTAAAAAAGAAATCTTAATTCATGTATTTACCGTCAAATACTTCAATGGTATCAAAACAGCTGATTCGTCTACGTGAGGGCACAAATTCTTCCATATTTGTGAATTCAAAAGTATAATTCACCGCTTTACCCTCCACAGCAAAGATAGTGACATCACATTCTTCTTTGCTATAATAATGAACGAAAGTAAACATTACTCTCTCTCTCTCTCTCTCTCTCTCTCTCTCTCTCTCTCTCTCTCTCTCTCTCTCTCTCTCTCTCTCTCTCTCTTGCTTTGTAAATCTGACCTTTTATATTTTCCAGGGAAATTATTTGTCGTCAGTGACCGAGGAGTGTCCGAGGCAGATATGGTTGATGTACCTGGGCAATTACCTTGTGAAATCATCGCAGAAATGAGACATTACAAATCACTCATTTAAACAGGATTGAATCAAATTACATTAATCTAAAACCGGTAATATTTATTTTCTTATAACTTCATATATACAAATAAACTAAAACATATACTAGTCTGATGATCTGACATCATGATAAAAAACACAAAGTCTAGAAACCACAGAGACCATGTTCGTGTGTGGATGAATTTAAACATGATACAATACAGAAACATACAATGTACCTGCATGAAAAAATGACAATAACAAACCGTCAACCATTTCAAAATTTAATATTCACCTTTTCACCTTTAGAGTATCTTACCCTTTTTCAGCAATTCAAAATATGATATAACCCCTGTATAGATTTTTTTCTCCAGATTTACTTATAATGTTTAAACTTTTTATTTCATCATTGATGTTACAGACAATCGTTACAACCCACCTGAATCTGTACCGGCAATGATATTGATCAACATCTCTTCCGTGGTTCCTGTATTGCTGTTTGTAGTTAGCTGGACTGTCAAAGAATCACCGGTAGAAGTAGCTATCATAAAGTCTCGATTTGTCCGTGGTCCGGATTCAGTTACTAGGACGTCATCTAAAATTTTAATAGCTTTCTCAAAAATCTATCTTAATCACAGACAAAGGATAGATTCAGTTTTTACAATCGTTAATCTTCAATAGAAACACGAGTAAAAAAATTGGCATTACCCAAGTTTAAAACCTTGTTAGAAGTCGTACCTATTATGAAGACCCATGTATATATTTCCATTTTTAATACACAATAAACTTCATTGAACGAATGGTCTTGAACTTTCTATCTCAATAAGTTTCAAATTCTATACCAATGGCAAACTCACTATTTGTATCCATTACTTCTATACTTTCCCCACCCTCTATCGTTGCGTCCCTTATCTGTAACAAGAGTTGGAGTCCTGGCTGAGCCTTGAATGTCCATTTGCAAACAAAACTCCTGAAACAAAACAAAACAAAGCCCCTACATAAAGGTGTCTATATCAGCTGCTATTTACGGACCATCAGAAGGTCGTCAATTGCTTGCTATGAAAGCTATGAAAGTTTGTGTTGTTTTTTTTTGGGGGGGGGGTGTTACTTTGCCGGGCTAATTAAAGTAGTATTGATACTGTTCAACCAAATTTTTAAGCGCAAAACTTTGAAGCTCTGCCCCCCCCCCCCCTAAAAAAATCACACCATAAAAAACGTCGATTTGAACGATAACGAATTCTGGTTTTTCTTTGGTTTATTACTTGCATTTTCTTAAAATTGTACGTGATCATGAAGAAAAATCATCTACAGGGCAATATAAGATACACACCTTTTTATTCACAAAAACGTATACTTCAAGAGCATTATACCAAAACAAAACATATATATTTTAAAACCGAATTAAGAGAACAAAACTGCATTTCAATTTTAAAGCTAATCCAGGACTTCGAATATGGTGCAGAACAACGGGTGAATACAGACCAATAACGTTAATTAAATCATTGGACGGTTTATTTATAATTCAACTTACTCAGGGAATCCTATAGTGCCAACTGCTGGAAATCTGAACTTCTGCGACTCCATACCAATGCCATCAATAATGATTTCCGATCCACTATTTTGACAAACAAGATCAGCTAAAAAATAGAAATAAGGTGTTTTGGCGATTGGTATTTACTACCCCTTTCTTTATTCCCTACACAAAAAAATGTTGATGTATCCTCCTATGAGATCCATGTATTCAATTAATTTAAGTTATCCACAAATCTTCAGGTTTAAATAGCTTAACATTAAACCCATAACCTCTTAATTTTAAGAGGGCTCGATGGTTGTGGCATTTTTAGACGATATTTAATCTCCTTAAAAAGAAGAGTTATATTCAAAGATATAGGAAAACATTCAAATTTTAAAGCTAAAGTATTTGGAATTTTTTTCACTTAATGACATTTATTGGCTAAAAAATATCATATCAAATGTAAGGGAAGATTTGATGGATAGTTTGTTGACCATCTATACTTCCTAAATTATTACTATTTTGTATACCTGACAAGAATAACAACTGTCAAATTAAAAAGAATATCAATCATAAAATCGTCAAGCATTAAAATGCTTGTGATACACATCATAGTCGGATACACGAAAAAACTTTAAAAGTTGAAATTGTGTCTGTGATTATTTAGAATCGTCCAGATTGCCCACAAAAACAAGAACGTCTTTATTAGCCAGATTATAAATGATATAATTATTTATAAAATTACTTTGATAAATGCCAAATCTATACGAATTTTGACAGTTTTTGCTTTATTAGCAACAAAGCAGTTTAAAAAAGTGCCTAATAATTCAATTTTGATGTCCATAACTACAAACATTTAACACTCATGAATAGCTTTCCTATAGATCTCAAACGGAATAAAATAAACTAATTTTCCACAAGCTATTAACTTTTGAACATTTAAACCATGTACTGTTTTCAATAAATTTAATCATAATACTATTCGACACCTTGTTTTAAAAAATTGTAGATATAAAGTTTGAATTATATATGCAGAAATGTACTAAATAGTACTGATTTTGAAACTTTAAAAGTTTTAATCTTGTTCAATCATTTCATTGAAGGCGTCAATGGACATAAAATTTGACAGGAATCATAGATATATGCTAATAGTATTTTAAGTCGTTTTAACTCAAATTAAACCCTTTAAAAAGGAAATCTTACATTTCATCAATAATGTAAATCGTATTTTCACAATGACAGGGTCTCAAGAAGGTTCTTTAAAATATAACGATAAATTGTAATTGATATATTAACTCATTTGAAACCTTAAAATAATCTTACATTTTGCATGAAAATTAAATTTTCATCAATTTCTTCAATCAATCCAGATTATAATTTTTTGAAATACTTTTGAAGTCATTCGACTAATATCAAAACTTTTTTTTAAAACTCGATGTCAATCAACAGTACATTGCTTAATCAATCTAAAATAATGTTACATCAAATGAAAGGAACTTTAAAATGAAGAAAAATTTATTATTTGGGTTAAAAAACGCAGCTAAATTTCAAGAGTATATATATTATGATCTTTTGGGGATAATTATAAACTAGATTCAAATCATTTTAATTTTAATAAAATTTTCAGGTTGATCTGGATTATTTTAACCAATGTATCATTTGACGCAAAAACAGGGATGGCAACGAGATGTTTTGAAATCAACTTCAAGGCATAATAATTCGATATAAATGAATCTAAATTATTTTGAAAAATAGAAGCAAACTCCATTTTCGTTTATCAATGTCTCATTGCACACGCAATTGCAAATTCAGCCTAATTTATATGTTATAAAAAGTATTTGTATTTATTTTTTAATTTAATTTTATTAGTGAAATTGAAATAAAAGACACCACAGAGTCTGCTGCGTCATCTGTTTCATATTTGGATATTTTACTGTATATTGACATTGATGTTAACAACAAAACTTTATGATAAACGTGATGACATCAATTATATTCTATAGCCAACTTTCATTACTTATGTAACAATATACCTGTATCACCTGCAAATGGTGTTTTTTCTTTCATTGAATTCGATACGCAAGGGCATGCTCTTCGTATGAACAGTTTTTAAGGCGAGGCAAGCTATTGACAAACAAGTTGATAAAACAGGACTATCAACAGTCTCGTTTGAAGTCATGTTTTCGTAAGTTCTATGGTCATTACAACGACCTTGTCAGCAAATACAATCTTCCACTGGGTCGCATGATGACTGATGTTTTTTATACTAATTGTTAGACCATAATTAATCAACTAATTGTCTACGGACTTTTTTCTTTTCCCGATAACAACAAAGAGCACACGGCGGGTGTGACTGGTCAGCAGAGGATGCTCACTCCTCCTAAGCACCTGATCCTACCTCTATATTTTTAGGGGTCCATGGATTTTTGAGATGGTTAACAGTTTGTTTTGTCATTTTCATTGTTTGTACCATTAAACTGATTTATTGGTTTTTTTTGTTTTTCCAATTTTTTAAAATTTACTTCCATGAATTATGAATACATAAAAATTATTAAAAGGAATTAATTTTAGATACCGTCCATAGTGGGTTTTTTATGTCTTAGCTATACGAAGGAAAGCAATTTTTATACAAATAATACTAAGCTTAATACTATGGTTATTTAAGCTGAACGCTCCCATTTTGACATGGTGAAAGGATTTAAAATTTGCTGAAATGAAGGCTCATGCCCCCTTTCAAGCAAAAATAATTAAGATTCATTGACAAGGAAGATGAATAGAAATTATGTTAAAAATGTGTTCACTTTTTTCAAAATTCAATCAACCAGGAAAAGTTGAAAATGGGTGGACGTATCATCAGAAAGACTAGCTTCAAGTTTGTTTAAGTCATGATCCCCATGGGTGGACCATAATGGTATCATAATATTTCATAAAGGAATAAATAGAGATAATTTTCCTAAAAAAAAAAACCAAGAGGCCCAGGGGCCACATCGCTCACCTGAGGAACAATAGCCTTAACTCTGATCAAATTAGCATTACAGTATCAAAATCAAAATATCTTGACAACTAAGTACAGTAGATATTGCTCATAAATTTAAAATATCTGCCGATTTTTATCCACATATTTATATGGTAAATACCAAGCCCCTTTTGTTGTTGTACCTGTAAGATTTTTCTCTATTCCTATATAACCCTCCCCCCTCTTTGTGGCCCCACTTTTCTCTTGGGAATCATGGTTTCATCAAACTTTAATCTGCACAACCCGTGCTTTCACACAAGTTACTGCTTTTTGGACTGAAAACTTTCCGAATATTTTTAAAGATTTTCTCTATATATTCCTATGTAAACATTCATCTCCCCATTGTGGCCCCGCCCTACCCTCGGGGACCATGATTTAAACAAACTTAAATCTACACTATCTGAGGATGCCTCCACAGAAGTTTGAGCTTCCACTACAATTTGAGCTTTTTTTGGACTAATAGTTTTTGAGAAGAAGATTTTTAAAGATTTTCTCTATATATTCCTATGTAAAAATTCATCCCCCATTGTGGCCCCACCCTACCCCTGGGGACCATGATTTAACCAAAATTGAATCTACACTATCTGAGGATGTGGACCCACCCTACCCCTGGGGACCATGATTTAAACAAACTTGAATCTACACTATCTGAGGATGCTTCCACTCCAATTGGAGCTTTTCTGGCCAAATAGTTTTTGAGAAGAAGATTTTTAAAGATTGTCTCGATATATTCCTATGTAAAAATTCATCCCCCATTGTGACCCCACCCTACCCCCAGGGACCATAATTTAAACAAACTTGAATCTACACTATCTGAGGATGCTTCCGCTCCAATTTGAACTTTTCTGGTCAAATAGTTTTTGAGAAGAGGATTTTTATAAATTTTCTCTATATATTCCTATGTAAAAATTCATCCCTCATTGTGGCCCCACCCTACCCCCGGGGACCATGATTTAAACAAACTTGAATCTACACTATCTGAGGATGCTTCCGCTCAAATTGGAGCATTTCTGGCCTAATAGTTTTTGAGAAGAAGATTTTTAAAGATTTTTTTCTATATATTCCTATGTAAAAATTCATCCCCCCATTGTGGCCCCACCCTACCCCCGGGGACCATGATTTAAACAAACTTGAATCTACACTATCTGAGGATGCTTCCACTTAAATTTGAGCTTTTCTGGCCTAATAGTTTTTGAGAAGAAGATTTTTAAAGATTTTCTCTATATATTCCTTTGTAAAAATTCATCCCCCATTGTGGCCCCACCCTACCCCCGGGGACCATGATTTGAACAAACTTGAATCTACACTACCTGAGGATGCTTCCATACAAGTTACAAAATTTCTGGCCTAATAGTTTTTGAAAAGAAGATTTTTGAAAAATACCTACAAATTTTAAATAATTCTAAATTATCCCCCCTTTAAAGAGGGTGTGGCGCTTCATTTGAACAAACTTGAATCCCCTTTACCCAGTGATGCTTTGTGTCAAGTTGGGTTGAAATCTGCCCAGTGGTTCTGGAGAAGATGAAAATGTGAAAAGTTTACAACGCCGACGCCGACGCCAACGTCGACGCCAACGCCAACGCCAACGACGACAGACAACGGACAAATTTTGATCAGAAAAAGTCACTTGAGCTTTCAGCTCAGGTGAGCTAAAAACCCAAAACAGTTAGAAAGCTGTGTGGAAGCATACTGAGGTAGTGTATTTTCCAGTTTGTTTTAACCATAATTATCAGTGGTGGGATGGTGTGTTTTATTCAGATTGAAAGAAATAGAATTGTTTTTTAACATATTCTCAAATCCTGACATACCAAAAGGGGCTCTATGTAACATAATAATATGTGGTAAAGAAATTGAAAATATTTTTAAACGAGATATATTCTAGTTTATTTTCAGGATATTTTATATTTGATGCGGTAAAGCTGATTTTATCAGAATTATGTTTTTACTCTGGTGAGTGATGTGGCTCTCCGATATCCTGAACTCAATCGGTTAAGTCGAATATTTTATTAGTAACTAACTTTACATTTTATATCAATGAATATTGACACAACAATTTGAACGACTTTTAGTGGGGGTGGCAAGGCTTGCTTAAAAAAGGTTTTATAGTTTCTGTGTTTAATAAAATAATCCAGTTCTGTTTTTGTGCAATAAATATTCATAGAGCACGTAACAAGATTACTATAAATAACGCTGGTCATTCCAATTCGGTATCAACTTTCGCTATAACCTGAATACACGTATATTCAAGTTACAAAAAAAATTGCATTTTGATATATGCCTTTAATATTTAACAGGTGATTAAGAGCTGGACTTTTGTAATAGACAGACAAAAGATAGCCGTTATGGATGAAATATGTGATGTGAATAAAAGGTAATAGCGAGTTGCATCCCTATATATTTACCTTTGTTTTGTTATTACATAGAATAAATTAGTTAATTCGGTCAACGCAGTGAGGAAGAACAGAAGTTTTATTATATAACTAACCGTATATCTGATTTCCCCGTTAAATCGCTTATCGATTTACTTGTGTTTTGTATAATTAATAAACTTGCTTACACATTGATTAGGAGTAGTTCTTGTCCATTCAATTAGAGTTTTTCCTTGAGCAATGCTAACCGTCTGGTTACGTACGGCGTGTGACTGCCCTACAACTCTGATTGGTTTATAACCTGTACAGTCACACACAAGACCATGCACACATAAGTCATCTTACAAGCCCCGCAACGATGGATTGTGATGACACAAACAAGTGAATATTATTTGAAGGTGGCAATCTTGCTTATTTTTTTTTCTTTCTTCTTTTTATGAGCACATTTTATTTAAGTTTCTGCGCCGGCGTTGCCATGGGGAAACTGACGGTGATGGAATGGTTGGCAACGTTACTTTAACAAAAGAGACAATTGCGGCTTTAAACTAATTATTATCTTGCAAATTTATCGTATGCGTTTAAAAAAAAATTAAGGTCACTAATATGTTTTATGTTCAATGAAGCAAAACAAATCTGTGCATGAATTCTTTGTTTTGTAAGATATAATAAATCAACGCAATGGGCTGCATCTTTCTTTTAATGCTGTTTGGTATTTAGGATAGAAAAGGAAAGTACACGTTTAACAAGCGTTCCTTAGATTTATCCCAGATATCGCACGCCAGTCGTTGAATTATCTTCATGTATATCCAGGACATCTCTACAGTACCAACAAAGATTTTCAAATATCTAAGTGGTTTTAATGTCATACTTTTAAATTAATGTAAGTATTAAGAGTTGTACGAGGTTCTTACTTGGTAAAACGCAATGAACACGGGTCCAATGAAGAAAAAACAACAAAAGCATCGGACAAAACTGCATTTTGTAGGAAACTGGAATTCACAATCTACAACATAGAACATCTTACATTCAACAGGTTTGCTATTACTGTACATACACTTCTTTTAGTCAGGAGTGTTCTTTGCAACATTAATACAAAACATAAGAAGGCTCGGCATTGTTTGAAGGATCTATAAAGTGTTTTTTTTATTTTGTAATACAATTTCACAAATAAGAGACCGATATAAGCTTTAAAATGTTTCATATGATTTTTATGTGGTTTTATTTTAAGGAGAAAATGGATACTTGTTTTTTACTGCAAGAACATATTTTGGGTCGCTCAGTTAATTTTACAAGTGTTTGTTATAGCATGCAAAAGACAATGATGTTAACGGTTTTAATTTTTGAATAACCTGTTTTTAAGAAAAGAAAATTTGAGAATCATTAGTAACAATTTGATATTCAGATAAACCTATTATGTTATTGTTTGTTTTTAACAAGATTCAACCATTTTTAAAATAAAAAGAAGTTGATACGAAAGTGCAATTTTAACATATTATGTTACCGTTAAACAGCATATACTGTAGTATACGAGTATTTAAGTTTTTGAATAAGAATTAAATTTTAATAGAATCAGTTTAATTACAAATTGAATCTGTTCAAATTTTAAAAATTACAATTTTCTAAAATTTGTTCTTTGGTTTTAATTAATATTAAAATAGAACTGTTTCATGATTGTTGTTATTGATTTTAATTTTAAAGTAGATTTGATCCAAAGATTTTACAAATACAAATTTCATTATTAAAAAAAACCAAACTCTGTCTGGCCGTCTTTCACATATATTAATATATAATTTACATCTATCATTTAATTGAGACATTTCGCATTCTCTAAAACGTTTATGTGTAAACGTTGTATATCTAACACCAGAAATAACATCAATAGTAAACGTTTTTGGTCTTACCTGACGTAGAACACTGCTGATTTCAGGCTGTTACTGAAATACACTGAACTTCAGGTAACATAATTATTTACGTTCAGGCTAATCAGATATGCATGCTTAAAGACCTATATCTGAAAAAAAAAGTACCTGTACATCATCCATAACTAATAGGGGTATATTTGACGACGGTTGTCATACATAAAGAAAACACGTAATTTTTTCAACAATTTAAACCAATATGAGCTGGGTTTTTTTTTCTAACCTTATTTTGCTGCAAAATCCTGCTAGTATAAGTCTGCATGTAACTTAAACTTTTATGATAAAAAATTGAAACAATCATTTTTTGTCAGAAGAAAAATATCTCTTCTAAGGAATATATAGCTGATCAATTTTTGTACAGGACGACAATAATTCAATTTTGCTCCAATTAAGACTTCTTAACGCCTTTTTTTCACAAAAATATGGCTAAAAGAAATTTAAAAATTTAAAGATTTTGTCATTTTAGTAGAAATAACATTTTCGTAAAAAAACAAATTTCAACATAAAAATTGCAGCTTATGTTGTTTTAACTATATATTGTGAAAAAACTGGGGTTTTTTGTAAATACTGGATAAAAATGCTACATGTAGAAATGGCCTATGTAGCCAGATCAGATGCAGAAATTTGGAAAAGAGTGATTTTTTACAGTTAAGATTTGTGAACTGTTCTTTGGTAAACATCTATGAGTGCATTGTTTAACACTGTATGATGAGTCGTTATCGTTATCACCATATACTTAATCAGTTTATTTCTTATCCTTTTATCTAGTCTTGGTTTTCTTAATAAATGCTCAATTTTTGAATGCCTTGATCATGTGATCTTACTGTGTCTGTGCGATTCATAGAAAAAGATTATTGAAAATCAATGTACAACTATGCATAATAATAAATTTTAGCTTTTCAATTATTTTCAAATGTGTTAACTTTGCCGTGATAAATCTAAATAATGAAAAAGTAAATGTATGTGTAACTAATTGTAATTAAATTTTCAAACATATTAAGAACTTTAAAGCGACTGATCATAGGATCTATATAAAATGCATATGATCACGATCATTTAAGACGAAATTTAAACTAAAGCTTGTTTGGTTTTTTGTTTTTTTTGGTCAGTTTCTCAGAAAGGATACATGTACATGTAGGCTTTCTATATACCGATTTAAATTATCCTCTCGAGACAGTTTTACACCACTAAGACGTAGATACATGTTCATCTTGAAGAAATACCTTCATGTAAATGGGTCACGGTCATGATTTATACGGTTTAAACTTAAATTAGCAAAAACCTTCTTTGCATAGAACCTCCAAATGTCTAGCTGACAAACCAAAAAATGTAACATCAATTAAGTTACTACCCTGAAAAGATCACTTGATTTCAGGAAGATAATATATTTATTGGTATTAAGCATGTCGGAGTTTCATTATGAAATTATTTTCATATTTGGATATTTTACTAGAAAAAGACGTTAATGGTAACCTAACAACAAAACTATATGATAAAAGTGATGATTTTGAATTTTTCCATCGTCAACTTCCCTTACTAATATAGCAATATACCATCATCACCTGCTTATGGGGTTTATGTATTTCGGCTTATTCGTCATGCAAGAGCATGCTCTACATACGAACAATTTATTAAACGAGACAAGCTTCTTACAAACAAGTACTTAGAACAAGAATATCAAGAACCTCGATTAAAATCATCTTTACGCAAATTCTATGTTCGATACAATGACCTTGTCAGCAAGTACAATGTTTCATTAGGACACATGCTGACTGACTTTTTCATACTTGTTAGACCACTATTTATACACGGTACTGACTACAGCCGTTTCTTCCATTTATCATGATCTAGACAATGAGCACATGGTGGGTGCGACCGGTGGGCAGGGGAAGCTTACTCCTCTTAGGCACCATATCCCACCTCTGATGAAATGGAGGTCCGTGTTTGCTCAAGCTTTAAGGTTTGTATGTTGACCATCGCAAACAAACCAAATTATTACTTTTTCGTGGTTTTTTTTTTTTACCTATTATGACATTATCCCGATTTTGACATTTACCTCGATCATGACATGCCTAATTGTGATATGGAGCACGACCGGTCAACAGGGGATGCTCACTCCTCTTAGGCACCTGATCCTACCTCTATCTTTTTAGAGGTCCGTGTTACTCTGCTTTAAATTCTTATTTCGCTTTATGGATTTTTGAGATGGTTGAGATGGTTGGCAGTTTGTTTTTGTCATTTTTCATTCATTTGAAAAAAAACCCCAACCATTTTTATATATAGATCGGTTTTAAAGTCAATCTAAAACCTTTATTTCCAGGTCATTTATTGTAGTTTTGGTACATCTTTCAGTGGTGAATAGAGAGTTCGTTCATGTAAACCAATCCTAATATTACGATTAACTTCTAAAAACAAGATTTCATGAATAATGATGAATTATTTATTAATGAAAAAGACACGTTTCAGATGTAGATACTTGAGAATAGAGACCAACCCTACACCTGTAGGATATAGGTCAAATATATTACATAATCATCAACCGAGTCACTTCCTGATGAATATTTTTATAGAAATACATTCACTTTCTTTCCCCCTATTAAATTGCATTGACTGATTTGAGTGATAGTTACGTATAACACAGACGACTCAATCACGCACCAGATTTTGTGATTGGGTCTTATGAATACATTCCGTCTTCCTTCAGTATGACTGACTCTCCTCGCGACTTCAAACCGGATCACGACCTGATATTATACTTACGATGATTAATATTTCATTAATGTAAATATTTTTTAAGAAGTGGATGAATTCAATTGATTAATTTCTTTGTGTGTCAAAAGTAAATTCATCAAATTACAGAATGAAAAATAAAATCGTGCTATTAGAATTTAAAACGACGTGCACTATTTTTGTCAGCAGAATTTGGCTGTTCCAATGGCTCTTACTCCAACTGCGCATAACTCGTTGAATAAGGCCGAACGTTTAAAAACATAAATCACATTTAAGGAAAGAGAATAAATGTTTAAAAAAACGAGAATATAAGCTAGCGCGCGTTATTCAATTGAATGCACACACCGTTGCAGTAATGAGAATATAATGAATAATGAAAAAAATAATGATTAAATGCTTAAATATTTATTTTATTACCTATTTTTGTGACAAAGTTCAAAATGAATTCAGCCTAGCTACTCGAAAATAATTTTATTTGATCTCTTATGACAATAAACAGTATTCAGTACACAGTACTTCATTATTTAAGAAATAAACAAAGCGCATCATGAAAAATATGCCAGCAGAGCAGTTGCTATTCATAACGCCATGTTCACTTAATAACGTTGTTTATTACTTATATTTGCATTTTACAACCTGCAAATACCCTGTGTAGTCTGTTCCAAGTTATTGCTTCCACCACTTTTTGATGATTTTTAATAAAAATACACATACCTGTGAAAGAAATGCTGTTGAAATCGATAAAAGGGAAACTATCCAAGATATCTTCATTGACAAATTATCATTTTTCACTCATAAAAGTTCACAGGAACGAAAACAAATTTCTTACGGAGATTTATAATGGGAAATGTTTACATCTTTTCTCCATTCGGAAGTTCTCGGGACACCTCGCACAATTTTTCAACGTTATCATCCGGGCTTAATAATGGCTGATGCAATGCTAAATCTCCGTAGACTTTCTATTTTGGGATGTGTATTGAAACCTGAAGCGGTAGAGGGGGCGTTTCAAAACAGATAATCTGGACATTTTTCATATTAGTGGATGAACATAGTTTGAGCACAAAGGTATTTATGATTATCGAAATATCAAGCAAAAAGTGGTGGAAGCAAAAACTCGGGACAGAGTATAGCCTAAACCTTGACCTAGCTTATTGCATCAAACATAAACTGTAATGTATTTTTTAAAATTTTTTTACTCTCATTGATTTGTTGACAGAATAAATAATAAATGTTTTAACAGTCATTCCATAGGACATGTTAAATGCACCAATTTTAGGGAGTTGGAGAAGAACACATGTATCGTATAGTGGTGACTTATAATTGATAACGTCATGGAAAAGTATATGACGTCACACCTTTATGACGTCATAGGTCGCCAACAGTAAGGTACATAAATCATGGTATAGTTAGGAAGAGTTATCTTTCCTTGTACATTTAATTTTGTACAGAAAAATATAAAAATTAAACACTTTTGTTTTATTTAGGTACATTTTTATTATACAATAATAAATAACTTTTGTAATTGATTAAAATTAAATATGAATAAAACTAAAATGCCTTGTTTTGTATTTTTAACTTTAGATATTTTATATTAAACACCACATATTTTTGTTATTAGAAATATACACTATATATACTAGTAAAAATCTTTATCAGATTGTTGAGAATTCGGTATTTGAAAGTCTGTGAAGCAATTGCGCATACAGGGAGAGCATTTGCGATTATAGAAAAATAAATGTATAGGTGAATGGACCTAAACATTCACTAGCTGAGTTAACTCTTTCATGAGTTAGGGTGATCAAATCCAACAAGACCCGAAGGGCTTCATGATAAATTTGACCGTAATTGATCAACTCATAATATTCAAAGAATGACCCCTTATTACTTATATACTTACATTTTCAACTGTCTTTGTCTGTGATATTACGAATTAATTTTGAACCCTAAAACCAAATAACTTCATAAAACATGAGTGACACAAAATGGGCGTGTCTTATAACATAACCGAAAAACGGTATTGGCTGCGCCGCGTAGTAATACTTAAGCATGTGCTACATAAAAGAATAGTGGTTTTAAAATAATGTTGTTTAAAATGATAATATAAATAGGAATCATTCTTTGAATATTAAGGGGTGATAATTTCGGTCGGAGCGTGGTCAAATTTATCATAAAGCACTTCGGGCTTTACAGGATTTGACCACGCCCCAACCGAAATTATCACCTCATAATACTCAAAGAATTATTCCTTATTCCTTAAATATTGTTAGCAAGTGTACAATAAGTTCCAAAAGGTCATTTATGAAATGTATAGGACTATCAATGTATATGATGTATAGGACTATGTAAA
This sequence comes from Magallana ariakensis, assembly GCA_020458035.1. NCBI lineage: Eukaryota > Metazoa > Mollusca > Bivalvia > Ostreida > Ostreidae > Magallana > Magallana ariakensis. The sequence continues at coordinate 76,593,652 of CM035812.1, read as the reverse complement.
TAGTACTACTAATGTATAGGACGATAATATATAAAAAAGTTATTGATGAAATGTATAGGACTATCAATGGATATAATGTATAGGACCATGTAAATGTATTGGACTACTAATGTATATGACGATAATATAAAAAAAAAGGTTATTGATGAAATGTATAGGACTATCAATGTATAGGGCGATCATATATAAAAAGGTTATTTATGAAAAATATAGGACTACTAATGTATAGGACGATAGTATATAAAAAAGGATATTGATGAAATGTATAGGGCTATCAATGTTAAGGACGATAATATATAAAATAGGTTATTGATGAAATGTTTAGGACTAATAATGTATAGGACGATAATATATAAAAAAGATTATTGATATATTGATATAACCCATTATAAATCTCCGTAAGAAATCTATTTTCGACCCTGTGATTTTTTTAGAGTGAAAAATGATAATGTGTCTATGAAGATATCTTGGAAATTTTCCCTTTCATCGAATTTATTTCCGCTTCTTTCATAGGAATGTACATTTTTATTAAAAATCGATCAAATGTGCTGCATAAATATCTTGGGACAGACTATAGAAATGGGCATTGATGGTCGCCTAACAACAAAACTTTATCATAAGCGTGATCATTTTAATTTTTCTATAGTCAACGTTCCTTACTTATGTAGCATTATACCTTCATTACCTGTATATGGTGTTTTTGTCTCTCAGTGAATTCGATACGCAAGAGCATGCTCTTCGTATGAACAGTTTCTAAGACGAGGCAAGCTACTGACAAACAAGTTGATAAAACAGTACTAATATGTTTTACGGTGCGACCGTTGGGGCGAGCGCAGCATGTGATCAAACAATGAATTATGATAAATCAATAAAAATAAAATTAACAACGTAAATAAATTTGATTGCAAAATAAAATAAAACATAACCTATTTTTTCAGTAAATTTCCATTATCCATAGTTGATAAGATTTCATATGTTATAAGATTTATTATTTATTTATTGATAAGTAGAACAATAGTTTAATCTCAGATAAAATGTTGTTGAATAATAAAGATTTTAATATAAATGTTCATAGCACTGTATCTCCTCTTTTAAAGTAATTGTAACGTCAGTTCATCCCCTTTTTTGCAGTCGACATTTTTTCTTATTAATTTTTTTTTAAAAATACGCTTAAAAATATTTGCTTATCATATTAAAGGAACATGGAGTTGCCCCCCCCCCCCCCACGGGTTGGGATTTGGAGTGTGTAATAAATGGAAGTGAAAATAAAGAAACCATTGAACTGCTAAAGAGCTGAAGGATTAGAATTTTCAGAATTTTGAGAATTATCTTTATTTTCTTTTTGCTTGTAAAGATTTTTTGGATGAGGCTGTCATCCACCCCCACCCCCTTTTAAAAAAAAAACCGATGCTACGTGTACGTTCCTGGAAATTACCGTAATTATAGTGAATAAAATAAATGTGAGCATTCATCCAAATGAGTGCAAGTTACAACTGTTTCCTTTATCTGAAGAAATGTCCTCATTCTTTAGCTTTGCTGACGCCGAAAAAATCTATTGGATCAATGTGCAAACCTTTGTGACGTCACTCGATTATTTTTGATTGAGAGTGTACTGAGGTGAACTTTAGAGGTAACATTGACTGTATATCGTATACATCGTTATTGTTTTGATTGTCTTGCTGATTCTCGTGAGAGTGTGAAGTGATTAAAATTGCCATGATTACAGGGAACTACTGGGACGATTAAAACAATGCATTACTGGTCCGATTTACTGACGCCAAAAAAATCCGTTGAATGAATGTGCAACTGGTCCGAATTTTCTATTCACACACGCCTTGCCGTTAGAGCTCGCTTCAAGTCTCGTTTGAAGTCATCTTTTCGTAAGTTCTATGGTCGATACAACGATCTTGTCAGCAAATACAATCTTCCACTGGTTCGCATGCTGACTGACAATTTCATACTAATTGGTAGACCATAATTAATCACCAAATTGTGTACGGACTTTTCCGTTTCCCCGATTACGACAAAGAGCACAGGCGGGTGTGACCGGTCAGCAAAGGATGCTTACTCCTCCATGGCACCTGATCCTACCTCTATTTTTTTAAGAGGTCCACGTTCGCTCTGCTTCTTTTTTGTAATTTTCCTTTGGACTTTTGTATTTGGACACTGTTTGTCACCACATGTCATTTGTACACTTTTCAGAATATTAAAAAACCCGGATCTATTTTTTAAAAACCTAACCTATATATATTAACATATTAAATGGATTGAAAAAAAAAATTTTGTTTTATAAACGATATGTTTCATCCATCTTAAAGTTCCCCGAACAGGTAAGTTTTTGTTTGATATTTGTAGGTAATTTGCCTAATTAGATCATACTTACACAACAGTTTGATTCCTAACTCCTAATCTAATGTCAACTAAGCTTTTATAGTCTCTAAATGTTAAGAAATATCTAGACAGTTTTCGTGACGGAAATTAATCACCACTAGCAACAAGGCTATAAGAAGAAGGCAAATCATACGAACTTTCGAATCATGATTTGTTTTGAAATTATTGTCACTGTTCCAATAAAGAATGAATACCTTCTCATTCAAAATCAGCTCGAATACGGATTTCCGTAGCAACTGTTCACAAAAATATTAAAATATTCATTAATCCAAAAACATGCAGCAATCTTGGTATTCCCTTACATAAGGTAACCAACTGTCGTTTTGAATGTTTTCAATATTTAGTGGATATTTTCGATTTTGTATACAATGATTCTTTCACTTTAAATAACGTTTAAATCAGTGTTAAGTGGCAACTTTAAATTTTTGATACGATTACACATCCTTGTTTGTTCTCCTAAATTTTAAAGGAGAAGCGGTTTATAAAAAAGCGTAAACTGTTCCAAACCATTTTATATCGTATAAAACTAATAAATATTTGAATTTATTGCTTATAATTTAATTTTTTGCTATTAATTGTAGATAAAAACGGTCATTTGACCCTTAAAATGACATCAAATTGTACAAAATTCAAACGTAACGTCAGGCGTATTGATACATTTTTGACGTTAGTCTGACTATGACGTAAGCAACATTCTTTATACGATATAAAATAATTTTTTTAGCCAATCAGAAAGCGCGTTACAACCAAAATTAAATTATTAAAATTTAAATGATTTTATCCACCTTTTCAAGCTGTGTTATCCAATCACACAGAAACATGAAGCTGATATTGTAATTTTATTTAATTGTGTAACTAGTTGGTGGAATACAATAATTGTTTTAGGTTAACTACTTGAATATAATAAACTGATATTTCATACTCATTTCATCTTGATCATGTACAAAATAATTTCCAAAGAATCAAATCATTCAAAGTCACTGTGCTTGATTGTAAATTTTGTCCTGGTCATTTTTAGTCCGTTTGTAAAGATGACATCTTTTCTCAGTTTATGGACGACACATGGAACAACGGTGTATTCCTTAGAACCCATGAATTTCATTTCGGACATTCGGGTTGTAACATCCCTCAGTACATCTATAAAATTAGTATGATTCCCTGTAAGACGGCCATTTATATAGTATTTCTCTACAGACTCGTACAACAACCGCAACATGTAACTTCCATCTGTTTTTCTTCTAAATGCGTAATGACCTTTAAAAACAAAAATGCGATAAGTGAATATCAATTTAATTCACAACTAATGCTTAATTTCCAAAATCCCCCTAAAATCCATCTAAAATACTCCTTTAAAATTCCATGACATTCGATGCGGTTATATATATATATATATATATATATATATATATATATATATATATATATATATATATAAAGCACTAAATAAAATCAACAACAATAGGGATCTTTAAAGTGTCGGATCTAATGTATAGATACTAAGCCAGTAAATGAATATATAAAGCACTGAAAATAGATAACGACACGAACAATTGAAATTGTCAAATTTTCGGGACAACCAGTCCCTTCTTCAGGACATAAGAGAAAATTTGACAATTTCAATTGTTCGTGTCGTTAGCCATTTTCAGTGCTTTATATATATATATCTTTTGAACTATAATAATTTAAAGTAATTGTCAAACTGTCATTAAATGTAAAAAGAGAAAGGTAAGAAAACAAACTAACTGACCTTGAGGAGAAGCAAACATGATGAGCATATCTCTGTGACAGGGGACTAAGGTGATCTCTACTGGATTTGGGGGGTAAATCTGTCGTCTTCTGTGGTCTTTTCTATTTCCAGACTCCCAGTTGTTTGTAAAGAAAAGTTTTTGTCCTTTTGGTGGGTCAATATCATCTTCATGGTCAACAGTCACTTCTGGTGAAATCTATAAAAACTTTAATTTAAAGATAAACTACATAGACTATTTGGAATTTTATTTATAGAACAAGTTTTGCTTTCAAAGATCTTGCTTTAAGAACAATTCAAAACATTATTACGTTCATAATCGGTTGGAAATTATCACATAATACAAATTCAAAGTTACTCTATCGTAGAAATCACAAACTTTTAAAATTTGTTTATTACACACACACAAAAAAATGGGAAACATCAACAAATTAATGGCATGTATATTTGTGCGTTCAAAGTTAGAATGTTATGGCTGCACGTGCTAGTTTAAATTACATCACATATTTACATCAACACTAAAAATAATAAAATAAAATAATGTAACAATATCACTGGGTTCATTGACATGCATGATATAATTCATGAAAGACAACACAGAGTAAAACGTTAAAATGAAAAAATGCTACAATAATCTCAACTGTTCCGCAATTATATTATACTCGCATTTCCGTTTCAATCACTTGTTGGTGTTCTTAATAAATACGTATAGACAGTAGTTTATATTGATATATAAAGGCAAACGCGAAAAACCTCATACATTTTTAAAACATTTTTAACCAGATACTTTTATGTCGTTTGCAATGTAAAATCCTTGAAAACTTTAATTTCGAGCGATCCGTGAAAACCTAAAGTGGTAGAGTTTGCGACTTATAAAAATATCGTTGGCCTCTCTTCACTTCATTCCTTTGAATGAATGTAGTATGGATACAAAGATATTCAAGAGTATCGATATATTAAGCAAGGCTTCTGATCGCATAAAATAAATATTGTAAATAATTACCAATAATTATAAACCAGTACACATATTTAAAGTAAATTACGTCAGATAATGTTTCTTTTGAAACATTTTAGCACAGGATATTATCAGCATTTCTCATAAACGAAATGTTTGAAGCATCGGATATGCACATTCATTCGTCAATAAACAATACACTAGGGATAGTGTTCCCTTGTTCTCATTTTGTAGATCATCATTAAAAGAGTCTAGGTTTTAAAATATTATAATTATGTTTAATTTAAATTATTTTAAATATTACAGAGAATAATGATGGAATAAAAGTATATTCATTAAATTTTAATTACTTATTTCTTTTACATTTAATTATTTGTTATCGAAACCAGTATAAGATAATGGAAATAAAATCTTTTAAACTCACAATTTTTATGTGTAAATATTCTTTTAGATGTCTTGTGGTTATAGATTAAAACAAAACTAATTTCACAAAAAGATGTTTTCTATAAGTTATTTACTATTCTAATTGGCTTATATCACATTAAGTAAGGATAAGCTTAAGACCGACATGTGATATGCTTTTGCCTAGTAAGATATTTTTATAATTAAAAACCCATGTCTTATATATAAATAGGTATCTAGTTTATTTTCATGTCGTCAATATTAATTCACGTCTCAATCCATGCTGATGAGCGTTTCTATCATTATGATAAATTTTACATCAAATGAGGGTTGCTATCATTCCTTTTATCATTAAAATGAAGATACCGTGTATAGCATTTATACCAAGGCATTGTCTCTGACTATAGATTCTACCTGAGGATTGGGTTTCTTATTCTCATCAGCTGAATCATGTGGGCATGGTTCTTCGTCATTATCATTTTCTGCAGTATGTGAGTTCGGTTCCTCTTTCTCATTGGCCCGTAGACTTGGTTTCTTATTTTCATTGGCTGCAGTATGTGAATTCCGAACTACATGTGACCTTGAACCTTCTTTCTTATTCGAGACAGGCTCCTTGTTCTCATTGACCGCTACCATGTATTCACGTCCTAGAAGCCATACCTGGTTTTCCATTCTCTTTAGCTTTCTTAAAATTTCTGTTTGTCTTTTTTCCAAATTCTGCCAGATTGTTTCTCCTTCCTATCTCCAAAATATGTTTAATATTGAAACATAATTATCAGTGTTATATATTCAGCTCTGATACAAAACTTCAATTTCACTAATGTTTACTATGCCATATGTGTTAAAGTGAAGTGTTTGGTTAAAGGGACCTGGACACGATTTCAGATGAAAATTTTATTTTTGATTTTTATGTATTAAATAGTTTACTTGTGTATTTTGAATGATTTACCAAAATTTGAATGTTAGAAGTCGTGTTACAAGCGAGATACAGAGGAAAGAAGTCGTTGTTATGTAAACAAAGCTCGAGTCTTATATTTGTTTACAAATAATGTAAAGTAAAGAAATAACCATTTCTTTGACAAAATAACTTGTGGAAACAAGATAAACTTATTAAATGTGTTCATAAATAAGTTTATCAACAACAAAATACAACATTAGATTGAAACTTTTACCAATTCAAGACATATGTAAACAATAACAGGACTCGAGCTTTGTTTACAAAACAAAGAATTTTAACCTGTGTAACTCGCTTGTAACTCGATATTTGACTTTCAAATTTTGACAGAGCATTAAAAACATCCATATTGACCATTCTAGACATTAATAATGAAAAAATAAATTTTGAAAAAAATTAGCTCAAATCGTGTCCAAGTCCCTTTAATACTTAAAATAATTTCAAACTTATTTTATTACATACCCCTTGACCTCTAGCAGTGGTTTCAATGTCAGAATCAGACAGAGACTCATCTTCCTCTACATCGGTGTCTGAAACATCACTTTCTCTGTCAGAATCTGAAAGTGGGCGATATTTATGAATTTTAAAAGAAAATGTTCACTCGTGATCTAAATCGTCAAAATTGGATTGTGTAAAGTTTTATTAGATTATATGAACAAAGATACATGTATATATATCAAATTGAATTACAGTTTTCAGGCAAATATTACTTGGCAACTCATAGACAAAAATGTTCAATACATTTGAACAATATCCTTTCATATTATGAGTTACAATAACCAAAATCGTTACGTTGTAAACTTCAACAATTACCTGTTTCAGTATTCCAGGTAGGTCCCTTAAAATCTGTCTGGTCCCCGGTTGTTCTCTGGTCATGTCCGTCCCCACCACTATGACAAGGAATTCCAGAGTCGAAACCGACCCCTTGAATACGTTCCGTCTTTGTAGCTTTGGTTTCCGGAATCCTGCAGGCCTGGAAATAAAGGTCAATAAGACGTGTAGATGTCATAAATACTCAAGCATTAACTGACGAGTAACTCAAGCATTAACTGACGAGTAACTCAAGCATTAACTGACGAGTAACTCAAGCATTAACTGACGAGTAACCCAAATCATCCAAACGTCAGGAATCTATGTTTAACAACTTTTGAATTGTTATTCTTGAAAAAGAAATATAATAAAATACGATAAAATAAAACAAAATAAAATATAATTTTTCAATCAGGTCGTAGGTTTTTGTTTTGTTTTTTGTTTTTTGTTTTTTGTTTTTACATTTTTTTATTATTTCCAGCTTTTACATTTTGTGGTTATTTTACTTGGTTTTATTTTACTTAGGTTACCATTACTGCATTCTTTTGTAAAAGAAAACATTGAGAAAAATATTGCCTTAAAAATTACTTTCTAATGCACTGTAAAACAGACGACCCTTAACTGTTAAAATTGTTTCTTGGGTTTTAATTGTTTGTTGTGAAGAACTTTTAGCTATTTCTAATGAAAAATGACAATAACAAACTGTCAACCATCTCAAAAATCCATAAAGCGAAATACGAATTTCTACTCGTAACACCCAAAGTGGAGAACCATACCTGAATAAAGAATAGTTTAGGTTTGTTTTTCAAAGCTCTACAGTTTTTGTCGTTGAAGTGATCCAATATATTACTGGTATATACAAACTGATCGTCAAACATTTTAATGGCATGCTGGTGTACATTATTCCCCCTTTCGTCTTTCTGAACAAGTTCCATACCATGAGAGCTGATAGCGAATACAAAACAATCATAACTTGTCAACTGTTTCTGTCTTGAGTCTAAAACATAAACGAAACGAAAAAATGAAAATAATAATAATAAAAAATATCAATATCTTGATAGAACAGCGATGTTAAAAGTTGAAATAAACTCACAAAAAAAAAACAAAAACAAAAAAACCCAGGAAATTTAACGAAACGGAAGTGAAACAGTAAATGACCAAATTAAATGTTGTATATATTTACCAGTACAAAATTTTGATCTCAAGCATGTCGACTTACCCTGACCTTTTATGAGATATATAAGAAATAATTAACAAAATAGCATATCAATATGCTTCCAGACTATTGTCTTCATAGGTAATGAAAGAGGACAGTATGAATTACACTGTGTCGTTCATGATAGAATAAAAAGGCAGTATGAATTACACTGTGTCGTTTATGATAGAATAAAAGAGCAGTATGAATTACACTGTGACGTTCATAGGATACAATAAAAGGGCAATATGAATTACACTGTGGCGTTCATAGGATACAATAAAAGGGCAATATGAATTACACTGTGACGTTCATGATTGAATAAAAGGGCAGTATGAATTACACTGTGTCGTTCATAGGATAAAATAAAAGGGCAATATGAATTACACTGTGACGTTCATGATTGAATAAAAGGGCAGTATGAATTACACTGTGTCGTTCATAAGATACGATAAAATGGCAGTATGAATTACACTGTGTCGTTCATATAAAACTGGAGGATCCTGAACACTTATATTATTCTTTTGATGTCACAGAAAAATACTTACAACTGTTTAATAACAAGTCTAGGTCTGATTTTTTCACATTCTCATGACAATCCACTTTGAATCCCAGTCGTTTAAATGTTTTCTTCATGTACTTTAGGTCAGATTCAGCTCCTTCTCTCTTGTCTCTTCCTTCTGTAAAGTTAGCAATCACCAAGGCAAGTCCCTGGTGTATCCGTTCAGGATCAAATTGGTAGATGTCTTCTTCAGCACCCATTTCCTTTGAATACAAATTAGTATAATATTGTACGTAACTCTTGTGTTAATCACTCAAAAACCTTACCAACGATTGATGAGCTGGTAAAATAAAGAAAATAAAGAACAATATCAGAATGTTTTAGCATCTAAAGCCTGTGGCAATTATGAATGTTTTTTTTCTTTTTTCGATCTTGTACAACGCAGTGTAACCCCATAAACTAGTGTGTGAAGATACGCATAATCAATGTGTCGCTTTTTATGCAAAAAACTGAATCAGGGGTCCTTTCCTGAAAATGCCGTGTTCTAAAGGAATACAATTTGCTCATCAAACCAACTGATTTTAATTATTTCATGTCATATAAGGTCACTGTGACCTTGATATGAGGATATGAACATAGTATACATAGAAATATCACTATAGTAACGTGGTAGCAGAAAAGGTTTTAAAACAGTTTTCCTATACAAGGGAAAAGGGCATTATTTGAGAACGTTCCTTTTAAATGTACAGGTACTGGGGCAGTATTGCAACAATGCTACAAAAAGAACGAAATTTATACGAACCTTTGATTTATTTTTTTATGGTCCCGTTAAAATAAAGAATATATTTACCTGCTCATTCAAAATCAGCTCGATAACGAAGATTCGAAGAAACTGTTCACAAAATTATTCATCAATCGGAAAACTGCCGGTTTCCTGATTTTCCATTAAATCATGCAACTTTCACTTTAAATGTCTACGGTGTTACGTGGGTTTTCTAGATTTATGATATGCATGATGACACATTCTTCTTTGTACATGTAGTCTAGAGATTTAACAGAAGGCACATGGTCATTATAATGATAATCCTAGTGTAATAAAACCAAGGAAAATATCAAACAAATGTCAATTTATTAATTATGTACTCATTTTATTGATCCAGATGAACTGAAAGTGAAAAAAAAATCAAGATTCGTATTTTGAATGAACAAGGATCTAGTATGTATAACAAGGAGTGGCACTTGATAGTTTACTGAAAGGTTTACAAGATATTAGGTTTAGTTCTTCATTGGAGCGAGAAATGATGTACTTCAGGTGTAGGTATGATATTATATAAATAGTGCCTGTTTGGGAGAGTACAAGTTGAAATTGACACCCCGAGAAAACCATTGCAAACCGACGCTAAGTGGAGGTTGACAATGGTTTTCGAGGGGTGTCAACGGATACAATCTCGAGAGATGGTCCACATGTAGACAAGTGCCTTGTGGTAATTTCCTACCCTTCCCTAATAATTAATCATTGGTCAATATATCTTCCTAGCTGTTGCTTATTTTAAGATAAATGAATTAAATTGTTGTTTAAGTGCTCCTAAAGTCATTCCCACCCCCTCATTATATAATTGGCCGTATTTCAGTAGAGATCCCCACCCCTTAACTATACGTACATGTACATGAATATTCTTACAGCTCATGATAAGATGTGGTGATTACTTTGTTTTGCAAATGCCCGAGGGTCATCCCCTAACCCATAATTTTATAATTCATTGGTCAAAAAGCTTTAAAACAGCTTACACCCCACCCTAAACCATTATTATATTTGTTGCTGGTATGTGAAGATGTATTATGTAATAGCTTGGCAAGTATCCCCTGTTGTTTTTCCCTATTCCCCACTCTTCATTATATCATAATGGTCATAATGGCTGAGATCCCATTGCAGAAGATCAAATCCTCTTTAATTAATCTTTGATTACATTGGTTTATTAGTGTTTAGGGTTCCAAAATTAGCCCTACCTTAAGTCTAATTGACATATTTCTCTCAAAATTAATCTTGGGTTTAATTAAAAATCTCTAATTGCATTTTTAAAAAAATGCTTTTGTCATTTATACATGTGCATGTAGTAAGAAACAATAAATACAAATGTATAAGTTTACTTTTAGGAGGGGTTTTCTTGCTGGCCATTATAATAGAAAAATAAATAATCTTTCCCTATACCTACTGATTCTCTCTTTTTCAGATTGGAATAAGTATCAATCTTTTATCTATGCTTGATTAACATGACTTGTGTCATTATACATTTTGTTTTACAGTACATATGAAAAGTAACAATATTTCTAGTCTTTAAATCTTTCTATTTCAGGATTCAGAAGTTTGACAATCACAGACCCTAGCTGTCACAAACATCAAACTGGATTGATGAGGCAGAATATACCTTACAGAAAGTTTCTACAAGCGAAAAGCTCAAGAATGTGTCGACTCATTGCTTAATTGATTATGCTTGGACCTAAAACTCCAACAGATAAAAGCTTACAAACCCAGCTTTCAAACTACATGTATATGAAGAAATAACTAACATTGAACTTTGCACTCAAATTACTTAAATTTTATTTTTAGTGTCAAAAAAACTATGCTTTGTATTACTAACCAAATTTATGTAGAAGATGAGTGCCCCTTTGTTATTGATTGTCAATTATATATAAATAAGAAAGAAATATTATATCTCAATACTTTAACAAAAACTATATGTTATTAACAAAGAAAGGCGAATTTATTTGGTTAATGTCCAAGGAAGACAGAACAATAATTAATGATTCAGTTAAGTGAAGTTAGGTGCTTTGAAAAATAAAAATAGAGAATGCTATGAGATTTAAGTGTACTAATGAAATACTAATCATGATATATCATGAATTCATCTTCACATTTGTATTGATATAATTACCATGATGGTAGCTACATTACTTTGACTACAGAGATATATATTACATATATGTACAGTTCATAGAAATAATATCATAATTTAATAGCATAAATGTGTATACACATGGTTTACCCAACTGCTGCACATTAATATAAATCATAAAGCATGTACGTGTTTAAACTAGTGGTATATCCAACGTACATTACATATACAATCAAACAGGGTTACAGTAATTATGCTTACAATAAATTCACTCTTACTGAGGTACCCCCTACCCCCATATAGTCTACAAACATATTCTAAATTTATATATAAGATATTATGATATGAATAACAATTTTAAATGAGACATTTTGCTATGGGCCTGTTTTACTGAATAAAGATATACATTATTTATTTTTGATTGGCAAGGCTGGGCTAAGGGTCCATATGAAAGTACTTTTATACAACTTAATTATGCTCTGAATATGATAAATTCATTTTAACTGTTTAATATAGTTTACATGGTGGTTAACAAATCTGCAGACATCTTCGTAAAAAAAAAAGAAAGAATTGTGTTATTTTTAAAAGTCAAAATTCCTCTACAAGTTGACCTCATTTCAAATTACGTAAAAATAATATCAGAGACATAAATAAATAAATATTATTTATGTCTCTGATAATATGAATTCTTCAAAAGTACATGTAGGTTCAGGTATTATTGACCACCGAGACAAAAAAATATTGTATATAAGTTTATTAATGGTTGTATACATCATGTACATATTACTCACTATAAACATCTGGTCGGACTGTTGTTCCTTTTGTAACTAAGTCTTACTAACAAAGGTTACTTCCATTGATAGACATACTTTTATGTTGTTTTAAGATTTGTGTTACATCATTAAATATTGTTAAAAACTAAAATTTTGATAACTTTCTGCACGTATCTATTAGAACTCTGAGGAAATTCGGTATACATTTGATACACAATAATTGGTATTCCGATCCCGATCATTAATGATATAAGATCAAATTTTCACACCGGTAATAGTTAAAACAATAACATTTACTCATAAATGATATCAAAATCTAATCCTTATTTTTAAAATGAAACTAAGAATATGAAATATAATTATATTATTACTCTTAGATACATGTAAAAATGATAAAGAATTTTACATTTTTTGTAGGAATCCCACTTGTTTGCTTTGATTATATAAACTGTCTGTTAATTTTTCAAAACTTTATTTATTGTAGAAAATCATTTCATAATCTCCTTTATTTATTTATATATAACACACTGTCATATATGTTTGCTGTTTTTTAAAAAAAGAGACATAAAAGTGATCGTTTTTCTCTAATTTTAAAGACTGTATGGCTAAGTATGGTCATGGTTGCCATGGAAACCAATGAGATACCACCTCTGTAACATGAGATAAAAGAAGAAGGCATTGTCTTCACTTCATACCAACATTTTTTTAATGAATGAATTGACATTGAATTTCTGAAAATTCTTTTAAATCTTTATAGCTTAGTGTTTTCCTTGTGTTTAAAGACTGTGACAGAGTGGATCTATTTTTAGTAACACAGCTTCGCAATTATGCATGATTGGCTAACAATTTTATTATTTTTTGAGAACACTTGTTTATATTGTTCTCAAAGTAAATTACCATTTCAATATGAAATATATGACTTATCACTGTTTGCCTGATTCTTACGTGAACCTGTACTTAACAACTATTCACTTCTTTACATACAAATGTAACATTCAAAACTCACCAATTATCAACATATAATAGACCCCTTCACGATAACTGCGGTACTGCTCTCTTGCAGGGCAAATTGATATACTTTGCCGAAAGAACAAGATACGGTATTGGCATTATTTGGCCGCAAAATTTACGAAATTTTCAACGTCTTTGTCCGCGTTATTGAAGTTGTGCATTATACTATACTATAAGTATGATATTAGCTAAATCCTACAGGCACTAAAATGACGTCATTTTTCATTATGACATCACTAATGTGCGCTAAACATTAAATGCTTGTTCAAATGCGTTACGATAGTTTTATGAGTAGTTTTCGTTAAAATTAGACACTTTCACATGCGACAACCACTTTTATAGTTCACGTGGAGGCTCATAATTTCATCATTTATTCATACAATTAATATGGTGTTGGTTGTCACATGTGAACAATATGAATTGTTTTAAAAATGGATACGGAAAATGATATTTTACCGACGTCAATAACGTTTTTATCTATTGTTATCGACGTCAAGAACGCTATCGACGCTGAGTGAGAAGCTTATTAGCAGAATGTATTAATTGATAAGTTATTATTATCATTAGTCCCCTACCGGTTTCAGCTTTCCTCTGCGTCCGTCAGTCCGCCTGTCCGTCCGTCCGTCTGTCCGTCTGTCTGTCCCACTTCAGTTTTCCACACTTTTTCCTTTATGAGTTTGAGGAATAACATGAAACTTGCTGAACAGCTTCAAAATGTCAAACTACAGATCAAGTTAACACTTTTTTACAGTCTGGTTGTCATATTTTCGAGAAAATTAATTTTTTATATTCCAATTTTTTAATGTTCGGGTTCTTTATCGGGTTCTGTGTGCATTGGATAAACGAGGCCAGTATGTAGTCAGTAATAATAGTTTGATTCGGAGTACAGAAGACGGTAAGAAATGATATTGTGCATAACAGTGCATTGTTTTCACAAATTTCTACCAGCGAATACTTAATGGACTGGGCGAAATTACAGGAGATAAAATAAAGAGTATTATTTTACCCATTTTGTATTTAATTTCTATATCAACTATATAGTTTAATTTCCTCTGTTCTTTTATCTCTGATTAAAGCACAACATCTCGTTTATAATAGTTTTGAAATAGTTGTATGCTTCGAAGCTTTCATAGAATAATACAAACCGGTAGGGGACGTGTATTGCTTATGCAATACTCTCAGAATGTTTGTTCTGTTAGCCCTAAATATTGTTCCACTGATTCTTAAATCATACATACAGTACAGCTTACGAAACACGGTGCGACAGGGCTCAACAACATCTAACATCCGATGTATATATGTGAAAAATGGAAGAATCAAGAATAATACTTGTTTGTTTTTATTTAGTTATTTTAAACAAACTTAAATATTTAGAATAAGGTTTCTCCACCCTCGATGTTTTTATGGTTTAATCCGTGTAATTTTTGTTTAAATTTGAAGATTAATATGTAAACATTCAAATTGAACTTAAATATTGGTATGTTGCAAATATTTTGTTCATGCTGTAGGAGCTAACACAGGTACACTATTATGGCAATTATATAGCGACGACTGCTCTCCAATCCAACATCACATTTTTTTTTACTGATTTCTATATAATAAAGCAATTTTTTTAAAGAGATTAATAACAATCCTTTATTTTATGTATTTTAACATTTGAAGGCCATTTAAACTTGCCAGTATGAAAGCTATCACATTTACAGTGCATTTTAATTAATACAATTTTCCAACCATGAATAAGTACAGTTTAGCAGCATAAACAGTCTATAACTTTTGAAACAATGGTTCAAACTCACTGAAAATTGGTACATTTGTAATTCATTATATATCCTATCGAAATCTGCAAAGAAATGTTTACCTTGCCAGGTAAAAAAATATGAATTGTAGTCTCTGTCAAGTTTGCCTATGTAAGGTTTTATCAGTTTTTCATTGAATTCAGCGATTTCAACTCATACTACTCTCTATAAATTGTTACACATTAGTGTCATATCACTTTACATAGCTTTAAATGTGTTATACACTAGTATAAATCTAGAAATATTGGCAAAAACCATGCATCACATAACACTAATATTATAACCGATAACGGTAAAATATTCCGGAATGCTCCCAATGACGTCACGAGACAATCGAAAGTAGGACGTGGCTATCTATATCTTGCGTCAAAACAAGTTTAAAATGACGCTAGTTTCAAGTGAAATATACACAGATTGCCTGGTCTTAGCTAAATAGCCCGACAAATCTGTTGATTTCAAAGAGCTTGACACAACTACCCAAAGTCCAAGCTCTTGTTAAAATCGTTCTTTTTATATACTTAAGAGAAACTAAAGGAAAAGAAACAGAAAACAACAACAACAACAAATTACAAGACAAGCAATGTTTAAATCATGTTTAAGGAGTCTCGGGCGAGATTGTTTCAAACGTACGATTTCCTTTAAATTTTTCCCAGTGAAAGGTCATCTTATGAGTAAACTATGTGCAAAATATAAAGTAAATTGACCGGATAGTTTATCTGTTTACCGCGCTCAAATTTTGGTCGTATGTCCGAATCATCCCCGACATTTTATATCGGATTATATAGGGAAAAGGGGGTTTTCATTTTTAATTTCATGTGTAAAAAATTACAAACATACGATTCTCTTTTAATTTTTAGTGATGGAAGGTAAACTTATAAGTAAACTTTTTACCAAATTAAAACGAAATTGACCGGATAGTTTTTATCCTATTCCGCCCTCATAGTTTGATCCTATAACGTGTCTTGCCAGCCATTTTACATATAGAATTTTATAGAATAAACGGATATTTAGGACTCAAATTTGATTTTATTTGTAATAGATAAAAAAAAATACCTTTCCACGCATACAGAACATGAAAAGATCGCGCATATGGTATTATTTTGCAAATTATATTTTCAAAATTAATATTGACGCTGCAATAAAAAATGCACGACGTTTATTTTTGTCCATTGTTACGTCAAAGTCTCAACTGACGTCATCGTAAGACATTGACTCCGACGTGGATAACGTCGATTTTGAAGAAGCGGCGAAATGATTTAAAATACTTCTGGACATTATTCTAAGGATTCATTTCACTAAAAATAATTTTTAGAATAAGTATTTATTTTTTAAATAAAAACGTTACATGATAACCTGTAAATTTGAACATTTTACTCTTCATTTGCGTTTTACGACTGTAATGCGCGATACCCTGCGCAGAGGGCGCAAAATTTTAAACCCACGACCGACCTTAATTAAGTCAATTTGTAGCTATAATATGTGATCGTATACGTAGTAGTTTGATCAATTTAAATGCGCGTAGATAACGGTAGAACATATATTGTCTCCCGTAATCTTTTCAGTCTCACTAACTCTATTCAACGAAATCTAATCTAAAGGGCTGATGAAAACAATTGTACTTTCTCAAAAAGAATAATATATAGCTTCATATTTTGTGAAATTTAAATTTTATTTTTTTCTATAATACATGTTTATGATGTACATGTACATATCACAGTGTAGGAACGAAAGTGAACAGTTTTGGGTAGCGCTGTTTGTCGAAGCGAGAGAACAAGTTGCGCTGCGTACAGTATTTTGATCGTAGATGGAAAATCCGTAAATAACTAATCTCTGAAGGGACAGTATCGCGATTTTTATAAGGTAGTAAACTAGAATAAGTTTATACTCGTCATTTCAACCTTGAAATCTTAAAATTTCTCTTCGGAAAATATTTTATTGTATCAAAACAGTGCAAATATTCAATAAGAAATCGAATCAATATTTCTAGAGAAGTGTTTCTCATTTCTTTGAAAAAAATGTTTGTTTCTTGTTGTGAAAATATTTCCCCAATACGATATCTTTCAGACAAAAAAAACTACATATATGAAGGAAGCAATGCACTCTTTAAATGGTTTTTTTTTACCATGCCCTGATATTGTTTACTGTACGCGTAGCTCTTATAAGTATGTACGGGTAGGTCTGATTTTCAGATGCACAACTGTATGCGTAACTTCGAACATTACAATGAGCTAAGATATTTCTGTTGACGGAAATTACGTCCTTAATTCGTTCTTAAAATAAGGTCAAGAAACCAATTAAGAAAAAAAATCGGACACAAATAAATGTGTACAAAAAACTCAACGCCCATTAATTTGTAAAGTGTTATTTCCCGCGCTTGCGCGGGATGTCATCTAGTTATTAAGCGCTAAGCGCATGCGCAAGCGCTTATTAGGGTTTCTCAGATCTCATGATGATTTCCATGATCTTTCAATCAACGACATCTATCGGTAATTTTAATCAGGGTTGCGTTCAATACTATAAATCTCCACACATAGTAAATATTTGCTACACATCCAGTTTTTGTGAAATTGAAGAGATTGGGTACCGTTTAAGTCTTTATCTTATGTATACAATTGTTTTAATTGAAACAATAATACTCGGAGCAACGTTTGCTGATATATGTAACGTAAAGAAAATTTCCGATTGCGATTAACATTAACTTTACAAAAGAAAATATTCATTTCGTTAAAAATGCGCCAAATAAAGTTTAATTTTAAGAAATATTTAAGGGGTTTGAACTTCACATGAAATAATTATAGTTTGTTATTCTTCGTCATTTTTTCACTTAGCGGACACATTCGCAACTTAAGATTCAAAATTCGTAGATACAGTGTATACCTCGAATTCGAACGCAACTTGGACAGCGCCCTCTATCATGATAAGTAAACAAATGGGTTCTTCGACTCATGGTGGTTACCTAAAATATCTCCGCGGTGAAATATAGTTCTCAAAAAGAGGTGTGAAATATTTTCATTTTGTTGTTTAACTTTGTTTTTTTTATTATTTTAAAATTTAAATGTAAGAAATTAATCATTTATTACTCAATTACTGATATGTTTGATTTATAAATGATGAGGTCAAACACGCGGAATAATACATTATTTACATCGAGAAGGCGAGAAAAATTCTAACGTAGTCGAACCTGAGAGCTGTTTATACACAAGAAGAGGACAATTAATGTAGGCGGAGAAAGAGTTATCAGACCGAGAAAAGGTAAATACAATCATATATCTGGCGGTAAATTTGATTGAAGATTACTTACAGTGCAATTGCTATCAAAACATTTTCAAAAGAAGTTCGTCGAAGCAGATTCGTGATCATTAAGACATTGCATGTAAACAATAAGACTCTTCATTGCATGTAAACAATAAGACACTTCAATATTATGAGAGTATTTGAATGAGAATTTTATTCCAAGTTTTTATTATGAAACAAATTTGAGAACAATGAGAGATATTATGAGATACAAGTGAGAGTTATGAAACTTTAATGAGAATTTGACACGATTGAGAATTTTGATACACAAAAAAGAAGCATTTCATTCCTTGTCAATTTTGTGAGATAAACTGTATTATCAATATATTATGTTGTGCCATCAAAAGCTATTCTCTCTCTTCTGACTTCATTTGATTTAAAGTTGAACAGTAACAATATGTATTATTATTCCTTTGTAGAATGCCATTCAAAAGCATTCTTGACCTCAAGGAGGAAAGAACCTCTAGAGCTACACCATATTCAGATGGTATAACTGTCAAAGTGGTAAAAAGGGGACACATCGCCAAATTCTTAGATTCCAATGGCCAATAAGTAGAGCTGTTAAATTTATAGATGATTCTACCGGTGTGATGTTGGCAACCTCCGACAAGACAAAACAAGCTCATCAGAAATTTCATGCTTAAACGAGTAAAAATGTCACACAAACAACAATGATGGGGAAGCCAAGAATAGATGTACCAAATGCCATATAGGAATCTGCAGTTCAAATGATCATGCCACCATTTCCAAGTAAGAAGGTTGCCAAAGCAAAGACTTCTCCATTGAGATCCATTTTCTCTGTTACAGGACAAATAATCGAAGTAAGACTTCAGTAAAATCTCAATCTTTGACATTGAATATGATAGTAAAAAAACATACATGTACAACATGTTGGTATTTTATTCATGTAAATCTCAATTTCTCTATTCGTATATTTTAGAATGAAGCCACAAAAACTGTTTAAGTCGGCGAGGATAACACACTGATCAGAACAATTACTCTTCAAGAAGATACCACAAACATTCAATGACGTCACTCTTTGGACAGAACTTGTAGATCACAGATGACAGAAGTTGTAGAACACAGATAGGGGAATTGAAGTCAAAATCCCCCATTGGCTATTGGATGAGTTACAAGGGTGTAGAACCCTTAATTCAACTAGGAACACTACTGTTTAGGTCAATTATTTGTTTATTGATTACATATATATATATTGCAAACTACAACATTATTATACCAGTAACTGTTACTTCTAAAATTAAAATTGTTTTTGTCACACTTGACATATAACTACCGTATTTTTAAAGGATACTGATAAAAAAAGTCACACTTACCAGGTACATTATTTTTATATATATATATTTGCAAATTTTTTCTTTGCAGAAAATACATCCACTTGAAGTTCAAATAAGTGGACACATGGAAGCACTTACGATTACAAATGCAATAGTGGAACTGGCCATTAAAGAACAATCATCAAATTCAAACTACAGGGACATTACAGTTCAACTGCCAGTAATGAAACAACCAGTATCAGAAAGTGACAACAATGCCTCCAATCTCACCTCCAATGAACTGGAAGATTATCTCTTGAATAAAATCCCATTTAACATTATCACATAACAAGGAACTGAAATCTTCAGTCTAAACATTACATTCACTGAGAACAACAACAATCAACCCAAGTGAGGAGTTGGATTTCATACTGTAATTTCAGCTCCTTGATCAACCTACAAATTTTGTGTACATCTGAAAATTACTTATTCCCAATAGTGATGTAAAATTCTGGGGGAAAAATTGGTTTTCTAAGTATACACTCTCCCTCCTTTTCTTTCCTTAGTTCTTCTTTTCCAACTTATTTATGTAAGATTGTAAAATGAACAGAATCTGATGCTTTCTCAATTCTTTTATTAGATTAAAAGTGAAACTTACTATTGAATAGTGAAATAATTTTGGTACCTTTTAATTAAGAGAAAAAATGACCTATGCACATTTTTGTTTAACTTAGATATGTTCTCGAATCCTGTCTCCATTTTCTAAACTTTATCGTTGTTATGATTACAAATAACAACACATGTTCTCAAATTACCCGTGAATGTTTCTGTTTACAAAATCTAGGTTAGTCATAGTGTTCTTGTGTATTATAAAAGTAGTATGAGTATTGTGTGATATTGCAGTTGTAGTAGTGTGAAAACATTCTTCACACATGTTGTATTTTGCAAAACTTGATAATTTGAAGAAAAAAATCAAGAAATCCAAATGCCTCATAAAAAAGTGTGAATTTTTTGTGGCATGGCAGTATCCTGAAACATGTGCATACATTTTGTGCTTTCTCAACATAAACAGTACTAGTTGTGATATGGTACTAGAATGTTGTTATTTTTCATTTTGGAAGCATCCCCACATTTTTTACCACTTTTTCAAATACTCACCATACAAAGGTATACCGGTAATTAATTCTTTTGATGGTCTTCAAACACTTTTTTCGCCATTTAAATTTGGATGTATATTCAAAAGGATTTGTACATAAATGTTATAAGCATTTAAACATTACAAGAAATCTAGGTTAGTCATGGTGTTCTTGTGTATTATAAAAGTAGTATAAGTATTGTGTGATATTGCAGTAGTAGTAGTGCTTTTGTGTGTAAACTTTCTTCATATACTTCTGTATTCTGCAAAACTTGGCTTTCTTTAACTAGAAAAATCAAGATGCCTCTTCAAAAAGGTTCAAATCTTTTTTTTATGGCATGAGAGTATCCTGAAACATGTGCATACATGTATTTCTCTGCCTCTTTCTCAGTATGTTATTTTTCATTTTTTAAAGCAATTACTAAATTAAATAATTGATTCCTCAGATTGTTTACCAGTTTTCCTAATACTGACCAATCATTTATATATGTTTATAATAGACATTGTTCCAATTTTTAAGGGAAAAAAACAGTAATTTTTTTGTTTCAATTTTATTCTAAAGGATTTGAACAAACATATATTTCAAAATGTAAAAATCCTTTAGAGCCTTAATTGTGCAGCAAAATTGCTTGTTGTGTATATATTATATGGTTTTTGCAAACATTTTTCATTTGTTTCAAATACCTTATCTGCAAGTATTTTTGATACATTTGTTTGTCCATTATTGATATCGATGAACAATTTTGTGGCATGATTACTATAAAGGTAGTATTGTTATGGTTATTAACATTTTGTAGTTTGCATTGTGATTGTATATAATTCATACCTGTTGTATGTGATAGGGTTTTTTTGTTTGGTTGGTTGGTTGGGGTTTTTTTTTATCTTTATTGCATGGTCAAAGAAATCTCCACTACTATTAACATTTTATATCTATTTTTCTAGGTCAACAAACATATTTTTGTAATTTTTATCACACTGAACTACATTTTTTATTTAAGAAAATTTGTTTCACCTTCAATATAAAGAACTTCTACTTGTTTATTTTCTTTAATATCTCTTTCAGTGTGAAAAATAAAGGGTTTTTTTTTTCAATAAAACTTGCTAAATCTCCTGATTTTCTTTCCAATTTTTACCTCTAAAAATGTGGTAGCTAAGACCTTCCTGCATTGCGCAAATTACACTTTATTCCCTTTAATGTTTAAATTAAGATATAAACTGAATTATATATACCATATGGCTTAAAAAAATAAATATAAATGTTTTCAATTGCACAAAAAGGGCTAATAAAATGAATATAAATGTTTTCAGCTGCACAAAACATCATTGTAAATCTGTTATAACTTAGAAACATTGTTAATGAAATCAATAACTATCTCGTTCCAAATATTTCAAAAATTAAAACCTTTCATTTTCCAGTAAACATGGTAAAGCTGTCAAGTCTAACCAAAACTTCTTAAGAGGTTATGGGACACCTTCATTCTGTGATATACTTCAAAGAAATCGAGTATATTTGTTTCTTTCTCTAAAGTGTTTCTCAACAGCGTAGCAAAATGTGGTAGAGCAATAACTCCAAATCTGCAGGTTGTGATTTTGAATCCCCCTGAGGCTTTTATTAAATAAATTTTTGCCCTATCACATTTTTTCAAATAGTGTTCAATTTTAAATTTCTAAAATGTAGAAAGTATTTCCTATGTACATAGCTTACTATTAATATTAAGTTAACAGATGTTCCATACCGCCATAATACATTCAACGTTACAGCAAATGCTTAGCGCTTCTCAGTACTTTCAGTACTTTGATTTTTATATTAAGGGTTTTGATATCAATTGCGTATACTGGAAGTATATTTTATATAAAGTTTCTAGTCCACTTGTCAATATAAATACTTGTATCCAAATATTTGTACTAGTACTCCGCTTTTAAATCTCATTAATCCAAAACCTATATAGTTGTTTTCAGTTTAGCACTCATGTGCATATGACAGCTATGTAAAAGGATGTGCAAGGTCGATTAAATAACTACTAATTACAAAAATAATCGCAGCAAAAATATTTGTTTTTCATCATTGAATTTTTTTTGAATGAGTTCATTCATACAATGGTCATTCTACTGAGTTAACTTACCATTCGAAGCAAATGCTTAATCATAGAACTACGCGTACAGTAAAATTCTGAATATATGCTTAAAATTGCGCTACGCGTACAGAATGAAATAATGACAACTCATGATATTCTGAGGAATTTTTCTACTTTTATTTGCAATGATATCAAACTCCAGGTCAGATTACTCTCTTGAGGTATATATTTACCTCTACATGTCCCCTATTCAGTCGTAATGATTGTATTTCGTACATAATAATCATTTAAATTTTGGAATGTGACCTTGGATATTGATTGGCAAAAAGTTCATTGAAATTCATGTTGCAAAAGGAATACAACTGTTTATACTTGTGCCAGTTTATTACCATAAAATATTATCATTGTTAAGGAAGTTTTTTTTTCTTTTTTACATCCATTTATCATTTCATTTGATTAAAATCAGAGCTACCTCTTCTATTTGTTTACTTGCTTCGACAAACAGCGCTACCCAAAACTGTACACTTCCGTTCCTACACTGTGATTGTAGTATATTCATTTTTATAGTGCGTAGAATCAGTGGACTGGTATATAAAGTTCCTTCCGTGATCTTGTCTTAAAGTTTTTGACTTAATCCTTATAAGACACTTTAAACATTTAGATAAAGTTCCTTCCATGATCTTGTCTTAAAGTTTTTGACTTCATCTTTATCAGACATTTTTAACATTTCGATAGAGTTTCTTCCGTGATTTTGTCTTAAAATTTTTGACTTCATCTTTATCGGACACTTTACACATTTTGTTTAGACATGATTTGTTTGAAGAAACTAAGAGAGAGAGAGAGAGAGAGAGAGAGAGAGAGAGAGATTTCATTTGTAATTCACTTATAGGAGACATTGTTTTTAATTCAGTTTCCATGAATAAATAACCCTTTTATCGTTTAAAGTAATGCACATTGTGATAGAATCCAACAAAGCAGTTTCAGGCAGAGTCCACGTGCTACACCTGTCAATCAAATCAGCCCGTGAGCTGCACCACGTGCTCCTTCCATCATGTTTTTCAAGTCCGAAGAAAATAGAAATATGATTGACATTCACAATAAAGTATTTTACAGTGTTTTAACGTATAACATGAATCAAGTTGATTTGTATATGTACTACGTTGTTTAAACAGAAAACTTCACGTGTAACACACACGCACACGCACACACACACACACATACACACACTCTCTCTCTCTCTCTCTTATTGTCCACTCATTTAAAACAGGGTATGTATATTATTCATTTTTATTTACAAAGTGATTTGGTCTCCATGATAAAACGCTGATGTATACTATTTTTGAACAGATTTGCTTTGATGTCACCGAATATTAAAAAGAAAATCAAAATGTAAAGGGACTGAATACTTCTTGGTTGATTACACGAAAAGACGATTTATCAAAGTATTTTTTTTCAGTCATTTAAAAAAAGTATCTCTAACATAAACGTTTTTAATATTTTCTCTCTGTATCTCCCTCCCCTTTATTCCGCCTGTCCCCTCCCCCGCTCTCTTTCTTCTCTCTCTCTCTCTCTCTCTCTCTCTCTCTCTCTCTGAGTGTATATGTGTGTGCAAACAATATTGTGAAACATGAACAAATTCAATTTGTTTTTAACATCTTTCAAGTCCAGTCCAATCATTCCCATTTCCATTTCTTTTTCATTCAATTATATTTTTAATTGAGGTTGCTTATCAAACTTGCTGACAGTCGAGGACCCTCTTCCCCCTTTTTTCTTACCTTTTTCGAGTTCATTGTTCATGCATTTAAAATTAAAAAATTGTGATCAGAAAGGTTATGAAAGCTTTAGAATTTTTTTTGCTTCCTGTACTTCAGTGAATAACCAATGGAAGCCGTATGGTACTTGTATTTAACTAACTCACTACACCTTGGAATAGTTTCTCAAATCAAGAAAAAATTACTTGATTATAAAAGATACAATGTAGCAAAATGCATCAAAGTATATACATGTAAGTCATATACATGTAGGCAAAAATATATACAATTTTGTATTTAAAACTTATAATTTCAAAAGTTCAATGAAATAGGCCGCATGCAGATTTAAACTTGTGATCTGCGGTTCACAAGCCCGAAACTCATGCACACATGGCACAGATACCGGTATGTTTTTTACAACACAGATAAACTATTCGCGTAAATATGCATGTCGTCGCGTTTAAAATTGCGACGTCTTGCTAAAAACGGAACAGTTTTTCAGCATAAATTCCATGATGTATATGTTTAAGTCACACATATAAGTTATATACCATTAGATTTGATAAATTCAAGGCTTTTTAAAATGTTTTGTGCTGTGCATATTTGAAACACGGCATATTTCGGCCAATAACGTCCCTTGTTCTTTAAGTAGGTAGATAATTAAATGACGTAAATGAAACAATTGACGTTACGTCATATTTCACCAAATTATGTCATTTTGCCCTGCAAAAGAGCAGTACCGCAGTTACCGTGAAAGGGCTAATTTAATATTTTAAAAACTTAAGTATATAACGTTAAAGCTGACATGAATTCATAAAAGCATTTGGTCGCCATATTAGTTTCGATCGCTCCTTTACTGCCACTGGGGTATATATACCGGTCGAGAAAGTTACGGTCGGTTGCTTTCCGATCGAGGCATTCAGGTTGCACGGACTTCTAAATGCATGAACTACACATTGTAGTAAAATGTTTGTAAAAAAGAATAGAGGAAACTACATTCAATAGAACACAAAATATATTTATTCTTTGAAAGAATTTCCAAGGTATCCGTATCATTTTGCACAGATAGTGCTGCCTTACTTCGCATGCACATCGAACACGTGTGTCGTTCATACAGAGTGCATAACGTCTGCTTCTTTTTGAAGACCATATCGGGACTAAATCCAACACAGTAGATAAATGATATAGTAAATCCAAGAAAGTAACAACGTAACATCGTTTCCATAGGTTTCTACAAACACACCCGTTTCTAAAATCCATGCGAACATTGACATTGCTCGATCGGTCACAGTGTGTAGTTTGCGCATGTGCGATGTTATAACTTGCACAGGAAAACGTTCTACAATTATCGAGGTTTTTGAAATTTGTGTTCCTAGGATTTCAGTCTGTCTTGTTTCGTAGTTCTTTGGATATTCCTTACCAGTGCAGTGGTTGTCATAATATTTTTGTTCAAAACGCGTTTCTACAAGTCTTTTTGTCCACTGTAACGTGTTCGGGTGAATGATATACCTGAATGCAGTGAAGCATGAATAGTGCCATCTGCCTTATAAAGGGGGAGTATAGCGATGAGCAGAACAATAGAAATCTACAACTAATATGGCGGTAGTCCGAGATAAAAGGGAAATAATGCGTATTTATGAATTCATGTCAGCTTTAATAAACTACGCTATAAAGTACACGATCCCTCACTGACACTCCCAGCAATAAAAATTGATAGTAAGTGGATACATTGCAATGAAAAAAATTCTAATGATTATTTAGAAATATTTTTACACTTGACCCATAATTTTTGGTTTTGTGAATAGCTGCATATTTTTATTTTTATTCATATTCTACTAGTATTTTCAGGTGGCATATTAGTCCACCCATATTTGTCAATTTATTTAGTTGCACAAAGATCAATATGTCAGTATTTTGTATTACATGTAGTTGAAATAGCCGAGTATTTCTCACAAGGAATTCAACATAATACAAAATATTGATTGTCTCATTTGTACCTCAAATAAAAACATAGGTAATCACAGATTACAAAGCTCACCGAGACGAGGCATCACATTTATGAGGCATAACCTTTATGAGACCACCTCTATCATATTATATGAAAATCATACTTTATAATCTTGGATATTCAAGGATACTGTTTTGACACAATATCGTATATCATATGTTAAAATTTTTTATGATAATCATATGTTCATTTCATACGGTATTATAAGATACAATGTTTATCAATACAAAAATATATAAAATACAATATTGCATCCTATCCATCTTCGCTGGCCAAGGGTTTCTGATCTGCACTACTCCTCACTAACCCTTGGCATATCGTGCTATTAAATGTCGGGATTTATTTTTCGTCACGTGGTCTGCCAGCCTATTTATAAATCAGCCAAATAATAAAAGTTGCCGTATTTTTAATGGCAGCCTACATAGACATTGACATTCATTTGACATGTTGAAAGAACCTTTTAATGCCCAGCGAATTCAATAAATGGGAATATTGTTAAATGTTACATATAGATCGAATTCATTCGAAGGTTGTAAGACTTGGAGCGGTAAATCCTTCATCTATGAGTGCATGCCTCTCCTGATACACAGATTAGGTGGTACTTGTTATTGCACCATTGCAAGGAATGCAAGCTACACGTATCATGAAGGCTCAAACAGAAAGACTAAGAAAAATACGGGTTTTGAGCTATTCATGTTAGAGACACTCATGAATAAACAGTACGAAAACATCGTCGATTAAAAAACATGTTTTGCATCTTTTTGATTGGTCGACCGGTTTCAGTTAACCCCAACCAGAATCCAGGAAAAAAATCCTGACTTTCGATAGCACAATATGCCAAGGGTTCGTGAGGAACGGTGCGGATCAGAAACCCTTGGCCAGCGAAGATGCATCCTATCATACTTACAATATATAATCATATAATACAATATACTACTGTAATAAATAATAAGGCAATTTCATATTGTAACATATGATATGACATTGTATTGTGTAATACATTATTGCATTTTATCACATAATACAATATCATAATATATAATACAATATAGTATTATATGATACAATATCATATCACATAATATAATACTGTAACATATGATATCATATTGTATAATATAGTATGATATTGTATTATATAGGTTTGGTGAAGTTATGACCAGTAATAATTAAGATATATTTTTTAGCATTCTTGATAAAGGAGATCAGACTCTGCATCTGAAGCAACCTCTACGATTCATTTATATTATAGTTTAATCAACTATGCAAGTTTAAAATAGTACTATTATCTATTAAACACGTGACCTGTTCTAATAAACTTAACCTCATCCAGCATCCGATACCTATGGATCAGATTCAGCATTCAAGCCTGTCTGGTGCATCAGTATCATAAGACGCACCCATCCATGTAAGTTTCGTGAAGTTAGGACCAGTTATAACTAAGATATAATCATCAGAGGGCACCTGCTCTATAAACTTTAAACCAGCTCTAAGCATAGGTAATCACAGATTACAAAGCTCACCGAGACGAGGCATTACCTTTATGAGACCACCTTTATCATATTATTTGAAAATCATAGTTAATAATGATCTTGGATATACATGGATACTGTTTTGACACAATATCGTATAACTATATGATATGTTAAAAAATTGTATAATAATAATATGTTCATTTCATAGGGTATTATATGATACAATGATTATCAATACAATAATATAAAATAGGATATTGCATCCTATGATACCTACAATATATATCATATAATACAATAAAATACTGTAATAAATAATGATAAAATATGATATTGTAACATATAATATGACATTGTATCTTGTTATACATTATTGTATTTGATCACATAATACAATATCATAATATATTATGATATTGATATTATATAATACAATATAATAATATATGACACAATATCATATCACATAATACATTACAAAATTGTAACATATGATATTATATTGTATAATATTATAGTTATAGTATAATATTATACAATATAATATCATATGTTACAATATTGTATTGTATGATATTGTATCATATTTGATACATAATAGGATATTGTATCATATAATATAATAAAATGAGATACAACATTGTATCATATCAATTGATACAATATCATGTGATATAGAACTATATTATATCATACAATATCATATTATACTTACTATATTGTATAATATGATACAATATCACATTATACAATATCATATAATACATTTTCATGTGATATAATAATATATTATATAAACCAATATCATATTATACAATATCATTCATATGATACGATATATCTTAAACAATATCATATCATTGATACAATATTATATGTTGCAATATCATATGAAACAATAGCATGTGATGAAATAGTATATAATACAATATCATATTATACAATATTGTATCATAACAAACAATACTATACATAACAATATCGTGATACAATATCATATCATAATGTACAAAAAAATTGATACAATATCATATCGTATCATATAACTTTTTACAATATAATATATGATATAATATTGTATCATATAAAACAATAGTGTATCATATTATACAATACTATATCATAGGTATTATATTATATCATTTAACAACGAACACATCTATCAAGCAGGTTTGAGATAGGAGAATTTTTTAGCATCCTTGATAATGGAGATCTGCATCTGAAGCTACCTCTGCGGTTTACTAATATTATAGTTAAATCAACTATGCAAGCTATTATCTATATAATATGTGACCTGTTCCAAAAACAAATCTCATCCAGCATCCGAAACCTACGGCTCAGATTCAGCATTCAAGCCTGCCAGGTGCATTAGTATCATAAGATGCATCATCCATGCAAGTTTGGTGAAGTTAGGACCAGTAATAACTAAGATATAATCATGAGAGAGCACCTGCTCCAAAAACACCAGCTCTTAAAACCTTAACCTCCTTCCAACATCCGAAACCTATGGGTCAAATTCAGCATTCATGCCTGTCAGGTGCATCAGTATCATAAGACGCACCATCCATGCAAGTTTAGTAAAGTTAGGACCAGTAATAACTAAGATATATTTTTTAGCATCCTTGATATTGGAGATCAGGCTCTGCATCTGAAGCTACCTCTGCGATTCATTTATATTACAGTTCAATCAACTATGCAAGTTTGAAATAGTACTAATATTTATTAAACATGACCTGTTCCAAAAAACTTAACCTAATCCAGCATCCGAAACCTATGGCTCAGATTCAGCATTCAAGCCTGTCAGGTGCATCAGTATCATAAGACGCATCATCCATGCAAGTTTTATGAAGTTAGGACCAGTAATAACTAAGATAAAATCATCAAAGGGCACCTGCTCCAAAAAATTTAACCAGCTCTCAAAACCTTAACCTCATCCAGCATCCGAAACCTATGGCTCAGATTCAGCATTCCTGCCTGTCAGAGGCATCAGTATCATAAGACGCACCATCTATGCAAGTTTGGTGAAGTTAGGACCAGTAATAATTAAGATATAATCATCAAAGGGCACCTGCTCCAAAAACTTTAACCAGCTCTAAAAACCTTAACCTCATCCAGCATCCGAAACCTATGGCTCAGATTCAGCATTCAAGCCTGCCAAGTGCATCAGTATCATAAGACGCACCATCTATGCAAGTTTAGTGAAGTTAGGACCAGTAATAACTAAGATATATTTTTAGCATCCTTGATATTGGAGATCAGGCTCTGCATCTGAAGCTACCTTTGCGATTCATTTATATTATAGTTCAATCAACTATGCAAGTTTGAAATAGTACTAATATTTATTAAACATGTGACCTGTTCTAAAAAACTTAACCTAATCCAGCATCCGAAACCTATGGCTCAGATTCAGCATTCAAGCCTGTCAGGTGCATCAGTATCATAAGACGCATCATCCATGCAAGTTTTATGAAGTTAGGACCAGTAATAACTAAGATATAATCATCAAAGGGCACCTGCTCCAAAAACTTTAACCAGCTCTCAAAACCTTAACCTCATCCAGCATCTAAAACCTATGACTCAGATTCAGCATTAAAGCCCGCCAGGTGCATCAGTATCATAAGATGTACCATCCATGCAAGTTTGGTAAAGTTAGGACCAGTAGTAACTTAGAAATTGCTATCAAAGGGCACCTGCACCAAAAACTTTAACCTGCTCCAAAAACCTTAACCTCCTCCAGCATCTGAAACTCATGGCACTGATTCAGCATCCAAGTCTTTCAAGTCCATAAGTAGGTCAAGATGCATCATCAATGCAAGTTTGGTGAAGATAGGACAAGTAATAACTTAGATACAGGACCTGCAACAAAAACTTTAACCAGGTCCGGACGCCGACGCCGAGGGTATAGCATAAGCTCCCCCCGACTTCGTCTCGGTGAGCTAAAAAAAAGTATTTTGAAATTTGTAATAAAAGGCATTTAGTAGGCAAACTTAATTTATAGCGGACTAGAATTATAATTCATGTCAACATCATGTGTAAATAACGCATATTAAGTTATAAAAATGAAATAATAGCATAAGATAAGGTATATCTATTTTATAATAAAGCATATGCAGTCAGTTATGTATAAAAACTAAAATATTGCGTAATGATGAAAAAGGAGATAAATAAAACATGTATATGCAATGCTAATAATTATAATGCAAAGTCATTGTTTTTAACAATTCAACAATATACATATGTCAAACAACTGGTCTGGTCAAATTTGACACATTTGTTATATGTATTTGTCAGAAGAAAGCGAAAACTCCGTGATAATACGTAGGGCTGCTAACACACAGTAGAGAGAAATATACATATGATATTTTGCTTTATTTTGCTGAACAATGCCCTTAAAAAAAACGTGATGTTTATGTGCCATCCCTTGATCATTCAAACAGTTTTAATTTAACGACTTCTTTAATCAAATAAAGAGTAGTCCATCAAATCTATTTAATATGCTGTTTTATTTATTCAACCAATATTTGAGAATGCCAGGTAGATACCAGATAATTGTTCAAACGCTTGAATCTGTCTGTGTTCATTGGGTACTAAATCCTAGCCATAACCTTTTAACATTTACAACCTATTAACTGTGAGAGTGTAAATTGGAATAAAATTTCTTCAAATTGCAACAATATGCAATATATAATAATCAATATACGCAATATATAACAATATATAACAATCACAAAAAAATATGTACGGGTTGAGATTTTACATCTATATAAACTATAATGCTAACACTTATAAAAAGCACCGACGGTTTTAACTATAGATGATTTGTACATAACGGATACAGCCTATGTGGTCACACATTGATTAAATACTATAATGAAGCTAGTTTTACATTGCAAATAAAGTATTATATTGCAGCAGTGGTATAAAGAAAGAACAAATAACAGAACAAAGACAAAGACAAACACACAAAATGTTTGGTTTTGTATGCAGTATGTAAACAAGGAAAACTAAATGAAACAACTAGTTAGCATGGTTAGTGGAGATTCAAATATGTGTACTTGTACATATAAATATATTTCACATGTGAGAGAGGGAAAAATGAATAGAACAAAATACAACTTGTTGGTGGAGATGCATTGCTTACTTTTTGTTCAGGTTAACATTGTACGTGTGTAACATACCAAGGTCATACATGTTAACCTCCAGTGATGAAAAATAGGTAGATTTTGAACCGAAAAGCGGTAGCATTGCGCGCGGCCGTTTTTGCATATATTTCAAAGCACAGGTTTTTATGTACTACATTGTGTAGAAAGGGTTTTCAATTAGTAATTAACAATATCAACTAAAATATAAAAGACTTTTGAAATTTAGTAATATCAACACATGCAATAAAAATATTTGCATGCATTTACCATCATATTGAATACCGGTGTTAATGCTATTTTGTGGGGAAGAAAAAATATTAGAGTGCAGAAACTTTAACAATTGCCTTTGTTCAGAAAAAAATAAGAAAATTTAACATATAAGAGAAGTAAGGACTAGTAGGAAATGGTATATTCTTTTTCAATATCAAAACGATGTTTACATGCTTATCACAAATCATGCAGCTTTGCAAGTCAAGTTTACTGTTATGGTCAAGTTAAAAGATATATTGAAAAATGATTTAATACTCGTCACTTCTTGTTTGACCATGGGAAAAAAGACATGCCACAGGTGGAAATAATTTCTGAGAGCTTCACTGCAAATTTTGTACTGCCCATATTATTTCCCTGAGTAAAGATGACATCTTTTCTCAGTTTATGGACAACACATGGCACATTGGTGAATTTCTTAGAACCCATAAATTCCATCTCCGACATCTGGCATGTAACATCCCTTAATACGTCCAAAAAGTCAGTTTGATTCTGTGTAAGGCGGCCATTTGCGTAATGATTTTCTACGCACTTGTACAGTAGCTTCAACATGTAACTTCCATCTGTTTTGTTTCTAAATGCGTAGTGACCTAAAGAAAACAAATGCACTATGTATATATTAATTTTAAAAAATCCGACATCTACAAACATTTCCTTTTTAACTCCAATCTAAAAATAAGTAATTCATGAAAATTCTTCAAAATTATTTATCTAAACTGATTATCCTAATCAAAGAATTAATCTGATGACATAAATATTAGTTTTCTTTTCTGAATCCAATTTTTAGTACTGTACAACTTTTTGACTCTTTGAATTAATGAAAAGTCACTATCAAAGTATAATTAGAATAAAAAATGTTGGGCAAGTAAAAGAACAAGTAAATCGGACCTTGAGGGGAGGCAAACATGATGAGCATATCGTTGTGACAGGGGACTAAGGTGATCTCTACTGGAGCTGGGAGGTAAAGCTTCCGTCCTCTAGGGGGGTCAATGTCATCCCCTGACCCCCGACTCTCTGAGAGGAAAAGATGTCTACCTTTAGCTGGGTCGATGTCATCTTCTTGGTCCACTGTTACTCCTGATGTATTCTGCATAAGAATTTAAATGAAACAAAGATTCTCTTTTTGTATACATGTAATTAAGAAATAAACAGCAAGTTTAAAAGTTCACCAGGATATGAACTTGGTTGGCCATGTGATCAATTTCTGTTAAGCCTGAAGGGCTTTTCAGAAGATCTGATCACGTACCAATTGTTAAAATTTGCAAAATTTTATGTTTACAATAATCCAAGCGACAAGCAATAAGTGCATGTTATGATCATTGTAACGTCATGAAAAAGTTAATACAGAATTGAACGTTTAAGCTTTTCTATAGGTTCATATAAGGAAACATATTTGCAAAAATAAATATTTTATAATGCTTTAGTGACATAATGAATACCAAGTACTGTTATTTGAAATCCAGCAATTGAAAATTTATCTTTACAATGTTTGTTATCTTGTGTTATATCTTTCAGAATACATATAAAGCATTTCTATCAAGGTATTATCTCTGATATATTACCCGAGGATTGGTTTCCTTATTTTCATTCGCTGCAGAATCTGAATTGGAATCTTCATTCCCACTGGCCTGTAGACTGGGTTCTTCATTGTGATTGGCTGTAGTTTGTGGACTGGGTTCTTCATTCTGATTGGCTATAGTTTGTGGACTGGGTTCTTCATTCTGATTGGCTGTAGTTTGTAGACTGGGTTCTTCATTCTGATTGGCTGCAGCCAGAGGATTTGGTTCTTTGTTCTGATTGGCTGCTACCACGTATTTATGTCTAAGGAGCAGTACCTGGTTTTTCATCCTCTTTTGCTTTTTTAAAATATCCATTTGCCCGTTCTCCACCCTCCTTAGCTTTTTCAAAATTTCCGTTTGCCCTTTCTCCATCCTCTTTAGCTTTTTTAAAATTTCAGTTTGCCTTTTCTCCAAATTCTGCCAAGGTTCTTTTCCATCCTTTTTCAATATATGAAGAGAAAACACCCATAAATACAATGACATGTTTTATTCCTGTTCTTAATATGCTTGATTGCATCTTTGTGTTTTAATTAATACTTTAACTTTTAAACAAAAATTTCAAACCTCTAAAATTACACACCCCTTGACCTTTAGCAGTGGTTTCAATGTCAGAATCAGACAGAGATTCATCTTCCTCTACATCGGTGTCTGAAACATCACTTTCACTGTCAGAATCTGAAAGTTGGCAAAACAAAAAAATTAATTAAGATATAAATATCCTAATCCGCAATAAATTATACACATGAACAAGCATTTTCTCAATCTTTGCGACTTGAAGAGAATTTTTAAATCATATCCTATTGAGATATATATTAGTTTATCTCCCCATTATCACCAAATCCAATATCTAAACAGAAAATAATAACAAATCCTATTGTGACATCAGCACACCCCCATGCTTCCTTAAGCTGTTCACTTTAACAAATACCTGTTTCGGTATCCCAACTAATTTCCCCAAAATCTGTCTTGTCCCTGGTTGTTTTCTGGTCCTGTCCACCTTTCTTTTCATGTGTAGATATTCCAGAGTCAAAGCCGATCCCAGCATCATACTGATCCCGTGTACTCTTTGTCTCGGGGATCCTGCAGGCCTGGAGAATGAAAGGAAAAAGTGAGCAAGCTAACATATACCCCAAGATCTCATACTGCTTGACAATGGTACACATAATGAACGACATTGTCCTGCAGACCTGACAATGGTACACATAATGAACGCCATTGTCCTGCAGACCTGACAATGGTACACATAATGAACGACATTGTCCTGCAGACCTGACAATGGTACACATAATGAACGACATTGTCCTGCAGACCTGACAATGGTACACATAATGAACGACATTGTCCTGCAGACCTGACAATGGTACACATAATGAACGCCATCTTCCTGCAGACCTGACAATGGTACACATAATGAACGCCATTGTCCTGCAGACCTGACAATGGTACTTATAATGAACGACATTGTCCTGCAGACCTGACAATGGTACACATAATGAACACTATTGTCCTGCAGACCTGGAAACAGAGGACAGTAAAGCAATGTACATGTGTAACATAAGGGCAAATACAAACCATATTTTCAGAGATATCACAAATAATCTATCAATAATACAAGAGGCCCATGGGTCACATCACTCACCTGACCAATGCTTCTTGTATCACTCTATTTTGAAATGTTTAAATATGAAACTTTTTTAAACTGTTGTAAAACTTTCATATATTCCAAGATTTTCCAATACATTAAACAATACATAAAAAGAAGCCCTTTTTTTTTTTATTTATATCCTATAATCAGCGATGCATCACCTGGCCAATTTTATTATCCAAGGTCTCAGTGTATTAAAGATAACAAAACTGTAAAATGAACTATACTTAACTATGACCTACTGGGGCCCCAGTTTTGGTCTGGGTCATGGTTTTTAACAACTTAAAATATAAACTATCTCAGGATGCTTGAATATTAATTTCACAAATTCTATATTTGTATTTCTTTTAACACTTTTTTTATATATTTCTATGTTAAACTTTGAACCCATCTTGGGGCCCAAGTATTGGTTTGGGGGGTGTTCACAATTTTAACGATTTAGAATCTTTATTATATATACAAGCTTTGATGTTAAGATTTGCTTTTCTGGTGCAGTTGTTCTTGAAGATTTTTTAAAGCAAACACCCTATTTTCACTGTTCTGTAATTGTCTCTTTATTTTAACAATTTTAAAATCCCCTTCCCTTACAATGGTTTGTACCAAGTTTGGTAAAATTTTACCCAGTGGTTCTAGAGGAGAATACAAAAATGTGAAATGTCAATGGGCAGATGGTCAGACAGATGGATGGACAGATGGATGACAGACAATAGAAAAGCTCACTTGAACCTTCAGTCCAGGTGAGCTAAAACTAAAAAAAAATGAAATGAAAATAAGAGCAAGATTGAAGGTGGATAATAACATAAATACTCAGAGATATCATAAACATTAAAGCTAAATGCTTCGAGTGCGGAAAATGACAATTTCCAATATATTCCTATAGTAAATTTACCTAAAGTTTGAGATGGCCCCTAAAAAGAACCAGATTGGTAGATTTTCTTAAAACTTCACAAATACATTAGAGTTGGTGTAAATTACATAGCAAAACTCTTTATTTTTTAACCATATTATGGTTAAAAAATAGAGTTTTGCTACAATGTTTGTAGTTTTCACCCAAAAAAACACAAATCAGCCTCCATTAATTTGAAAAAATTTTAAAATATGTTTGAAATTCTTTTTATCTGCTGTCCCCCACCCTAAATCCAAAACAGTCTTTTTTCCACACATGAATGTTAAATACAAGTACAACAAAATTAAAAAAATTTAATCCTGCCTTACTTGTCCTATAGTTAAAAGAGCAGACCCAAATATGTTTTAACTGTTTATTAAGTCTTAATTGTAAGCTGACTAGAATTAAAACATCAAATGAATAACAGCACGAACTGGAAAGGAACATTACTTGTTACATGTAAATAATATGGAAAGGGGAGACTATCTCATACCTGAATGAAGAATAGTTTGGGTTTGCCTTTCAGAGCTTTACACTTTCTTTCACTAAAGAAGTCTAGGATACTCTTGGTATAAATGTACGTGCCGTCAAACATTTCAACGGCATGTTGGTGTACAGTATTCCCCTGTTTGTCTTTCTGCACAAGTTCCATTCCATGGGAGCTGATAGCAAATACGAAACAGTCATATCTTGTAAACAACTGCTGCGAGCCTAAAAACAAAAACATACAAAAAAATAGAACTACAAAAAATGTATAAAACAACAAATGAAACACAATAAAAAATACAGGGAAAATTAGGGAACCGAACAAAAAACATAAAATCAACCTGTTGAATAACCTTGACATGTTACATAGAAAATAACAAGTTTATATATTGTAATTACATACAGTCCAAAAGAAGAAGGGTATAAATGTAAAACTGAACAGTCAAAAACAATGTATAAACAAAAGTTTCCCAAACCATTGACCAGTGAAGAATTATTACAACATAAAAAATGGTTTTTGTCTCTGATACATGAATATCCTTACCACAGTCATTTAAACTTATTTACTTCTAGTGCTTTAAGAAGTTACAGAAAAATACTTACATTTATTCAATAATGAGACTATCTCTGATCCCTTTACATTTTCATGACAATCTACTTTGAATCCAAGTCGTTTAAATGTTTTCTTCATGTACTTGAGGTCAGCTTCAGACCCTTCTCTTTTGCGCCCGCCTTCCGTAAAATTAGAAATCACCAAGGCAAGTCCCTGGTGTGTCCTTTCTGGATCAAATTGGTAGATGTCTTCTTCCTTCTTCTCCATTTTATTAGAATACACTTGGCAGCATGAATTTGTTTACTTCTTTGATGAACGTTTATCCACTTTCCACAGCTCACTAAAATGAAAAGTTGGAGAATCTCAGTAACATCTAACATTTACATGTTTAGTGTCTTTGCCTGTGATCACACTATGTATCGATTTTGTACTATCAGTCCAATAACTTCACATGACGTATGGGGTGCCAGCGGGGTTTGCTTATTTATATACAAATATTTACATTTTCCAGTGTCTCTGTCTGTGATTACACTACGAATCGATTTTGTACTATACAGCCCAATAAATTCAAATGACGTATTGTTGGGGACGCAATCGGGTTTGCATAATTAATATTATAATATTTAATCGTACAAATACTGAAAATTATATAAATATAAGTAATAAGGAATCATTCTTTGAATATTATGAGGTGATAATTTCGATCGGGGCGTGATCAAATCTATCATAAAGCCCTTCGGGCTTTATTGGATTTGATCACGCCCCGACCGAAATTATCACCTCATAATACTCAAAGAATGATTCCTTATTCCTTAAATATTTATCCATACATTGGCTGAAAATTATATACTTTTATATTTACATTTTCAACTGTCTTTTTCTGTGATAACATTACGAATCAATTTTGAACCCTAAAACCCAATAACTTAAACATGAGTGACACAAAATGGGCGTGTCTTGTAGCATAACCGAGAGACGGTATTGGCTGCGCCGCGCAGTAATACATAGCATGTGCTACACGAAAAAAATAGTGATTTTAAATAATGCTGTTTTAAAGTGTACAAATTGGAAATAATGTAAATATAAGTAATACGGAATCATTCTTTGAATATTATGAGGTGATAATTTCGGTCGGAGCGTGGTCAAATCTATCATAAAGCCCTTCAGGCTTTATTGGATTTGACCACGCCCCGACCGAAATTATAACCTCATAATACTAAAAGAATGATTCCTTATTCCTTAAATAAATATAAGTAATAAGAAATCATTCTTTGAATATTATAAGGTGATAATTTCGGTCAGGCATGATCAAATCTATGATAATCAATCTATCAATTAGATTAATCACCCCCCCCCCCCCACCACCTTATAATACTCAAAGAATGATTCCTTATTCCTTAATTAAAACTGCTCGGTCTGATTTTATATCAAATTTTATGTAGGTTGTAAAATGAGGGTTTAGTTTAGTATACATATATTAACAGGCAATCACTAAAGGAATATCTTTAAGGATAAAATGATGTGTTTACAAAACAAACTTGACATAACAGGGTTATCCTAACACATATGGCTTCAACCTTTATAAAAATTTGCCTCAATGTCGAGGTGAGTATGATTGAATAATGACTGTCATTTGCGCATTTTCGAAATGTAATGTAAGTTAGCTCTTAAAAATGTTCGGCAAATCAGAAATAATTCTGTGTACATTTTACGTCAAATCTTTCTGAAGTCAATCTGTTTGTGTTCTTTATAGTCATCATAAGTCTGACGCAAATACAGTAACAAAGACAGATATTTCATATTTAATATACTAAGCCAATCAATAAAATTCTGTTTTAAAAGTACTGTAAATATCTGGATTACAAATAGCAACCTGAACTTATAGGCCCTTGGGTCAAATCACTCATCTTAGAAACAGTTCCTGACTTTGATAAATAACGACTCAAGAGTTCAAAATTATCTCATGTCAGTAAGTCCAAGACTATAGTAGAAAATTTATTAAACTAGCAGATTTGGTACGACACTGGTCTGTGTGGAATTGCAAAAATATGGATATAAATCTTGATTTGGATCCCATTTTACATTCTTTCTACCTGAGTCTTTCATAAATTTAAAATACTGGTAAACACAAAAAATGAATTCTAACATGATTAATTGTTTTCTTGATCAGATCCATTTGAGATGTGTCATTGAACATGTGGAAATTTCTGAAAGTTAAATTCAGCCTGAATCCTTGGCCTAATAAGAGAATTATGGTAAGAAAGAGAATATAATCAACATCGGAAGAGACTTTTTTAACGCAATTGAAAACAGAAAAAAAAATTTGATGCAAGGCTTCATTTTTAATTATCAAATTTAGAAAAAAAACAAATATTGGTGACTACTGTGTTATACAGTATTGCATCAATTTGAACACATGCACATTTTGTTACATAAAGAGAGCAATCATAAGATTACAGTACTATAGTAACGTCTAACATTACTTATCATTTCTACACAGGGGCTTGTGTAGTCCGAAATATCTGACGTTTTCCTGGCTTTTTTAATGATTTTGATATTTTACATGCCAAAAAAACGTCAGAACCGGCGCCATTACGAAAACTGGAAATTCGCCCCCTCTGACTGGAGGCGGCATTTTCGGCTCGATTTTAAATATTTACGAGTTAAATCAAATGTTTCATTCACAACTTATTATTAAAATGATGATTTTACTGCTCATTAATATCGCTTTTATGGGTCCTTACATCCCATAAACAGGCCGTTGAACACATTCTATCGAACTGTTGAGATTTTTTTTTATTTCGTGCATTTTTTAAATCTCGTGAGAAAATAGGTCAACAACAATGTTGTTTATCAGTGTGATTATCAAAATGTTTGGAAAAAATTATATTTTAAGCTGTATTATTTAGTTTAAATATATATCTATTTAAAATTGAGCTGCTTCCAGTTGGAGGCGGTGAATTTCCAGTTTTCGTAATGGTGCCGGTTCTGACGTTTTCCTGGGATGTAAAACATCAAAATCGTTAAAAAAGCCAAGAAAACGTCAGATATTTCGGACTAGGGCTTGTGTTGAAAAAAAAATAGTTAAAAACGTACCGTCGCAGGAAAAATAACTTTCCTCTGAGGTACCAACTTTTTTTAACAATGTTTTTTTTCTTTTCTACTTTTCCTCCGCGGTACCCACTTTTTTAACAATTTTTTTTTTCCACTTAAGCCCCTATGCACTGATTACTCGAAGTCTTCAACAAAAATTATTTCTTTTGCCCAACAGATGCCTAAGCTACAGTGCCAGTTAATGCAGAGTTAAATTATATTTATACAAGACTTTTAGTATTCAGTGATTGATGCTAAATATAGCCATTATACAGTCGTTTGACTAGTTCCGAATTTTGACCAGTTCCGAATAGTTCAGAAGTTAAATAGCAAATAATTAATGAAATAAAAAATGGAGAAAAAAATCAACTATACCTTAAATATAAACACGTATTTAATGGTTGTTTGAATTCTGCAGCACTTTCATTTTTGCGGTCATATATGTATTTGATATCAGTCTTAGATTATGTCGACCTACTTTCGCTTTGTAATAAATCCAGGTCATTGCAACGCTAATATGCGCATAAAATCGTCTGTCGGTGCCTTAAATTGTTACTTGTAACAAGATTTCTTTTATTAAACATAGGTTTAGTATGTATTCTAACATACCCAAAAGCATACAGGATAAAAATAAAATAAAAACACAAGTGGATGCAGAATTTTATTAAGCCGTCATTTTACTAGTTCCAAATACCCAATTTGTTTACCTCTGTTTTAGGATTGAATGAAGGGATGGATTAAAACAAATACTTCTGGAATTCATTAAATGTCTTTCTCAGTCTTAAATCGATCATATTGTACAACAATAATGATTAGTGGAGGCGCTGCGACTGTATTCCGACAAAATGTTAGAAACCAGTCTAAATTATTGTTAGGTGATTTTTCTGTCATTTCCGTACAAATCAAACTGTATAGAAAATTCGAATAACTGAGTGGTTTGCATTAAACCTGTTATTCAACAGGTTCAATCGATGGTTTTAGGGCCGAAACTTTTGTATCTACATTCGATATGTATAGAAACAGTTATGCTATTCGGAACTCATTGGCTTATTCGCAACTGGTAAAATGGCTTCCCGCGTAATTTGTTAGCATAAAATTTTATTTAAAAGAAATTAAATGCAGCAATATTGCATTAATATTAGCAGGGATATGGTGTATATCGGCCAAAAAATCAGATCTAAAAATAACACCCAGGAACATTTATGAGCCGGTCCTATGATATCGCGGTAGTTAAATTAATTTGTTAAAAAATCTATTAATATGCATATATTTTCAGAAATTATGTTATTGTGAATCTCCTCTATTATATACCTCAGTGATGTTCAGCGTGTCTCTGTTTACTAGGCCGATAATATATACAAGATCGTCGTGCACATAACAAAGCAAAGTCTATTCACGCGACCGTCGTGCAAATAGCTATTACTAAATATAGTAATATACACACGACCGTCGTGTGAATTAATTATTGAAAATCTATTTACACGACCGTCGTGTGAATTAATTATTGAAAATCTATTTACACGACCGTCGTGTAAATAACTATTGTATGTAGCAAAGTTATATACAGGATAATAGTTTTTTAGTATATGACGATAGTTTGTTTGATTAATAATATTAGATGTCTAAAAATATCCCGACGTCAAATGTCAATTTCAGCGCGCGCTACTATACGTAATCAGAACTACCGCGATACCATAGAACCCGCGATATGATAGGAAGCTACTATACAGCATCGCCAAATCCGGAACTGGTCAAACGACTGTACGCCTTTTCTTGAAATACTCAAAATGATTCAATTTGTTACAGTAGTACAAAGCTAAAAGTATATAAAAATAAAAATAAAAATGAGGTTTGTTTTGTTACAATCAATCTCATGCTAAAAGACAACATATTATACCTATTCTGCTTGTCATCCAAAGATACTGCAACAAATGACTTTCTCTTGACCTGTTACCCGGTTTTTCCAAACAAACATGATGAATCTACTTTCACTTTTAACAATATCGTTTCGAATTTAAATATTAACAATTTAGGACAGAACCATTTAATGACTTTAAGAAGTTACGAAAGCAATGTAGTTCTCGACTTAAAAATGGTTAGATTCTTGACATTTGTTTTCAATACTCCGAATAAACAGATGTGAAACTTATCTCGTGTCTTTAAACCGGAAGTAGTAAATTGGTAAAAGAAAAAACGCATGGGGGTCAATTTTGTAAACAAATGACATGAGCTTTAGAAAGAGGCCCGATTTACGACCTGTATCCCGGTTTTTAAAAAGCATGTAAGTCTTTTGGTTTTATATATCCTTAAATGAGAATTTTCAAGACAGTAGCAGTAATATAGTTTCCAATATTCAAAGGACTACTCGAATTTTCTCATTTATTGGAAATATGAAGATCTTTTCTCTCCCATGGGAAATCATATATCCCGAGGGCAACGCCGGAGGGAAATATGATTTTTATGGGGGAATAAATCTTCATATTTCACGAATGTTCATGCAATAAAGTGTTTATTATACCGAATGACAGGTGATAATATAGAATACATCGGGTTCTAATAGTCAGGTCCAGTACAATCTCCAGATTTAGCTATATAGCTTGAATAAGCTAAATAGCTTTATTAAGCTATGCAGATTAGCTTCATTTAGCTATTTTGTCATACATTTTTCTTAAATGTGTAATTTATTCAGTATGTATAAAAAATCGCACTTTAGTGCAGTGATAGTTTTCAACTTTGAACTGTTCTGTAAACAATGCATCTAAAGATTACTCATGACTTT
This sequence comes from Magallana ariakensis, assembly GCA_020458035.1. Taxonomy (NCBI): domain Eukaryota; kingdom Metazoa; phylum Mollusca; class Bivalvia; order Ostreida; family Ostreidae; genus Magallana; species Magallana ariakensis. The sequence goes on along the minus strand of CM035812.1, from coordinate 76,549,802 downwards.
GTGTCTCCTTAAGAGACTTTGCGCTTAAAGTTTTGGGGCAATTGATTCATGACCACACAGTTACTTCTTGAATGAAATATAAAGGAGGTCAGTTATGGTAAACAAGATAATTGATTGGTAATAATTCAGCACAATGAGAAGAAATCATACTTATCCACGCTTCAATGCACACAAAGTGGTGGACAGTTACCATGGTTACCCAAACAATGGAAATATATTGTTTGCTTAAAAGTGTTCAAAAGCTGCAATGTTAAAACTATCTTTAATTAGGGTTAAGTTTTATATGGTCAATGTTGCAAATATGAGAAGCAAGTTAATTGCGATTTTTTGCCTATTTCTTATAATAATTATTTTCTTCAAAAACTGAATATAAATAGCTTTATCAAGCTATTTTGAATAGCTTAATAAAACTATATAGCTTTTTCAAGCTATATAGCTAAATCTGGAGATTGTACTGGACCTGATAGTTCTTCAATTCTAGTAAAGCAATAACATAGTTAATGTTTACCGGTTTCTATGTCAGATTTCGGATATTTTATAAGGATTTCAAACGATTTTTCAATAGAAATTATATAATTACATCGTATGCTCATCCTTTGGATTTTCATAAGCAAGGAATGAAAATTTGAAGGGGTGGGATATGTTGAAAAATATGACGATGACAGGGAAATATGAAGTTTTATTGCCCAAGCATGTGATTGTCTAGAACCAGCCAGATGTCCTGTTGTATAGAATAATCATATTGACAGAGGTATAATAATAACATTTAATGATTTATCAGTTTTTGGATCAATCGCCAATCAAGGTGTCATTTTGGTAAATCCTGTCATTTTGGTTATTTGATGTGCCGTTTCAATAATCATAAATTTGTTTGTCTACAGGTATAGTCAGATTTCAAAACACAACCAAAAATAGAAAGTCTACGGGGGTTTTGCGATGCAGTGCAAACAACATGACAAGTACCCGGATGATAACATTAAAAATTGTGCGAGTCCTGTGTATTTCTGAATAGAGAAAAGATATAAATTTTTCCAACTAAAAATCTCTGTAAGAAATTTGTTTTAGTTCCTGTTAATTGCTGTAGGTAAAAACAGATGAAGTGTCAACAATGAAATCTTGGCTTTTTCCTAGTATTGATTTCAATTGTACTTCATTGACAGGTATATGTATTCATTTTAAAATTCGTCAAAAACTGACAGAAACAGTAACCTTGGACAGACTACAGTAAGATTGATCAGATCATCCTCAAGAAATTTTGGATCTACTGAGTCAGTCAATCTTCTAAACAGTAGATTTACAAAAAAACTTGTTTACCAAAAGTTGATACATTTTATGATCTATTTTGATGCATATTTACCATATTTTGCATAGTAACAAAATTTCTTTAGTTTGCACTTTTAATGTGTAACCCATTTCTTTAGCAGAATTATCATAATGGTAAAAATTCATGTATCTTTGAAATGTGATAGTAATTGTCTTATGCTCAGTACAGCTAGTGGATTAACTCTGTAGCCCAGGCAGTGAGAGCAGATTGTTTTAAACCAAAGTTGAGTTTGAGGTCATTTCATAAATCTCCAAGTCTAAATAAAACTGAATTACCTTAAAAACAAACTTTGTCCATTTGTAGCCAGCATACTAATTAAAGTTTTCCTATACGAGAGAGGTGATAAATACACATGAAGTCCATGAAAAATTTCATATTGGGTGAGGCAAAGCCAAAAAGCGTATTTAAAGGACCCCATAATGATATGTGTCAGTATTATTCCTCTATGTATCAACACGAAGAATTTATCCTATACAAACGAAGAATTTATCATAAACAAACGAATAATTTATCCTATACGATACATTTACATACATTTACAAAGTTGATGAATCCTGTAACTTCTGTGTTTTGTCAGCATTCATTAGAATATTAAACTTTTATCATAGTTGTAAATAAAGCATTGATATTTTTTTAGCCCACTATGGGAGAGGCCGGCTTTTCGATACCCTATTTATCGCCCTGGAAACCCCCAAACTCGTCTTCTTCTACCTCAGTTCTGGATGAAGATAATGCGAGATGAACGGAACAAATCTCCTCCTAACTCGGTTCAATTTGAAGTCCACAGAGAGTAAGATTGATTATTTGTTTTGTGATAAAGTCTTAAGATTTTATAAAAACCTGTTTTTTTACTCTTCTTTTGAATATGCTTTAGTATAATATATAATAGTATAATATAATAGTAGTATTGTGTATAATTATATGAACCAGTGAAAATTTACCGTACTCCTCATTTCACAGTATTCTGGAGCATTATCAATTTAAGCCGTAATGTTTTGTTTTTGGATTTTTAGAATGACTAAACATGATATCAGAGAATATCTGGAGAAGATCTATGAAGTTAAGGTGCTGAAGATCAGAACATATACCATTGAAGGTAGGAAGACATTGGACTGTATTCAATCAATAAGAGACTGAAGGTAAAACAGTGACAACCATTAATAGCTAAAGGAAGGTGAACTTTAAGATATTATCAGTTCCTTTCAGATGTGACTTTTATCACAGCTTCAATGGTTGACTGTTGTGGAAAATATTAATGGAAACCACCTCTTGAACAAAAGCTTGACAATTGATCAAATCTGACTGGTAGCTGCAACACATTTTCAAGTGTAATAGTGTGTATATAAAGGCTCAGTACTGCCGCGCTCCTACTAACACTAGCTAGTGGGTTAACCCTTTAGCTCAGTCGGCAGAGCGTTAGTTTTTAAACTGAAGGGTCCCGAGTTCGAGCCTAGTTGTGGTCTTTCCTCCTCTTCTATTACACAAGTTATCAATGACCAAGACTGTTACAGTCTTTTTATATTATTTTCCACTATATATTCCCTTTGTAAAAGTGAGACTTGGATCAAAAGTGAGCTTGTCTAAATTTTATGGCCCCGGGGCCTGGAGTTATTCTTTGTTACACAAATTTCCCTCCATTAGAGCAGGTATAACATAATGTAGCCAGTGTAAACAAATGATTAAAAGAGATGCATAATCAGTTGTTGGTGGCTATGCACAAAGACAGTTGTGCAATTCATCCTGTAACTCTACAAAAACAATATGGCCATATGACGAGCGTGTTTAATTATACCGTCTACCAATAATTGTTGCAGTTGCTGACGATGAAGTGCGTGGTTTCAAGAGAGCACTGCTAGTAGGTGTACATTACTACCTAGTGAAGCCGACAGGCAAAGCCCTAGTGAAGAAGGATAACTGCTGGTCTGTAGCTCCTGGTCTGAAAAATTTTATATGGATGATCTGGGAGTCCATAATTTTTTCAGACCAAAAGCTACAGAAGGAAAAATGCTGCATGGATGGTTTTGTCTGTCCACCTCTCTAAATAGAATATTAGGTCGTAGTACAAAGATGGGTACATGCACAGATTAGTGGCAGAAGTTACTATACTTCTTTTTGATGACTTTCAGTTTATTCAAAGTTGTGTTATGATTTTGATAGACAACTTGATGTTTATTTTCATATAGTTCATTCCATTTTAAAATTTTCTTGAATCTTTATTCAAAATACATGATTTTGATATGTGTGGCTGATTAATATTAATTTGGTTTTTGTGCATTTTTTTAAAACTTCAAGTTAACTTTAATATTCTCTCACGCTTTACCATATATTTGTTTGCTATAGATGGTACGTAAATAAGGTACAATTCAATATTATATATAGGGCAATGACATAAATAATAAAAGTGATAAAGGTCACGGTACTAAAAGTAAAATGAAAGTAATTGTAGTTTATTGAAAGATGGAATTTCCTGGTACATGCTTGCTTTGGTTTGTTTTAGGCAAGGATGCTTTTGATAGGGCCACTGATGAGCCTTGGCTAAGGACCACTTTTACCACCACAGACTTCGACAGAAAGTTTGCCTTTGTCACACTGGTAGGCAATTCTCTTCGAATATATGGTTTGATTTTTTTTTTTGGAAATTAAATAAGTTTCATAATTGCCAATGAAAAAAAGTTTGGTTATAAACTAAGGGATTCAATATCAACAGATTTTCATGTAATTTCCAGGTAGATATTATGATCTGAGGTAACTCAGGAGAAGTAATCTGTGTTATGTCAGTACCCCGTGCATCATTTTAATACTCAGTGGTCGAAAAAACGTTCTGGCTCTCAAATGTGATTGGATCTTTATTGTAGAAGGACAGCACATTTTACTTCCCAGATATTGCACAAGGATATCGCTCAAAACAAAACAAAGAGGAAGAGGCTGAAAAGAAAATTGCGATGAAAAAAGAGGCAGAAAGTAGTAAAACACTGGGAATACCTAAGTTCTTCCTACAATAGAAACTGTGTTTTATTATTAAGGGTGACAGATTAGTGTATATCTATATGTTTATGTACATTATTTTCTTTGCTATACATGTTCGTATGTTTTTGTGAAATTGAATTTATTGCCAGTGCTTAATATTGTTTGAACTGTTTTAGTCATTCAAAAGGTTAAGAACAAAAACCAAAACCCTTAGGCATAGAGACTGCAGCTTTTTCTCATATCCAATTCAACTTTTTACAGTACATGCATTTAACACCAAAATGTCCTTAATAAGTGTCTTCAATTTACATATTTAATTTAGGATCGGATGGTTGGATAGGGTTGGATGGTTTTTGCCATTTGTAGACTTTAATGACCTCCTGGAGATGAAGAGTGTTTTAATAAAGATGCATGTAAATGAAAAGGTTCAAATTTTTAAGATTACATTTTTGGACTTTTTATACTAAATTATAGTTATAGCCAAATAGCATAATTAATTTTAAAATATTAAGGCAGATCTGAAGGGTAAGTTATTGACAATATAATTATACAACCTCCTTGTTTTAAAACAAAACATTCTACTTAAGAGGACTGGATAGTTGTGGCCATTTTAAAACTTTATCAATCTCCTTAAATAGGAGAGATTTGTATAAAGATAAAGCGAAACAGCTCAGGTGACCAACTGCAATTAATCATAAACTGTCGTAGTGCATTAACAATTTTACATTTCTGTCAAAGCCAGTAGTTATGGATTTTTGGTGTGAAGCATCCCAATGTAAGAGGAATCTAAATTGTGAAATTCATGGCTCTATCACCCCAGGGCCTCATAGGTAGGGCCAAATATAAAAAAAAATATCAAAAAAAATCATCTGTACTCCCACACAGAAAAACTAAAATGTATGGTGTTGATGCACGTGATGCCCTCTACCAAATTTATGAAAGTCTTGGCCCCTAGGACAGGGTCTCAGATCCTAGGATGGGACCAAAATGGCAATAGTAGTAAAAATGTATTAAATCCTAGAAAATCTTCTCTACTCCCATACACATTTGAGAAAAACTAAATGCATGGTAATGATGTCCCTAAAGCCCTCTACTGGTATCTAAATTGTGAAATTCATGAGACAGGGTTCAGGCCCTAGGACAGAGCCCATATGGCCATAGAGTAAAAATGTATGAAATCCTAGAAATCTTCTCTTTTCCCATACACATTTGAGAAAAACTAAATGCATTGTAATGATGTCCCTAAAGCCCTCTACTGGTATCTAAATTGTGAAATTCATGAGACAGGGTTCAGGCCCTAGGACAGAGCCCATATGGCCATATAGTAAAAATGTATGAAATCCTAGAAATCTTCTCTTTTCCCATACACATTTGAAAAAAAAACTAAATGCATGGTTATGATGTCTATGAAGCCCTCTACCTAAATTATGGCATTCATGACCTCTGGGACGAGTTGAGGCCAGAGAGTGGACCCTTATGGCCGTATAGTAAAAATACGTCATTGTCTTCTCTCTAGACTTTCCAAACATTGCTTTTATCCCATTTAAATAGTAGTCATCTGTTGACCTTTAGCCTCAGCATTGGTATGCACAGATCAAGAAGGGGCAGGGGAGGACCCCTCTCCTCACTCTATGGCAAACGAAATTATCTCTCGCACCCCCGGGAAAATTTTCTGGATCCCCGCACAAGTTGAGATTGTGGTGTATATATGTAGAGATGTTTGTTGGTAGCTTCCTTATTCAAGCGGATTCCGTCTATAATGTCCGCCTTTTTCTCCGCGCGGATCCATGCGCGGGTCTAGAGGGGGGGTCGGAGGGGTCCCGACCCCCCCCCCCCCCAAATGAAAATTTATTATATTTAAATAGTAAAATTAAGGCAAATATGCCTCAGAACCCCGCCCCCATCCCCCGGCAAACACAATTATTCTTCGACCCCCCCCCCCCCTGTAAAAAATTTCTGGATCCGCGCATGTGATTTTTTCTTACGGGTAGATAAGATCTTTTTATGAAGTTTGAAAAAAAAACACAGTTCGACATATTTGACAAACAAATGCTTTAATTCAATTTATTGCAATTGACCAGCAATTAAATACATCGATAAACTGCAAAAAAAATAAAATAATATTTCATTAATTCCAGTGTATATATATAAACAGACTTGATTTCTTTTCTATCAGCACGACAAAATACAACACTACACAGCTAAATGTGCCCGACTCGAGATTTGCCTGAAAAGAGCTTTCACATGAATTTAATATGAAAGTTTCAAGGGAAATTCCAATAAAGTGAACTTTTCAGTGAAACTTGCAAGTTTATTTGATACTTATTTTTAAAAAATCTCTTGATTTAATGTATTTACATGGAATCTTCTACACACAAAAATTTTTCTGGTGAACATAATTTTTTTTTTCAAATGAACATTTTCATGTGAAACACGTGAACATATTCATGTGAAATCATGTAAAAATTACATTCAATTTAACGTGAACTTCTTAAAAAAAATTCACCAAAGACACAATTGCCTGCACCATACAACTTCTAGAACCTTGTTATGATTATATACAGAAACATTGCTTGTAAAATTAATAGTAAATGTAACCAGCCAAACACACGATACGAAGGCAAATGTTTACAGAGCATTTATAGAACCCACGTCACTCAACCTTGTCCTATTGCTGAAATCCTTGTGTGAGGGTATATAGGTGATGCACTAGCAAGGATTTTATCAGAACAGCTTGCAAGATGCTTCTACCGACCAATCCAACAAACCGTCTCAAAATTTTATCCATTTTCAACATTAATGGCAGTCATACGGTATTACACACCAAATTGCATTTCTAACTCAAGAAATAGTACATTACACACGTATCATCTTATGTCCGTTTTAGAAACATATGCGAGCATGCAAGAGTTGGCAAACATGGCCAAACCCATTCATTAGCTACATTTTGATGAGACCAGAAGTATAGTTGATGCTTATAAGATAACTGATAACTTTAAGCTAATTAGTGTACACCGAAAATATCCACTATACTAAAAAGTATAGTGTCAGAATTGTCCGATTTCTGACGTTACGTCACGTATACGTCAGATGTGCAGAAGGCCTGTTTAAAGTGAATGGTGTCAAGATCTAGAGAAATTACAGCGGTTATCTCGGGGTGGACGGATCCATCTCGCGCTCTTCGTCCTCTTTCTGGAACTCCAACTGTTGCAGACGACGTAGGGCGTCACTGACGATGCACAAATCACCACGGAGGTCGCTGACGGCGTACGCAATGCAGCGCGTGTTGTTTAATACGTCAACAGTTTGTGTGTAGGGATTGTATCGGACTGCAAACGGTCTCTTGATAGTGCACGCAAATTGCCTGCAAGAAATTATTAGACTTGTGTTAACTTCCATTTCTTATAAATGTCAATATTAACAACAGAAACAATTTTTATTATATTTCGCCATGATTTTACCTCATTCTCTCCTTCGCATCTTCAAAGGATTCGGTGAAGAAATACACGTCCTGGAAGGTGGTAATCAGGCATTCCTGTTTACACGTGCGCGTTGGCTCAAAAGGGATTTTCCTTGCTTTGTCTGTCAATGCATGCTAGAAAACAAGAGGTTGTAAAACTTGTAGTTTAGTACAACTACTCAAATATCAAACTACTGCTATAGCACAGGTCTATGATCATATACATGTTTCAAATTACAATTAAGGTATAGAATTATATTTCGGTAAAAAGAAAAAATATTGCTTTCGGTTTTTGGAAAACGATAATCGGTGTTTTCTGTGTTGATTGCTCAGTATAAATAGATGTATGTACATGAGTTGTGTATTTAACCACATTATCACGGATCTCGGGTCAATAATATACATTATGATACTTTTTTCCCGTTAGACTTTGAGTAAGGGAAGTATGATTATCTAGATTCTATAAACTCAACTGATTTGTCATATTTATCAGTGCAAAAATAACAAACAATGTGCGTCTATGAAGCGCTTTATAAATTTGGGTACGTACGCTGAGTTCGCCTATAGAAGACAGCAGGCCCGCGCCGTAGGCACGGAGGTACCCGTCCTGCTTACAAAGCCCAAACTCCACCGTGAAAAAGTAGCACTGGAAATAGACACAATTAGTCAACAAGTAGACACAGTAGTCAGGAAGTTTCGGCCAACGAATCAGTGACGGTCTTACATAAGAAGATGGTGGAACATGGACTTACTGTTGCCAACTTCTGGACTTCTTCGTCGGACGCTCCGAGAGAAGCCAGTCCCAGCTCTTGTGAAAACTGAGCAAAGCTTGGGTCTGCCAACAGGGGCATGTGTCCCAGTAACTCATGGCAACAGTCGCTGCAAAGACGATCAAAGTAAGGTAAAGAACCCGACCACAGGGAGAAGAGAAATTTGGTTAAATTAACATCAAGAGAGGCCGTATGGTTAACTCTACTATGCAAAGTTTATTTTTTGAATTTTAATGTTCCGTGAAAGGGTCAAATTCCAATATACTTACTTTGTTGAAACAAGATATAGAAGATATTCAGCACGATAGATTGTTTAAGACTGGGATGTAGAAAGTTTCGGATGCTTTAAAATTAATTTATTTGTATATCTTTATGAATATAGGTGTATGTCCAAATCTACGTACACGACTCTGTTTAGTACTTTAGTTATTTTACTTAGTACTATTTTGTATTCATTGAGTGATAAGCTGTAAAGTTATATTTATTAAAGAAATGTGATACTTGTAATTTACAGCACGGGTCGTAAACATTAAGATATAATTCACACAGGACCTTGCAGTCGCAGTGTACAGACAAATAGAATTTAAGAATGCTTATATAAAATATTTACGACCCCGACCAACACTCACAATTTAAGGTTTATCTATATTGTGCTAAATTACTTGGTTTTAAGGTACAAAAGGTAAAAAAGAAGAAGCTTACTTTATAATTTTGCAGTTACGAGAGCATGCGATTTGAAGAACTTATAGACTTACGGTTCTGGGGTGAAAAAGAAACGGAACTTATACATTAACCGTTCTAGGGAGTAAAAAGAACGAAACTTAAAGACTTACGGTTCTGGGGTGTAAAAAGGATCGGAACTTGTAGACTTACGGTTCTGGGGTGTAAAAAGGATCGGAACTATGGCGGATATACTGGGTGCAATGGAAAACTCGGAAAGCCAATCCCGCCAAAAAGTCACGTGATGAGAGGTAGCCTGCTACTGGACGAAGCTGGAAACCCGTTCTCTCTGCAACGAAAATATCTCATGGTTATATAAACAAGAAGAGTGACAAATCCTTAGTTTTCACTTCAAATGGTACTTGAACCTCTATCCCCATCATTGCTGACCAAAGCACTGCGACAGTGAGGACTTCAAACAGCATGTTAAATGTTCAGTAAATGATTCATTTTGCTAAAAGACAAGGAATCGTCTTGCCTCTCGCATGTTCTATTTTTAGTTTTAAAAGTTAAAGCTTGTGAAATGTCAGTCCCAGTTCAATCTGTCTTGTCAGACACAGGAAATTCTCGTCATTTTATCCCACATCTTACAGAACTTCACTACCTTAAAAAATAGAGTTATATCAAGGGATCTTTCTGATCTTTTTTTTAAAACAAAGGTTTGCCTTTGATGATCTACTTGAATTTAGATACTTCACGGAGTTTATCAGCGATATATCGAAATCCGGAAGCGAGAAGGAAGATCTAATTTTTTTTAAGGCCGGTGGTCGGCATATGTATACATGTAGATATATCTATTATGATATAGCTATATATGTACGTTTACCTTTCAGGAAGTCTGACACATCTTGTAGCTGTGGAATATTGTCGTCCCTACAACACCACATTGAAATTATTTATCCATATTATGAAACAGCATTCATATCATATACAGTGTAATAAATATAAATACCCCCCTTCTTGATATAATTTCTTTGGTCAAAAAAAATTATTGCATATTTAATTTGATAGAATTAAGTATGTTTGGAAGGACAAATTAGGCATACATGCATGCATATTTTATTTTTTATTCGATGAAATAATATATTTCACGGAAAACAATGTTAACATGCGCAACGTGACGTATGTGATGACGTATGTGATGACCCCCCCACCCCAAAAAAAAGCATTCTACATATAGAGCATGTCATAATTTAACTTTATGGAATGTTGGCATGTGATGAATCCATTTAATCATGTAGATCAAATTTACGATGAAGTTGTGCATATATGTTGTATAGTTTTTAATGAATTCATAGAGAAATTAACAAGTTTAAATATACATGACAATATCTACAACAATAGCTGTAAAGCTGTATAAATATACACGGATAATCATTATATATAATCCTACAGATATTACGGACAATCCTACAGATATTACGGACAATCCTACAGATATTACGGACAATCCTACAGATATTACGGACAACTGACATATACACGTATGCCATTTCCGCGGATTCTGTTCTATAGTCTGGTCATAGGAGTAAATGTCATCATTTGAAATAAGATTTTCATTAATAAAACCACAGGAAGTGTAAAGACTTTTGCATTCTTTGCTGTCTATGTTGTGAAAACCCGGATGTTTTCTTTTTATTTAAGATTTGATTAATCTTCATTTTCTTGAAGCACCGCCCGAATATATATCATAATATTGACAAGGATGAAAGCCAAAATGTTAAAACTTTATCATTTTGACAGCTTTAAGTAATAAATAGTCCAATTAAAAAAATATGAGGATTGTTTGCACGTGACAAAATTCAGTGAAGCATGGAATTTCGGCAAATCATTATCTAAATAAATATTGTTTATTCCATTCCTGTAACTTCGCACGTGACAATAGTCACTGGACTGTAGCAGTAGTACTTTTGGACACTCTGATTTGCATTTGCCATATAACTCGAGAAAACTTCACGTGATTTTCTCGTTAACCCTTAGAACCTCTGCATTACTTGAAAGTCATACGGAAATTACATAAGATGTTTTACTGTTACAATATCCCGAAACTTCAAATGTCAACAATTTAGTTTATTTTTAAGTTTGATGACAAACAGTCAGAATATTTGAACAACTTATCAGCCCTTGTTTAGAATGAAATAGTTCTACCTCACATTACATCACTAAGTGTTCAGTGTTGCAATGAGAAAGACAGAGAGACACGAAAAGTTAATTAAGCATTCCAGTAGCCGGCAGTAGCAAGTTCTACAGAGAGAGAGAGAGAGAGAGAGAGAGAGATACCTGTAGCCGCAGTGGTCAATGAGCAGCGGTAAGTTCCTCAGGTACTCCCGACAGGCGTGAGAGGGGTACAACTTGTTCAGCTCCCTAAATACCACGCCCCTAAAACATAAATACCACGCCCCTAAAACACCCGGAAATCCATAGATAAGACAGGGACGAAATCAATGTGGACAAATCTTTTTTATTAAGATATATTTATGATAAGATTAAAATATCAATTATGCTTTACATTTGTCATAAAGAATACATTTGCAGCAGAGCAGCAAAAGTTGTCATACAGGTACACGTGCCAATAAATATCATACAGGTACCCGTGCCATGCAACAGAAACACGATGAGGATGACATTAAGAACCACTTCAAAGATATATATATATATATATATATATATATATATATATATATATATATATATATATATATATATATATATATATATATATATATATATATATATATATATAGGTAACAAGTAGACCGTGGGATAGAGAATAAAGAGGCAGACTGGCAGGTGCCCTAAGTACAGCAGTACCTGCTGGAAGGAGTCTTACCATGTGTTGATCTCTTCCCGCGTGTAGTCTACTCGGGGAATCGGCTGTCCACTGAAACACAGATACACGAGTAATGACGTCAGGCAATACAGTGTATGTTGCGGCAATATTGTTATATATATAGTCAATATTGTTTTATCTAGTATATATTGTTATATCTAGTCTATATTGTTATATATATATATATATATATAGAGAGAGAGAGAGAGAGAGAGAGAGAGAGAGAGAGAGAGAGAGAGATAACCATCAAGATTTGTACTTATTCAAATTATTGTAATGCGTTTTAGTTGTGTACATAAGGAAAATGTGTTATAGATATTCCAGGATAATTAGTTTTTCGTATAAAACCTTTACCAAGACATGTGCATCAGATGAACTCTAATTCAGCTGAATAATATGAAATCCAATCATGTTAAAATAGCTCTGTTATTAGACAGAATAATTATGATGTCATTACTTTCGTCACTATGCCGGTTTGTAACAAGTGGCCGGCGATTTTCTCGTTCTATTTAGCGGCCGATCTTATTAAAGACAATAAATAAACATAAGACGTGAGGAGGGTATTAACCCTGGAGACAGGCTCGTGGGACTGCCGCTCGCAGATTGAGCCTGTACTGACTGGTCTCCTCTGCACCAAATGTCAATCCCCACTCTTACCGTAAATAGAATCAATCCGCCATACATGTTCCTAAGCCCTAACAATTTATCGGCATTTAAGATATAATTTGAAGTTTCCTTTTACAGCAGAAGGCCATGATAATAGGGAAGCAGCATGGCTTTTGTACACGTGCAATTGTTCTGTCATAAACAGGCGTTACCCAAAATGTTGCAAAGAAAAAGACACAAGATATTGGTTACTTTTTGTATGCCATGGCGATATCAGCGAAAATCGTCCTCCTCTGTCGGTATACTTTGTCCTTAAAACCCTGTTGAAATAATGAAGGAAATTAGTATCATGTTGTAAATTTTGAATTTATCGGGTGGCAGTACATGTATATACAAAATTTACTAGTTTTTATGTTGTAAATTTTGTATTTACTGCCTCCCGGTAAATTCAAAATTTACAAAACGACATTAGATAAATTTTAAAAAAGATCAAAAAATAGAAAACGCAAAAAATCCACATTTTTGGGTGATATTTACAGGATGATCGGCGTCGAGCTCGGAGCCGTACATCAGAACACGATTCGCAGCTTTATCCAAGTCGGCCATCTTTTGTGGGAACCATGGTGCGTTTGCCAATGCTTCGGCTAATAAAATAATCATGTTTAGATACATGTAAATAGACGCCATGTAAGAAATGCTGTTATTTTTTTTGGTTTGCAAAAAAAATATTAAATAAAAAATCATTTAGCATCAATTTTGAATAGAAAAACACAACAGAGTCTCAGTTTTTTAATTTTTGTATACAATTTGTTCTTTGCTTCAGGAAACAAATGACGTTACAAGCCATTTGAGCCTATGACGTAACGTATCTAAGGACATTGCCTTACCCGTGGCCGGGACCCTTGCGGCGGTGGCGGGGGAGGGTGGGACGGGTATATCATTGTAGGAAATTCCCGCCACTTGTTTTTTCAGACGCTTGATGAGTTCCTGTAACCGGATGTTGTCCGTCTCCAGTTCTACGTATATCTCCGCCTCCGTATCGCTGGTTCGGGATTTCCTCGATTCTATATGAACCACATTTATATGATTGTCCTGAAGGGAAATAAACAATTTCTACTTATAACCTCACACTTTGTTCATTAAATGATTAAATCAATTAAGTGGTGATTAAAGATCCTCACAAACTCTTTAAAGAATCATATAAGGACACGATTATGAATTGTGGAAATCCAAAAGTAAAATATAAAATCACTGTTCTTTAAACAAAAATAAGCCTTTGCTTACTGAGTTTGAAGATTACTAAGAATAAATTTATTTTGAACATGAACGGAAGATTTCGAGGGAGTAATCTTATCTTTGAGGTTTTGAGGGGGAAAAAAAACCTACACAGAAAAATATTATGGTAAACTTATCTAGAAGATTTAAAGGGTGTAAACTTTCCTATTAGATCGAAGTTGGAACTTACCTGGAAGATTTTCAGGAGGTAATCTAACTTAAAAAGAGTTGAGGTCGCGAGGGCGTAAACTTGCCTAAAACTTACATATAAGTTTTTGAGGGATTTAACTTACTTGGAAGATCTGTGGTAGTAAACTTGGATACGATTTTGAGGGAGTAAACACGACTGGAAAATTTGAGAGCGAAGCCTTATTTTAAAGATTATAAGGAAAAACTTGCTTGGAAGATTCTGAGGAATTAAACTTTCTTGGAAGGTTCTGAGGAATTAATCTTACTTGGGAGATTTTGAGTAAGTAAGCTTTATTGCAAGGTATTGGGGACGTAATCATATCTCCTCATCTTGGAAGATTTAGAGAGGGGTATACTTATTTGGAAGATTTTTAGGGGGATAAACTTACTTGGAAGATTTTGAGGGCGTTCGCCAGATTCCCCACTCTGTTCTGTAGCGTGAACACGACGGAAGTGGTCTTCCCTATTCCGGAAGGGCTAAATATCCCGTCCAACTGTTTGAGATTTTCCTGTAAAAATAACAAGAAAGGTCAAGGTCAATGCATGACTAAGTCAGGGTCATATACTATTTTGAAGAGAAGGAAGCAAGAATTTAAATGACGTGTTTTAATTTTAAATATATGTAGCATAGATATAGATTTGGTTAGGAAAAGAAACGGATTAGGGTTAATATAATCAAATTATATTAATTAAATTTAAAAGGGCGCTAAAATTAAGGTTATGAATACATGAATTTCATTTGTCCTAATGTATACGAGACTGACATTAAAAGGATTAATGATGAACACTGGTTTTATTTCTCATTTTTTACATTGATATTTAAAGTCTTAATTTTTTACATAAAAAAAAACAAAGCGTCAGACTTGCATGCATGTGTATTGGGCTTCACTTTGCCTATTTTCTATTAAACAAGCGAAAGTCTTTCTTCAGAGACCTCAAAGATAATTGAAGTCTCTTAAGAAATATACTCTTTAATAGACTCGATAGAGACAATCAGTCCACCAATCAATCATTCAATCAATCATTCAATCAATCAATCGATCGATCGTTTAATCAATTTATCAATGTGGATTGATTCTAGTTGATTCAATCAGATTCATGTGTACACTTACACCTCTACACACACGATATGTATCACCTTTAAAGAAATAATAAGTAAGTATTAAAAAAAAGTAAATTAATAATCTAATACCCCAAAGCATACGTACTGTATATTAGTTTGCTTGCTCGTTTGTTTGTGTTTTTTTTTTTCAATTTAGATGGTTATTATTTCCATAAAGATGTTTTAGAATTTCAGATTCTGGTTAAGGTTAAATTATACTAAATTTACTGTGTATATATACATTCTTTTGGGCTTATTGTATTACATGAAAATAAATAATGCACGGTGCAGACGCACTAAGATGCTGGGTCTTATTGGGGGCAATGTAAGGAGTCTGAGATGATAATAATCTACAGGTCAATGAATTACTACCTGTTTGTGTACTATAATCGTGTGACGTCGCCTAGTTTACAGACGAGTGAATCAAGTTTTACAAACGAGACTTCAGTGTTGTCAATCTGCTGGCTCACCTTGCTACGTGAACATCCGATCCGTGTTCTGGTCCACATAGCCCGCAAAAGGCAACGCAACCACAGGTAAGATTTGTTAAAATTTGGGGAAAAAAATTTTTTAACAGATTATTTCAAAGAATGGCTAAAATATGTTTAGATTAACAATTATTTTAAGACGTAATGAAGTGTCATGAAAAGAATTCAGAACTGCAAAGAAAAAATTTAATTTACTGCCCCGACCTGTATATCTTAGGAAGCAATCTATGGGTACCTACATGTACTGTATAAAGTAAAAAATCAAGCAAAACTTCGGTAAAAAGAATTTACTTCATGAACAGCTGAAAACAGATGTGCAAATTTATGATTGGTTCAAAGTTAGTATGATTTCTAAGATTAAATAACTATTTCGATGGCTGCGATGTTATGTTTTTCATGTCACTGGGCGAATGAGGATTAAGGGAGGGTCATTTTCCCACCCCACCCACAATATTCATCGTAATGATTAGATGTTTGGGTCAAAACTACTATCTGCATCTCTCCAAGAACAGGCGAATTCAGTATCCGCTCCTAACCACCCTCCGTCCATCCCTGTAGTCTGTACACAGAACATCCTAAACCGGACAAGTTCTGTTAATATCTATGTATGCACTCGTTAGTACAATCAGTTTTAATTAACAATACTCTGACATAATCCTTAGTCGATCGTGACTCGTGAGTTGAACTATACTTCAACCAGAGGACGCCGACAAAAATTAATCACTTCTCGCATCCTGTTTTTACGCGACAAAACAACTCATTGATGTTCAATCCAACTACGTTAAGACTTGTGTGCTTTTTATTAATTTTTTTAAATATTTTTTTTGGGGGGTGGGGGGGGGGGGCGGTGGTGCTGCTCTTTGTCTTGTCTTTCTTTAATTAGCTATGGGGTTTCTTTTTCTTAGCATTCTGTTCGGGTTTTTTTGGGGTGGGTAGTGTTTTTTATTTTTGTATTGTGGGATCTTGAGGGGAATAGTTTGTTGGAAATTTTGTGCATGACAAAAACGCAAGCCAAGATTTCCAGGAAACCACACAGACACGGACAAAATTCCACGTTTAATTTATATTAACGTTAATTTACGATGTTGTCAATGATGTTAATGTCGAACCATCAGGTTTATGTATTTACCTGTGGCGTACCTGTGCTTCTCGAAGGGTCACCTTACCTTAAAACAACCTTGTCAAAGATTCCACTTTCTCTCAGTTTGTTGAACTTGTTTAAATATGATTTGTTACAGCCATTCGTCTTATTTGTCATTTTATGTCAAAGATTAAAATAAAAAGAGAGAAAATCTTAACATTCTCAAGCTTGTCAATACAATGTACTTTTAAAATAAATCATTCAAAACTAAATTCCCCTCAACAACAACTGATTAACAATTAAAAACATCCTGACTGTCAACCTTAAAGTGTTTTCCTGAGTCAAGTTTGTGATTTTTTTCCCTTCAAAATTAACGCACAAAGTGTGCGTATGTCTGACAAATACCAACGTTTGATTATATAAACTTAAACACAAAGAAACGAAAATGGTCATTTATTAGCAAAATAAGATGAACTCTTTCAAACATTGTTTGTATATTAAACTGTATCACTCGGCTTATTGAATGCGCACAAACACAAACACAAAAAATGCGATTGTTAATTAGTTGTTCTAGTTTTGTTGCAATGTCATGTGTTTATTACACCGAATGTGCTACCCTATGTCAGATTAACAATGTCTTAATTCTCCGATAACCCATTACACGGGAGAAAGATAAACCTATTATTCAATCGACATTAACACTTTCCTAGGTGTAAAAAACCCCATATCAATTCATATAAAAGTATTTATTGCACAACTTATAAGTTATCGAAGTTTCTAAAATTGCATGGTTTCTTCTTTTTTCAAACCTGAACAGACATACATAAAAAATTGAGAAAAAATGGAAATATCAAATATTAAATTTTTTGTAAACCACAAGGTTGTCGCTACGACAAGAAAAATGTTCTCTCCAAATTAAGGTTCCAAAACATTATCGTAATATTTACCTCTAAACTGGCAATTTCTGCTTCCGTTGGAGCCCGGATGCTTTTACATCTCCTTTTTTGCCGAAATTGCTCTGCTTTGCCCATATCCCTTTTCTCTTCCGGATTATCTAGATCCGGACCACAGATGGCCGAATTGCGCATGGCAATCTTGTAGGCTTCGATGCAGTTCCCCAGTTTTACCGATTAAGTTTTACTCTTTTCCTCAAGAACAAAATGACAACCTCGGTATAAATTCTTTAAAATGTGTCTCCGAGGTCCAGGGAAATACTTTATATGTTACTGTATTAACTCCAACAGCGGAACGAGATGCTAGAAGCCAGCGAGGATAAGATTGGCCGGAAATATTCCTGCTGCTGGAACTAGCTGGTAGTTTATGAATATTTATCGTTTCCTTTCACCATCTGAGACCAGAGACTGATTGCTGGAGTCAGCTGCTCAAACTTTAAAGACGGACACAGAGCCGATATTTAGCGTCATCCTTTACCGGCGCCAGTGACGACGTGTCACAAACCGTTTTGTACACCCGCGCGTGACGTCACGAAAGAGATACAAACATAAGTTCATGGATTGGTATGTCAGAACTGAATCTGATAGGTAAATCCAACCGATAATTAATAGAAATCGTCACTAATGACGTGCTGGAACATTTAATATATTGTATATGGTGTTTGAGACACGATTGCACGGGAGATGCGGGCCTATTGCAGAAGGAGGGACCCGCATATTCATATGTCGTGTTTTTTTTTATAGGTTTTTGAAGGACAGTCTGCAACATGTACCGTTGCGGGGAAAGTGCAGCAGTTTCATAATTGCGATTTAATAAATTAAATGCTCTGAAATCAGTTGTCTGAATGAATTTCCCCTTAACTTTTAAAGATTATAAATTAAAGATATATACGGCCAGAAAATTCTCCTCTATTGTAGAGAAAACATCTGTAAACTAGTGCACTTTTCTAAAATATTTCGTCTAAAAAATGTTTAGATCTAATCCATTCAAAAAGCTTTTCCGTTATAGGAATACCATGTACAAATCCTTTTGCATTTATTATTGGTCTTTGTGTGAACTATTTGTGTGAACTATTTGTGTGAACTATTGTAGACAAAGAGCAGCGTAAAACCAGGTGTACATAATCAAGGATTCTTTTCGTGTATCTCACATTTTCTCTTGAAATGGATATCACAATTCCCATAATCTCCATACAATACATTTATTAAAAGGGGAGGATGCATTACACGTTGCGAGATATTTACATGCCAATTATATACTGCCAACTCATTTAGTGTATTTATAACCTTTCAGCCGTATCCGTATGAAACTACCATTGTCCATAAATGATTGTAAGGTATGGAGCATTACCCCATCGTTACAACCCAGTATCGTCCTTTGCAATAATTCAATGGTTTGTTGCAGATATAAGTATTAACCAAAGTTTTCGAACATGTAAGCGGGTTTTTTTCGCTTAATGGATTCTTTGAATGTTTTAGTTACTTGAACTTGAATGAATTAAAGTTAAACTTTGCATGTTTAAGCAACAAACTATACTTTTTATGTGTAATTTTCTTTGTACGTGTGTGCTTACGTACAGTAAAAAGTGACCTACATTTCTCCAACACACTTTAATTAATCCGTATCTCTTTGATTCGTTAAAACAGTTTTCAGTGTCTCTTTTAGTTAAGGACTGATATATATTGACGTCATAATTAAGCACATATATATCATCACAATTAATCTATGTGACCTTGACTTCATTTAAGGTCACATAATTACATATCCTATCCTCATTTACCAATGTACACCTGGTTTTTACAGCAAAAATGGAATTGTTATCGAGACTCGGATTAAACCAATCTGTCTGGTTTTGACTTAGTGACGTATTCCGGCAGACAATTTCATAACCTTTTCTCTTTCCAAGACTGTTCCTGATTCGGATTTATAATATATTATTGGGCTCAATCTATTGCTACTTACGTATTCATTGCATTTTGCTCAAATAGCCACAAACGTAAATGAGGGGCTTATCTTTACAAAATGTTTTCCATCTTATCAAATCTCGATCATCCTAGACCGATTCTGATTGGCGGATCATCACTGATGGCTGCTGGGATTGGTTTTTGAAATGTCTGCATTTGGGCACTGCGTAACTAAACGGGGCTCCGGAGAGATTTCTGAATGGTCACCTCTAGCATTGATTTCTGTCCTCAGTCAAATTATCCGTCGGGGAAAGAATGTGTATACATATATATCTACAGCTATGATTAACACGATGCCTCTACATTTATGTAACCAAAAATACGCGGGGGCGGATGTTTTGTTCTTAAAATGTACTTTTTAAACATGTACAATTACAGTCACTTTAGTAGATTTATATTTAAATTACAGTCAGATAAACAAAAGCTATAGAAGACTTTTGATTTCTCAAATAATCGGATACAAAAGCTAACTGGTAGATTCTGGTCTATTGTCTCCGAGATGTTTATCATAATTAAACATTAAAAAAGAATTACCAAGTGTCAAATAAATATGACCATTTTCACATTTTTATTTGCTTTACATCAGGGCGTAATATTGAATAATGTAACTTTATATCAGTTGATAATACGCTCCTTGGTACACGATATTATCAGTCCAATTTGACAGCTTTATAGCTTTTAACTTAATCAACAGTCATATGATAAAAAATCAAATTACGATTGATAAAAATGAGATAGATTTCGAGGATTTTTTTTCTACTTGAGGGGTTTTGAAATAGAATGAATTGACTAGCGGGATTTGGTTTCCATTCATCAAATATATAGGGCGGATTCTGTTTGATTCAAGTTTCTCAATATACTGTCAATGCAGAAAGTGATATTGGCCTGGGAAAAAAAATCCATTTCTCCTTTGTTTTATTCGATATTTCGGTTAACACAAATCTAAAAATTTAAGGATGATCTACGACGACTTCCTCACTACACAGTCACGATCGTTCTAGAATTATTGGTCATTATAGTAAATTTATTAAACTTTTTGATATGCATGTATGTATAATTTCATTATTCGCAGTTAAATCCGAGTTAACATAAGAAAAGTAGCACTTGACCCTTCACCAATCGCTATGCTTAAGAATATAATTATAAGGTTATTTTCATGAGTATAATGATAGGAAGTCGTTATCAAATAAAACCAGTTTTGGGTGGTCATGACCGGTTTAAGACTACCCAAACATCAGGTGGGTGACCTGCTAACCACCTTGAAACAAAGATCTGATTTATCAATCCAACATTCGGTTTATCAAATCTTTTTATAACGATTTATAGCATAACGGAAGAGAATTGTAGCTTTCAGGACACGCATGTCTTTTTTCTTTCGTCTACGTTATAATGTAAAATTTGAAGAAAAAAAAGTGTATACTTAAGAATAAAACTGTCATGGAAATGGGATTGTTATCATGGCATTGTGAACTCAAGGAGTGCAACTGCAATTGTTTTAAGTAGATTGCAAAAGGGGATCCGAGCAACAGAACGAATTTTCAGCTAATATTCGAATAATTCTCGTATAAGTCCATTCTTTAAATGCTTTAACCAAGCGTCTGATGTCACCTTAAATGATTGCATTAAGAATTGTTGCAATACATTTTTCCACATTGTTAAAACCACGAAAACATAACAAATCAGACGTGGTTGTATTTTACAAAATAATTTCTCCGCCATAGTACCACTTCCGACACCTGAGCCTTGATAGAACCTTTCACTATCTTTGCTGATCGACACTTTTTCTCAGTAACATGAAATTCTACAGCAACCTTGAACAAAGTATGTCATATAAGTATATATACAAAGGTTATCTCTTCAGAAGCCCACTCCTGAACAGACGAGTAAGTACGCATGCGTGTCGGTCTGTATGGACATACGGTCATGTCTGATGGTTTAGAAAACAGCACGCGCATGTCTGTCAACTGATAGAAGTGCGCATGCCTGTCCACTAAAGGAAGAAATGCGCATGCTTTTTCAGACTGAATAGTGACTGCCTGTCTGTCAGTCTACAAGCGGTATTTTTTTAATTGGATTTTATTAAATTGTTTTAGAAACAAGCATCACCATGTCAACTAGAGACAAGGCTACTGAACAACTCAACGAGTACAAACTGTCACACGCGGTAGGAATTATTCTCCTGCCATTATATTCTGATATATCATATTCTGATCGTATGTAAATTAATTCTTTCAAAAATTATATATCATATATGTGCATGTAAAAATATTCAAATTGTTTAATTGATGTTGAAATTCTTTTGATATGATAATTACAGTAGCCACTTAATGCGCTTCAATCTTCTCACTTTTAAAGTCATTGAATTTTCCAGACTTCAGAACAACATAAATTATATATTGTTTTATAGACGTGGAAATCATTAAGCATTAATAATAACAACACTTGTATGTTGCGTTTCAATCTTCTTCCTCTCTATATCAATTTCCAGACCCCGGAACAATGTACGACGGGTACGGGGGCCCCGATTGGGCTGAAGACCGCGACAATGACGGCGGGACCCGGGGGGCCGGTCCTCGTCCAGGACTTTGTGTTTAATGACGAGATGGCGCACTTTGATAGGGAGAGGATCCCAGAGAGGGTGGTCCACGCCAAGGGGGCAGGTCAGGGGAAATCACCGTGTCTATCTGATGTCTGAAAAGACGATAGCTTTTAATTACATCCTCATTTAATTGAATTTAACATGGAAGAAAAAAATGTTGATGGAAACGATCGGAAAATAAGCATTCATTCAACATATAAATATCCTTGTTTCGATAATAATATTCTTCTTGCATTTTCTTGGTACGTGTGTAGAACTAATTCAGCAATCGAATTGACGCGTCTCTTAGCTATTGCCTGATCAATTTTGTGTAACTGTTTCACAGGAGCCTTCGGGTACTTTGAGTGTACTCATGACATCACTAAATACACCAAGGCCAAACCCTTCGAGTCGGTCGGCAAAAAGACGCCCGTGGGTGTTCGATTCTCCACCGTCGGTAAGTTACTAAAAATAGACTAACTTGACCGATATCTAAAATGTTATCAAATTTATGTCGGTGAAGGATACCAACATTCTACCCCATGAACAAAACAAATTTATGACTGGCTGTATACACTTATACTTATCTTGTTCAAATAATTCGTGACTTACAGTGTACAGGGCTGGTTATGTTCTTGTTTTTCACGTCAACGTTGATATAAGTTTAAAAGTAAAAGATGTAAACCCGTGTACAAGGACAAACTAGAGATACTCAGAATTTATCAGCAAACGTTTAAATGTATATCCCACTGCAAATGCAAACATTTAATTAGTATACAGGTAAAGATTCATCTTACCTCTGAACGTAAAAAGTTAAGCAATTTAGAACATGTACATACTGTATATACTATGTGTAAAATCGTTTAATAAGTTAAGAAGTTGGACACAAGTTTCACTATCTTTAAACTTTCCCTATATGTTGTTAACAGTTACAGTTCAATTTTAAGAGGGCAGGATGGTTGTGGCCATTTTAGGCTATATTTACCTCCTAAAAAGAAGGGTTCTGTACAAAGATATAGAAAACTGCTCAAATTGTAAAGCTAAAATATTTGGAATTTTTTAAAAATAATTTTAGTTTGTGGCCAAAAATATTATCATGTCGAAGTTTAAGGCAGATCTGATGGTTAATTTGTTGACCATCCAGCCTCCTTAAATTGAACCAATAAATATGGATATTTTGTAACACTATTTCTGATTGGTTGAAGGCGGGGAGAGTGGATCTGCTGACACAGCCCGTGACCCCCGGGGTTTTGCCGTAAAAATGTACACAGAGGACGGAAACTGGGACATTGTGGGCAACAACACCCCCATCTTCTTTATCAGAGACCCCATCCTGGTAATAATCACGTGATGACAGATCCCCCAAAACTGTCTCTTTAACTTAAGAAAAACAATAAACAAATGCAACGAATGGAAATTAAAACAGAATATTTATATAACAACATGGTACGTTCCTTAACAAATTGATCTGTAAACATTTCCATTCCTATTCAGTTCCCCAGCTTTATCCACACTCAGAAGAGAAACCCGCGCACTCACTTAAAGGTAAGCAAATTAATGTATACTTAGATGTAAAACAACCCCCAATACAATTGGCCGGTGGGAATCTTAAGTCTGTTTTATTTTACCTGTGTGTACAGCTTCGTCGTTCCTCCTTCTGACTTTTAAGGTATAAATAACAGAAATATAATATAGAACAAAGCATTTATTTATTTCTTATTTAGAGCCCAGAGCAGAACAGTATGAAATTATTGGAATAATAAGGAAAAGATATGCCAATGAATAGTATAACAACTAGTAAATGACATTGCTCGTATCAACAAATGACCTTGAACTATTTCAGTTAAAGGAATACAAGTACGAGGGTTGGTCCAAGAGTTATGTCACAAGGATTAAAAACAATATATGTATAAAGACGTACTTTTAATATTCTATAAAATAGCCATATTTATTTAGACCTGATTCCTGGATTCTTGACGTTTTAAATCCGAAATTCAGTCCTTCACAAAGAATGGCTGTGGTGGTATTTGGTTAATTCAGTGGAAAATTCTTTGAATTTGGAAGCACATGATCGGTATCATTGACGAAATGTTTAGCATGTTGAATGCATAAAAGGGGAATTGATGATTTTTATATTATACATGTATAAGATCTATCAATATAAGGCGTAGTTTTGTCGGCTAACTGTTATTTCGAGAATATTCAGTTATTTATGAATGGTGATTTCAATCCAAAATAAAACCAGTTTGGGAGTAGAGTCGTAGATCTGCCAAAAACGTCGTTCAAGTGGTCTCAAAAGTAAATTGAAGAAGTGCTTTATTTAATCTGGGTCATTTGAAGCTCTCATTAAGAAAACAGGGACTAATTACATAAAAGACGTGTCATGGCGCGGACAGAAGGAAAGGAAATACATGTATATATCATGGTTTTGTGCAAGGCTAATTGTAGTATGTATTAGTAGTTAACTTATTATAGTCTACTAGTGGTACCTTTCGTTTATTAATATATGTCTCTGTTTAACTCGCAGGACCCCGACATGTTCTGGGACTTCATCTCTTTGAGACCGGAAACCACCCACCAGGTGTCCTTCCTGTTCTCAGACCGAGGCACGCCGGACGGTTATAGGAGGATGAATGGCTACGGCAGTCACACCTTTAAACTGGTCAATAAGGACGGCAAACCAGTCTTCTGCAAATTCCACTTCAAGGTTCTTAAAACACTACAATAAATAAACGTTCGTTTCAACCAATGTCGTCTCAAAATATTGCAAGAGATCGGTCTCCACACGCTGCCCTACTCTGTGTAGTTTATAAATAAAGAAGTCAGTGATAACACTTAGAACCATTTTAACAAGAGTTTGGACTGTGGGTAGTTGTGTCAAACAGCACTGTAACCTAGATCTGTCTATTGCATTGCTGACAGACCACTCAGCCACGGTTCTTTGAAATCAACAAGATTTGTCTGGTTTCTAGGCGAAGACTACGCAATCTATGTATATTTCACTCGAAACCAGCGGCATTTTTAACCTGTTTTGATGCAGGAAAAAATGATTACATCCTTTACCGAAAGTCCAAGTTCTTGCTAAAATGGTTCTAACAACCGTACATTAAATACTGTTCAGAAATCGTTGTGACCCCAAGTTTTACTTCTTATTGTCGTCGTGAACACAGCTCAGTTACGTAAGTATAGTGGACTAGGGTTTTGGACTTTATATATCAACCACAGGAACTCGTCACTGACGTACATAAAGGGATACCCGGGTCGATTTCATGTCCTGAACCTTAGATATGATGACTTTAAATAATACGGTGAAATTTCCCGTCGAGTCTTTGCATAAACCCGTTAATAATTGTAGTCCATATATTGTAATTCCAGTCAACAGTTTAATAATTTTAATGGTTTTTATTTTTCTCCCAGACGGACCAAGGCATCCAGAATCTGTCGGCAGCCGACGCTAATCGTTTGTCTGCCGAGGACCCAGACTACGCCATCCGGGATCTGTACAACCACATCGAGGACGGGAAATACCCCTCCTGGACGCTCAAAATCCAGGTCATGACGCCGGAACAGGCCGAGAAATACAAGTGGAACCCGTTCGATGTCACCAAAGTAAGTTTCGTTACAGTAACAGTAAGTATATCAAACATTTTTGTGAAAAACTGCATATGAATAGCTTTATCAAGCTATTCTGAATAGGTTTATAAGGCTATATAGCTTTTACAAGCTACAAGTATATAGCTAAATCAGTGTGCTGGACCTGTCTAAGTGAATGGTCAGTTATATAATGTAGATTTTAATATTAGTTGAATATCGATTTTCGCGGATTTCGTTGCTGAGTTCGAGGTAAATAAATGTTGAGTGAACTACAACTTGTAATAGCATGTTGTATTAATAGAATCAGAGGCCATCAATTGAAGTATATGTATCCTTGAAACCGTCTTTTCACTAAATCCACAAATTCTATGCCCAGGAATACTGTGTCATTAAAACCACAGTACCCGGATGTTTGATACCATTATAGAAACTACTGAAAACCAATTTTCATAATCCGTTCGTCCCTAATATGGTTTAATGTGATTCAATCGTAAATCGCGAAATAAAGTCGTCGCCAATAATTTGTTTCTACAGTTCCCTCTGACTCTGTGTTTATGTTCTCTGCGTTCTGTATTTCGTAGGTATGTACTTTGTCACATGCCTAAGACTTTTTATCAGGTTGCGTTCTGTGTTAATTTCTAGGTGTGGTCCCAGAAGGACTACCCTCTGATCGAGGTCGGGAAGATGGTGCTGAACAGGAACCCCAACAACTACTTTGCTGAGGTGGAACAGATCGCCTTCTCCCCTGCTCACTTCATCCCGGGGGTGGAGGCTAGCCCTGACAAGATGTTACAGGTATTGTACTAACAAGTATAACCACAGTGTCACGCTAACAGTCCACAGTAGAGGAATGGTAAATTGCTAATTCTGTAAATTAGTGATTCTTTGCCATCCTGGTCTTTTGGTTTTTAAAGAGAGAGAGAGAGAGAGAGAGAGAGAGAGAGAGGGAGAGAGAGAGAGAGAGAGAGAGAGAGAGAGAGATCATGCCATTTAAGTATTACATGTTACCAAATGCTAGTTAAATCTAGCCATTACCCTTGATGTACAGTTGCAACACAGTAATTGAAGCAGGAAATCTTAGCATGTAAGACTCTAAAGAGACCACAGTGTATCAGTTATATGGCCGGTCGATAAGGTTCTGGGTGACCGTTAGATGGACAGGATATACCTGTTTAAACTGAGTGTCATACCTGTCACGTGATCAATTACCTGGCCTGTGTTCCATTTAGATGCGTTTCCTGCAATTAATGATATCTTCCACACATGGTTTGTGTATCACACCACCAACGCTTTACTCGAGTACATATGCAATCAATAACATTAAAATGGCGTCTATGGTTGGTGGGATGTAAGTTGTGACTAACAAATGTCCTTGAACGCCGAATCAAGGTCACCTTGTGATTGGCTGACCGCTGTTTTACATCAATTATTCACTCACTAGAGATTGACGTCATTTAGTTCCGGTGATACCGGCTGTAGAGATTGACGTCATTTAGTTCCGATGATACCGGCTGTAGAGATTGACGTCATTTAGTTCCGGTGATATTAACGGCTGTTTGACGTTAACGTATAAGCTCTGAGGGTCGTTACCTGACCAGCGCCCACCACAACGATTGGCTATAGATTGCTACACGTTCTATCTAATTTTGATATAATAGTAAAAATTAAGGTATTTCGGTATTTTAGACAAGAGGCGGTGGGTGTGAAATATAGGTTTAATCTCTCAACTAATTATTTCATGTTAATTATGAAACATCTTTATTTTCGTATACGGTAAAATATCTAGCAAGTGTGTAATTTACAAGAAATTTTGAATACCTTTTCACTTATTATTGAAGATTTCTTTTAGATAATCGTTATATCTATTGCCAACCTTTATCTGAGTGTACAGAGGCGGGCTTGTAGGCCATTCATTTGTACAGGGCCGCCCGATCTGGGTATAGTCCACTAATGCATTTTCCATATGCGGTAATGTTAACGTTCGGGCTCATAGCTTCGGTCCTAATTATCGTTCAGCAACGAGGGACCTCTTGAATAAAAGCTCATGGAATTGTCTCTCTCCTGTTAAAATTTCGTGGTGTGAAGTCAGATTCGTTTTCCGGCAAAATGCGTCTGTATTGAAAAACTCTGAAAATGAAAGTAAAAGTAGGGAATTTCACAGTTTTGGAAAGGGTGTACATCAAACAATTTCAATTCTTTCCTTCAAATGATAATTTAATTTTGACACTTGCTTTTAAAATTGCAAATCCTCTTTTCTGACGTGTGTCAAGCATTCTGATTTAAAATGTCCCAATAAATGTATATACACTCTGCAAGAATAGGAACTATTTTGCTTAAAGGCACTACTTTGTTGTCCTACCGATTCTAAAAATAGTTAGAGGGATATACCCATTGTTGGTCTCTGTGATGTTCATTAATGTATGAACTTTCCTTTGTGTATAGTTGCCTTGCGTCAGAATTTAACTCTTTGGACAGGGCCGCCTTAGAACTCTATGATATACAATAATGTATCGGTTTTCCTTTGGACAGGGCCGCCTTTTCTCTTACTCCGACACCCACCGCCACAGACTGGGGGCCAACTACCTACAGATCCCCGTCAACTGTCCATACAAAGCCAAGACCTTCAACTACCAGAGGGACGGACCCCAGTGTGTCAATGACAACCAAGGTCAGTATAGCAACAATGTCAATGATAACCAAGGTCAGTATAGCAACAATGTCAATGACAGCCAAGGTCAGTAAAGTAGGAGAATGTCAATGACAACCAAGGTCAGTGTAGCAATAGTGTCAAGGTCAGTCATTAACACTGTATAGCAAATGTATCAGACGCGCGCAGAGACGCACGCAGAATCCCGTGGTTTATAGGATACAAACGGTGACTCGCCATTACTGCATATAACTTAAAATGCATGTCTACACTTAGTTAAATCTTCTGTCTTTACATAATACTATTTAGTGCAATATACATGTAACATATCGTATGGCTCATTACATCCATGTGATGAATTTTGTTTCTGCAAAGAAAAAAACTAATTTTGTTCTTTTCAATATATGGATTCTTTATTTAAAAGTACTATATTCTGATTATCTGCAGCCCGCATATGTTTTTGATAAATGGAATTACTTTGAATAATTACAGGAGGGGCTCCGAACTATTTCCCGAACAGCTTTTCTGGCCCAATGGACGACCCTGTGGGCTGCGAGTCGTGCCCCTTCACAACCACTGGAGAGTGTAGGCGCTACAACTCTGCGGATGAAGACAACTTCTCCCAAGTCGGCATCTACTGGAACCAGGTTTGTGGAATAACGTCATACGAAATTTTTTGTTCAAATTTTGTTTTAGTATCGTTTCAACGAATTTAATTTCACAGTGTTTTAATTCTTCGCGTACTATACGCGCAGTTTTTTAAAAAAAAGTTGCTCAGAAAAGAGAAGTCTATGAACATGATTTTCAAGTACAACACTATCTTTAAAGGTACTGAAGCCCGAGGAGAGGGACCGATTGGTTGAGAACATCGGAAACCACCTGATCAACGCCCAGAAGTTTATCCGTGACCGCGCCGTGAAGAACTTCGGACAGGCGGACCCAGAGTTCGGCCGGAAGTTACAGGCGCACCTCGACTCCGTCAACAATGTGAGCAAAATCAACGTGGTTTTGGTGGGTACTGTATATAACCAGTTTGGGTGAAGACGATGCATAATTCTGTTGGGTTTCACACGGTTCAGTATTGATCATGTCTTTCTTTTCTTTTCAGAATGGCGTCAAAGTGTCGGATAAATAAAACCCCGGATGTTATTGAGCAAAGATAATGCTTTCAAAAAGTGACACATGCTTATATAACAATGACTTAGGATGTATATGTATCTGTATTTCATTGAATTGTACATGTATTCCAGTATTCTATTGCCATATAATCTAATAGTGGACACATTCAGTGCTTCGGTTTGATGCTTTTATGTATAGATGAAATCTGTACATTTACTTATGTTTAACATTAAATTGTATTCGGTTGT
This sequence comes from Magallana ariakensis, assembly GCA_020458035.1. Taxonomy (NCBI): domain Eukaryota; kingdom Metazoa; phylum Mollusca; class Bivalvia; order Ostreida; family Ostreidae; genus Magallana; species Magallana ariakensis. The sequence continues at coordinate 76,519,886 of CM035812.1, read as the reverse complement.
TTTCAAGTCTTCTTCAATAAAAACAAAAATTGAATGATTATTATTTTGTGTCTTCTTTTATTTTATTTTTTTCTATTTTAATTTTAGAAGTCAACTGTTTTTCCTCACTCGGAGAAATTTGATGATATCAAGTTAATGGTTTACTTCAATTATTTAAGTCTAAGGTTAAGGTCTTTTATATTTATAGAGCAAACATCAGCAAAGAATGTAATTAAGGAATAAGGAATCATTCTTTGAGTATTATGAGGTGATAATTTTGGTCGGTGAGTGATCAAATCCAATAAAGCCCGAAGGGCTTTATGATAGATTTGATCACGCCCCGACCAAAATTATCACCTCATAATACTCAAAGAATGATTCCTTATTACTTATATTTACATAGTTTTCAGCAATTGTGCGATTAAATATCTTAATATAAATTAGCAAACCCCGCTTTGAATTTATTGGACTGTATAGTACAAAATCGATACGTAGTGTTATCACAGGCAAAGACACTGAAAAATGTAAATATTCCTAAATATATATATGCTATAAAATCAGTTAATTTCATATTGGTATAGAATTTTTTATTACTGAAAATGTCTGAAATATAATACCATATGGTGCGTTATTGATTAGATAATTCTTTGTGGGGTGCGATTTACTGGCATGCATACAAAGCTAGTTCGATTTACTGGCATGCATACAAAGCTAGTTCGATTTACTGGCATGCATACATGCACTGTTCATAGCAGGTATAATTTTTTTTACATTGTTTAAAATGATTTATTAATCAAATATGTTATATGATCTTTTCCATTTGTACAATATAAATTTTCATTTGTATTCTATAAATTTCATTTGTATTGTATAATTTTCTATTTGTGTTCTATAATTCTCCATTTGTATTCCATAAATTTCATTTGTATTGTATAATTTTCTATTTGTATTCTATAATTCTCCATTTGTATTCTATAATTTTCCATTTGCATTGTATAGATTTCATTTGTATTGTTTATTTTTTTATTTGTATTCTATAATTTTACATTTGTATTGTATAATAATAGCATACAAATAGGAAATTTTACAATACAAATAAAAAATTATACAATACAGATGGAAAATTATACAATACAAATGGAAATTATACAATACAAATAAGAAATTATACAATACAAATTGAAAATTATACAATACAAATGGAGAATTACACAATACAAATGAAAACTTATTCAATACAAATGGAAAATTATAGAATACAAATAGAAAATTATACAATACAAAATTAATGGAAAATTATACAATACAAATGAAATTTTCAATGCAAATGGAAAATTATAGAATACAAATAAGAAATTATACAATACAAATTGAAAATTATACAATACAAATGGAAAATTATAGAATATAAATAGAAAATTATACAATACAAATGAATATTTATACAATACAAATGGAAAAGATCGAATATTGCAACGTTTGACATGCCATAGATCTTAGACCAGATTTTCAAGTTGCAAAGCACATGTAAATAAATAATAATTTAAAATTTGTATATGACATAGGAAATAAATTCCTTATATTCAAGGTCCAATCAAGGATGTACGGAAATTTACCCCGGGTTGTATTACATACACCCTTCGGTCTTTGGCCCGGGGTAAATCCCCGTACACTCTTGATTGGACCTGGATAACTATAATAGTATCCTAAATATAAGCTCAAATGGTACATGTACGTTGAAATGATAAATTTCAGTATAACTTCATGTATAAAAAATGTCCAAAATGTGTGAAATTGTTATTTACTATGTAAATGAATGAAAAAGTAGCTAGAGTTCATTAACTTCTTGTCATTCTTCTCTGTGTAGGAGAAACAAGAGGCCCTGATTCAAGCAAAATTTTATTATTGAGGTAAAATAACACATTATCACAAAATGGCTGACCTCTGATCGAAACGACATTTCGAATTTATCGACGGCAGCATGCAACTTACTCAATAGCCGAGTGGATAAAGTGTCGGGCTTGTGAACCGTACACCCCGAGTTCGAATTCCGCACGGACTTTTGTTGTTACTTACTGAATTGAAATTTAAGATATTAATTTTTTAATACCCAAACTGCAAATTCTTTGCTTATTTGACATATATACAGTTTATTTATCATCATCATCTTTCATAATCAAATAATTTACTATTAATTTGATTGACTTTTTCCAGGTGTGTTATTCCACCTTAATCATAAGGTGGAATAACACACCAGGAAAAAGTCGCTCAATTAAACAGATCAATTGTACAGATCACAATTAAGCCCGACACTTTATCCACTCGGCTATGGAGTAAGTTACTTATCGCCATCGATAAAATCCATTTAATAAAACGAAATGTCGTTTTGATCAGTGGTCAGCCATTTTGTGATGAACACTGATGTTATTCCACCTTAATATCCTGTACAAAAAATTAGATATTTTTACATCCCACATTTTCAAAAGTCGAGAAATATTTTGTCGTAATAAATTAATCGCTTGGCGAAGAATTTTAAAATTTATTTACATTGAATAGAAGTACAGATCCTGTTGCTTTCAAGCTCGTGTAAAGATGACGTATAACATGTGACACATTCATAATGTGAAAACAGAAATGTATCGAATATCACCATACTTTTGTAGCAGTGTTTTCTTTATAGTATACAAATAAACACCACGTCTCAGGTTCGATGAATTTATTAATGTATAAATGCTGGTATTTTTAAACCCTGTAAATATCAATAACAATAATGAGTATAATTTTCACATATTTCATATGAATACAATATTATAGATTTACATATAAATTGACTTCTTTAAAACATTAATCGATATACTTGTTACGGGATTAATCACTGGACACAAGACTTTGTAACAGATTTATTGCTTATTGCAATTTCAGATGAAAGATATAAGGCTCTGAAACATACACAAATATACATAAACATACACACCACAAGACAACACATATCAAGTGCAATAATTCCATTTCATAATTCAATCACAATTTACTACATTAATGAAATGGAAAATAGATCAAATAAAAATCCAATCAATTGTTCATATTTCACAATTATTATTAAGAATGATCAATATGTAATTAATCACATATATGCATAATTATGACTTTTATATATATAAATGTAAAACATATATTATAGACACAGTTTAGACAGTTTAGACACCACATACATTTATATGTTAGTCACACAAAACATAGATCTTACCAGATATATGGTATCAGAACCTTCGTAACAAGCAACTACTCTAGAATTGTAGGAATGACTCTACAAATCAACCAAATAAATAATTAATTACTAATAAAAATAATTACTTCAATAAATTGCATTCTAACCCTTTATTTTAATTTATAATTTATTTATCTTTCACACAAGTTAATAAAGTTAATAAACTATCTCAGTCCAAGTCTGCATAAAATCTATGTCAGACCACTCTCAACAGTAGTCACTGGAGAAATTAAATCAAACACACCAAAATCACTCTACCTTCAAAGAATTTAACCTTTCACCTTAAAACCAACCAACCAAAATTAAGAATCACTAGACCATGAACAACAACCTAAATACTTTACGTGTATGGAAACCCATAATTGACTTTACCAAATAAATAACTTGAATGAAACTGTATAATATGGAAACATATGAGAGCAATAATAAATTTATTCAAACAACAAATAATTATAAAATTACTTGGAACCTATTCTATCACATACTGAGTATTTGACAATTATCATGATAATAGTAAGAGTTATTTCCCTTACATCATAATATTTTATACATGGACATCTGAGAACATTACGGATTTAATAAATAATTTACAAACACATTTATAAATAATAAATATGTACATTCGATAGAATATGAATATATATACATGTGTACCTGATTATGGATCAGGGTTCCTACACTTGGTCTGGCCCAAGAATTACATGCGGGCATATACAATGTAGACCTATTAATAATATACGGACTTGATAATATGTACACTTCTGCGATATTTCATGAATTTAATTCAAATACGCAATTATCTTGATTTATTATTTACACATTTGAACTCAGTATATTACACTTGAAAATGAGATAAAAGTCAGAAATAAAAGTTATTAGAAAAGAAGAAATTAAAGTCGACTTACAGTCGATATTGTCGTTGTACTAATCATCAGTATCGTCAAACTATCGTCCGGCAATTTGATAAATTATATACAAAAGGTAAATGTCTAAGAGGACATAATGTCAACCGTCCCTCTTGACTATATGAATCGATCTACCCGCCAAACCTTGACACAAAGACCAACATACCGCGGGAAATCTCTAACCAATCAAAAGACAAGACTATAGAACCCAACTGACCAATTTACATAATATATAAATAAAATATAAAACCAAATGTTGTTGTATTCTTTTATTAACCATGTAAACGGCTATTCAAAACATCGCGGATATTCAAATACGCGAATTGTAGAAAGACAAAATAAATCGTAATTAACACTTGATATTTAATAATTTCAATAAAAACAAATTAAAAATAACACTCTACCACACTTTTTCAAATAATTTTTTTTTCAATTGGTGTTGCACTAACTCAATTTGGTTCAATGAAAAAAAAATGTGTTACAATGTTTTAAAAACTGTTTTTTTGTCGCTCATTAGAGAGCGAATATGTTATAGTACAACTTAACTCAAGTTTCATAACAACATATTTTCTTCCCTCCTAACACAGAAGATTCAATTTTACCTCTGACCTGTTCGTTTGGTAAACCAAGTTACATAAAATAGGACGCTGTACCTGGACTTCGTCATATCAGGTTAACTTCTGCGCTACCCTCCTTACAACACAGGCACAATGGCAGGACGTGACAAGGCTGCTGAGCAGCTTAAGGAGTTCAAAAAGACCCAAGTGGTAAGTGGAAACAGAATAAGCTGGCCGTCGGTGGACGTGCTGACCAACTTGTGCGTCGTTTACGTTATCTGACCTACATAGTTGTCATCGTATTCCAAACATCTGACAATATTTTTTACATGATTAAATGCATTCAAATGTCAGTTCTATGCGAATTTTAGGTTTTGTCATTTTGTCCGACTGTAAATTATTTTGTTTTTTTTTTATTATATAATAAATAAATATATACATTGTATGCTTGCAATACAAGGGTTTTTGCAACTGCAAGGTGTGCAGGTATGTTTTTACTGTATCACAATCATCTGATTTCAGAAGGAAGATGTGTTGACCACTGGAACAGGTGCACCTGTGGGTCTGAAGACGGCCACTATGACTGTGGGTCCCCGAGGGCCGGTCCTTCTCCAGGACTTCGTCTTCACTGATGAGATGGCACACTTCAACCGTGAAAGAATCCCAGAGAGGGTGGTCCATGCCAAAGGAGCAGGTCATCCAGCTTTTCTATTTCAGCAATTCTAATGCTTCATTGCTAACAGTATATAGAAGATACAATGTATTTTGTTCATTGATTCTTTTTATTTATTTATTCTGTACTTCCAAATAAATATTCTAGCTATGGCAATTCCATATTATTAAATGTGGTTTTTAAATGTCAGAGTATAACAAATTGATATGTTTGTAATTTTATACAAGAATCAACACACAACAAAAGCTGAGAAAAAATGTAAATGGTCAAGATAACAATTTTGGGGGAAGAAATATTGCACTTAGTACTGTTACAGTTTATAAGTAATCAAATTGAATTGTATTTTCTGTATTTAGGAGCATTTGGATACTTTGAATGCACCCATGACATTACAAAATACACAAAAGCCAAGCCCTTTGAATTTGTTGGCAAGAAAACACCCCTGGCTGTTAGATTCTCAACTGTTGGTGAGTTTATTCATCAGATGAGTCTTATTTCTCATGATGTTTCCACTGTTATGTTTTACACATTTATTTGGATGGTGACTATTCAGTAAGGTAACAATAAATTTTTATGATGAAATACTTCTCTGATTTGTTTGATAAGGTGGAGAGAGTGGATCTGCTGACACAGCCCGTGACCCCCGGGGTTTTGCCGTAAAAATGTACACAGAGGACGGAAACTGGGACATTGTGGGCAACAACACCCCCATCTTCTTTATCAGAGACCCCATGTTGGTACGACAAGGGATGATTTCATGGAGTTTTTCTGCTCTGCATTAATAAAAAAATCTTTGCTTTGAAAACGGATATTGATATACGTTGTACCTGTATGATGTCTTTTTTTTATTCATCGTTTGTTTCCCTATTTTGTAGTTTCCCAGCTTTATCCATACACAAAAGAGAAACCCCCAGACTCATCTCAAGGTCAGTTATCTCTCTTTGATCAGTTATTTTATAAAGAAGAAACTATGTGTTTCTAGCAGTTCATTTATGTCTGCTATCTGTTTTTGTATTTACTTGTTTTACCTGCTGTTTAATAATAAATGTCTCCAATTGATCTCACAGGACCCTGATATGTTCTGGGACTTCATTACTCTGAGACCGGAAACCACCCACCAAGTGTCCTTCCTGTTCTCAGACCGAGGCACGCCGGACGGTTATAGGAGGATGAACGGCTATGGCAGTCACACGTTTAAACTGGTCAACAAGGAAGGCAAACCAGTGTACTGTAAATTCCACTGGAAGGTGAATTATAAAATCAGTTACATGTATTTTCACTTATACAAAATTAATATACAGTTAAACTTCGATATCTCAAACACTGATATCTCGAATACAATGGATATGTCGAAGTGATTGTTAAGTCCCAACCGTTTATTTTTTAAGTACCGGTATTTTACCCTCAATATCTCGAATACTCGGATATCTCAAACTTTTTAAATAGTCCCATCCAGTTCGAAATAACTAAGTTTGACTGTATATCATTTAATTTACGAAAGTTGTTTGGAGTACAAGCCTATTATTTAAATAAAGAGTTGCATCTGAACAAAATTTTGTATAAGCTGTCTTACACAGCTAAAATATTTTCTTTAAATACGGTAAGTTAAAATGTTGATACTTTTTTAAATATGTAATTATATGAATGTCATCCTTTATGTAAATTAATCAAAGCCTTTTTGTCTTTAATTATGACAATAGATTTACTCTAGATGCATGTTTATTAAAATCATTTTTGTCTTTAATTATGACAGATTTACTCTAGTTGCATGTTTGTTATCCGAACCTCTCAGTTTTATCCAGTTTAATCTGTGTTTGTGTGTAGTGTGACCAAGGCATCAAGAATCTGATGTCAGATGAAGCTGCCCAGCTTGCAACAGACGACCCAGACTACGCCATCAGAGACCTGTATAACCACATCTCTGAGGGAGACTTCCCCTCCTGGAGCCTCAAAATCCAGGTCATGACCTTTGAGGAGGCAGAGAAATTCCGATACAATCCATTTGACCTTACCAAGGTTCAGTGTTCTTTGTTATCTTTTATATACATACATATATTTGTTGGTAAAATATTGATTTTTAATAAGAAAATAATAAGATGGATAACATGGTCATCTTTCTGGTTGATTTTGTTATCATTACTTTTAAGGAGGCTGGATGATAACAAATTAACTATCAGATCTTTCTGAAATTTTTAGGCATGATATTTTAAGCTATAATCTTTTATTATGTAAAGAAAAATACCAAACATTTAAGCATTAAAATTTGAATATTTACAGAGCTCTTCTTCTTTAGGAGATTATTATACCCTAAAAATGGCCACGACCATTCAGCCTTCTTAATATGTTAAAGGTAAAAAAAACAGACTAGCTAAATTAATTTTATAAAATCTTGTACTGTCTTTTCTTTGTTCTTAAGATTTGGCCACAGGGAGAGTTCCCCCTGATACCTGTGGGAAGAATGGTCCTGAATAGAAATCCAAAGAACTACTTTGCCGAGGTGGAACAAATTGCCTTCTCCCCTGTTCACATGATTCCTGGAGTTGAGGCCAGCCCAGACAAAATGCTGCAGGTATAGAGGCAGTCTGCAATGCAGTATGTACAGAGTAATAAGTTCAAAGCTAAGAAGTTTTTAATCAAGTCTTTGTATAATGCTTACCTGTAGGGCCGCCTGTTTTCTTACTCGGACACACACAGACATCGCCTGGGCAGTAACTACCTGCAGATTCCTGTCAACTGTCCATTTAACGCTAGAACCAAGAACTACCAGAGGGATGGGCCACAGTGTGTGGATGAAAACCAAGGTAGGCATACAGAGGAAACAGCTCGGTGTCCATGTTTGTTTTGTACAGGAACTGAAAGTGATATCTCACAGCATGCACAGGGTTGGCTGCACAGTGATATCTCCCAGCATTCACAGGGTTGGCTTTAGAGTGATATTTCCCAGCATTCACAGGGTTGGCTTCAGAGTGATATCTCCCAGCATTCACAGGGTTGGCTTCAGAGTGATATTTCCCAGCATTCACAGGGTTGGCTGCAAAGTGTTGTCTCCTAGCATGCACTGGAAAGTAACTTAAAGTGATATCTCCCAGCATGCACAGGACAGTAACTTAAAGTGATATATACACTATAAATATGAAAGGCTTATGCATATTGAGAGCTATTTTCTGTGCTTACTCATTGCAACATATTTTTGTTCTAAATCCATATGTTTATGAATGTTACACATCAATCTAAGAGATGTTGTACATAGTCAAATTATTTTTCTCTTCTAGGTGGTGCTCCTAACTATTTCCCTAACAGTTTCTCTGGACCAGTCGACAACCCCTCCAATCTGGAGAGTGAGTTCTCCATCAGCGGAGACGTCAAACGTTACAACACGGCTGATGAGGACAATTACTCCCAAGTAGGAGTCTTCTGGAGAAAGGTACATGTAACTAGTGTTCATTGGTGTAAGCACGCATGTTAAAACCAACATTTCCTTTAAAACTGAAAAATATAATGACAACTTTTTAGTTGGTTAGTCATTTAAACAATTTCTCACTTCCTGCAGTGGGTTCACATTTTCCTTTGATGTTATGAAACAAATAATGATAACTGATCAATCGGTCTATCAATCATACAATGTAATGATAACTAATCAGTGGGTCTATCATTCATACAATGTAATGATAATTCATCAGTAGGTCTATCATTCATACAATGTAATGATAACTAATCAGTCGGTCTATCATTCATACAATGTAATGATAATTCATCATTCCATCTATCATTCATACAATGTAATGATAATTCATCAGTAGGTCTATCATTCATACAATGTAATGATAATTCATCAGTAGGTCTATCATTCATACAATGTAATGATAACTCATCAGTTGGTCTATCATTCATACAATGTAATGATAATTCATCATTCCATCTATCATTCATACAATGTAATGATAATTCATCATTCCATATATCATTCATACAATGTAATGATAATTCATCAGTTGGTCTATCATTCATACAATGTAATGATAACTAATCAGTGGGTCTATCATTCATACAATGTAATGATAACTAATCAGTAGGTCTATCATTCATACAATGTAATGATAATTCATCATTCCATCTATCATTCATACAATGTAATGATAACTAATCAGTGGGTCTATCATTCATACAATGTAATGATAACTCATCAGTCGGTCTATCATTCATACAATGTAATGATAACTAATCAGTGGGTCTATCATTCATACAATGTAATGATAATTCATCAGTAGGTCTATCATTCATACAATGTAATGATAACTAATCAGGCGGTCTATCATTCATACAATGTAATGATAACTCATCAGTTGGTCTATCATTCATACAATGTAATGATAATTCATCAGTCTGTCTATCATTCATACAATGTAATGATAATTCATCCGTCGGTCTATCATTCATACAATGTAATGATAATTCATCAGTCGGTCTATCATTCATACAATGTAATGATAACTCATCAGTCGGTCTATCATTCATACAATGTAATGATAACTCATCAGTCGTTTTATTATTCATACAATGTAATGATAATTCATCAGTCAGTCTATCATTCAAACTATTATTTGTTATTAAATTGGACAGGTTCTGAAGCCGGCTGAGAGACAGAGACTGGTGGAGAACATTGCCGGTCACGCGATCAATGCCTCGGACTTCCTACAGAAGAGAGTGGTCAAGAACTTCAGCCAGGCGGACCCTGAGTATGGCCGGGCCATCCAGGAAAAGCTCGACCAACTCAAGGCCCAGAGAAAGGCCAAGGTCAGTCTCGAGGTCAAGGTCAAAAAGTTATACCATGGTTATGAACGTTTTTGTCATGGTTCATGAATAATGGAATTGGGATGTGTTAAGGTTTAATTATTCATAGAATTCTCATCCAATCAATAATATTTCAGCATTAAAGTTTCAGTTCATAGGCTGCAAGTATTGATTTGATTTTAGTGTCTATACCTGAATATTGACCAACAAAGAAAGCATCACTGTTTGCTAACAACTACATAAATTTTGTGTGTAATTCAAACCTCATTTTACATTCTACATTACCAAAAGTTTCCAAATTCTTTTTTTGACAATATCAGAAATCTGAATGGATAGCCACGATCAGCTATCAATCATGAAATTTAATGAGGAGGTTAGATCATTTGCTTGCTGATACTTAGGCCAAAGAATGTACTCTTCATTACTGGTACTTCAAAGGGTTTTTTTTTTTTGTTGACAGAGTGGGGTGTCTGCCCAGCTGTAGAGAAGTTCAACAGTTTCAGTTTGTGATATAGGGCTAGACAGTATTGATTCTTTACCTGACGAAGACAGGCTACATGTCATACACAATGTCATCATTACTATGAATATGATGTCATCTTCATTGTGACATCATCTACTGTATTTCACAGAGGACATCATCATTCTATTGTTACATCATCTACTGTGATTCATTGCGGACATCATCGTGCTATTGTGACATTATGTACTTTGATTCTGTCTGGATGATACAGTGAAATCATATAATGACCTTTTAATTCCAATATATTCTTCTGCGTTTTTATTATTATAGTTAAACTCTTCTTCGAAATTATAAAATATATGTTAATTTATACACAGGAAATGATATAAATACATGCAATATATGAAATATTATTATGAGCGCTTTTACAGCTGTGTATTTAATTAGTACTAAGTTTCTGTATGTCTATTCTTAAGCCAAACTTTTGATTCTAATTGTTTAGGTTTTCCTTTAAGGTTTTAAATACATGTAGTTATGTGTTTGAAAATTGATTGACTTTGTATTGAAACAGGAAACAATTAAAAACACATATTTGCCTGGCTCAAGTGGACAGAAACAAACAGGGTTTTTCCTGGAATTGTGATATAGAGCTTCCTTCCTGAAGGAAACTATTATTTTGAGTGATTTATGTCAATATACAATCTATATTGATGAAATATTACTAATTATGTTTTTCATATAAGTATGAAATATATTTAAGCTTTGTTATGTCATCTTTTAATTGTAATAACATGTAGTAAACTATAATTGAAAGTGATGAATAAATAATAGACAATCTACAACATCAATCTATTTATTGATCTTATAATTACGGTAGTAAGCAAATTTTGGAATAAATATATATACATGTATTAAACATTGTTTGGTCTTTTGTCCAGCATGTGTAAATTCTACATCCAAAGCATTACTTTTTGTAGGCCAAATATTATTCCATTCACTGTTTTCACTTGCCAGTATTGATACATTTCCAATAAACATTATATGCAATCAGGGATCTATATACTATTTTTATAAACGTCCCTGAAACAATATATTTTTTGATTTGCAGGATATTTGATGACAGAACTTCATGGTCCCAGAATCGCCCATGGTGTCATGACACAATTTTGAGGTAGTCCTCTTCACCTCGACAGGGTCGAGGGGTTGTGGCGGTGTGAGATGGGGGTGGTGGCCTGTGTTGTCTGGGGGGTAACCGGTGACAGTTGGGGGGTTTCCTGTGATGAATTGGGGGTTTACTGGAGTGACAGGGACGTAGAGACACGGGCTCAATGTTGACAGGGATTGAGAAGGTCTGACAGACTTTTGTCCTCTCCCTCTCCAGCAGTTTAAGAACTCCCGTGTTGGCCCTCTTCCTCTGGCATGTGGAAATGTCCACGGAAAATTTTGAGTTCCTTTTGTTTGCTGTTTTATATCTCTGAATGTACATAGCATGGTTCCTTCTCAAAGTATCAACATACTCCAGGAGGATGTTGTCAAAATAAACTTTGTGTGAATCCCTGTTATCGGATTCCCCGCTGTCATCACTATCGCCGCTGACGTCACTTGATGGCAAGGACTCGGTGCTGAGAGTGTCTTCTCCCGGCAGACAAGAATTGCATTTGTTGGGGTCAATGTAATGGATTGGATCATTTATATCCACGCTAGGACTGGCCATTCTCTCTCGACCACAAGGTGGCGGCGCATCACGTGATAATTTGGAGGTCTGCTGAGCTGTTCTGTGTCGTCTGCTACGACGGACTGAGCTTTGGGATCTATCATTCGAGCGAGTCGATCCATGATTCAAGGCATAATCGTAGTCCATATTGACACTCTTCCCGCACCTCATGGGCAAATTATAGGTATTATATCTGTAAAACATCAAATATACGCAAAATACTTATTGATACAGAAAATGTACGTAACAAATGGACTTAAATGCATAGTAAATGTCGTAAAATATAATCAGGTTTAATATTACTACGCAACGATGCATCGGAAATAATGAAAATGAAGATCGGTGCACATCTTGAGTGTCGGAAAGCGTCTTCTGTTCTATACACACCCTTACCTACATGTACTTCTTCGACGATTCAAGCCATCTAGCGTTTGGTGGTGAAGATAGTTCTCGTATATCCACGTGCCAGATATCGTCTGCGTGCTTTTGTGGACACTACAGAGTCCCAGTATTCTCTTTTGATCTGTGAAACACACAACATGGTTTTTATAGATCATTTTAAAACGAAACCAACTTCGTTGCACCCTGAGGTACGCAGATTCACGTTCATGCAATTGTTATTATTAAGTGTGTTTAACTGTTGCGTCGGGACCTCATGGCAAGTAACGATTATTAAAGAAGTCACAATTCTTATGAAACCTGATTATAAAAGAAGTATCGGAGTGATAGATGATTTGCATACGTACCATAGTTGAGTATTTCCTCTTGACTTTGGTAGATCTCGCATCCAGCGCTAACTTCCTCAACAGTCACGCCGTCGGTGCTTTGGTGCCCATACACAGGATTCTCTCGTGACGTTTTCGACTGCATTTCGTGAACTTCGTACTTTACGCTGCAACAGAGAACGCCGCCACACTTCCTGTGTGCGCAATGAGTATCAGTGACAATCTTACAGGTTTTGAAAAGATTACGTTTTGTATTTCGCAATTCGTACAGACTGTTTGTATTTATAATTAGCTTGATTGCAATATTAAGGCGGCTAGGTGGTCAATAAACTAACGGCCATGTTGTGAAATTTGATTTTACCGGGTGGCAGTTGTGAATTTTGTATTTACTGCCACCCGGTAAATTCAAAATTCACAACATGACATATATAACCATCAGACCTGCCTTAGATTTTTAGAAGTAATTTTTCAAAATGTAAAATTTTATTTGGTAAAGAAAAATACCATATAAATTCGTTTAAAATTTTGAATATTTTTCCATACTTTATATAGAGCTCCTCTTCTTTTGGAGATCAATGTAGGCTAAATATGGCCGCCACGACCATCGAACCCTCTTAAAATTGATGATTATACAGGGAAGATTCTTAGGTTCATTACTTACAATTTTCTCTTGCGGTATTTCCATGTCACTAGGAAGATTATTAATACAACACAAACAGCCGCCAGAACCCCTGTAAACAACAGATTGAGCTACATTCTTTTAAAAGGGCTGTTCTTCTGCGGATGCCTTTGCCATTTTTAACATGAAACTCTGTGCGATTTTAGATATTGCGAATTTTAAAATAACGGCTTTCAACAAGATAACCGAAAACATATTTAAATATGATTGTATTTTCTATAAGGGAGATGATATCGTAAACAATTACAAAAAGTGTGCCCTGTAGAAGTATCTAGTGATACGGTAAAGCATCACTGTATTCAGGCAGTAAGGAACAGAACATTAAGGTTGCATCGCATAGTGACGGCACGAACTTGATAGTGACTGGCTGCATCAACTTGATACAGTGAATAGGCCAAAATATTAGTGTAAAACTGTTAAACTTATCGTTTGACCAATGAAACTTTCATAGGTATGTTTAAAAGCAAAATCAAAGTTTCGCTTAAAATTCAGGTACTTACCCAACACGTAGTTAAGATCTAAACATAACTGATGCTTCCTGTGCTGTTCCATCGATGCTTCGTTGTGCATCAGTTCATCGCGTTTCTCCCCCATACCTAGCTCAATAAAACAGTCAGAATCAAGCACAGAATTATAGCTCTAAATCAACCAGTTCCTCGCCATTGTGTCCATTGCTTCAAAATCATCTGAAAATCAATCGAATCTATAGCCAATATTTTTTATCTTACCCTTTTTCATGGCTCATTTTTCCTTTTTTTTTCTCTCTCTTTTTTTTTAGATATGAGTTGTGCTTGCAGTTTCCGGATATGATATTTATAAACTGCAATATATATAAACTAAAGCTGTGTTGTAGTTTAGGATTGTCCTCTGATATAAGGAAATTAATCCACAATCGGATTATATATCGTGACTGGATGCTCCGAAAATATCATGTTCTAAATCATCGTTACATACGGGAAGTTAGATCAGCTGTTTGCCGATATTTAAGAATTTTACTTTTCGTTTAATCTTTAAAGTTATTTAAGCATTGAATCCTTATTTTTTGAAAGATATAGTCTCATAACTGCAACGGTGTGTGCATACAAATTGAATAACGCGCGTTTGCGCACACCGTTGCAGTTATGAGACTATATCTTTCAAAAAATAAGGATATAATGCTTATTAGCTCACCTGAACCGAAGGTTCAAGTGAGCTTTTCTTATCACCCGTTGTCCGTCGTCCGTCCGTCCGTCCGTCTGTAAACTGTTCACATTTTTTACTTCTTCTCTAAAACTACTGGGCCAAATTTAACTAAACTTGGTACAAAGCATCCTTATGAAAAGGGGATTCTAAATTGTTAAAATAAAGGGCACAACCCTTTTTAAAGGGGAGATAATTACGAAACAGTGAAAATAGGGTGCATGTCTTTGAAAATCTTCTTCTCAAGAACCACTCCACCAGAATTGCCAATATTTACACAAAAGCTTGTATATATAGTCAAGATTCTAAATTGTAAAAATCGTGGCCCCCGGACCAAAACTAGAGCCCCAGGCGGGATTCAAAGTTTAACATTGAAATACGTTGAAAAAATGTTTAAAAATCTTCTTCTCAAGAACCACTGCACCAGAAATGCCAATATTTACATAAAAGCTTGTATATATAGTGGAGATTCTAAATTTTGAAAATCATGACCCCCGGACCAAAACTGGGGCCCCAGACGGGGTTCAAAGTTTAACATAGAAATACGTAGGAAAAATGTTTAAAAATCTTCTTCTCAAGAACCACTGCACCATAAATGCCAATATTTACATAAAAGCATGTATGTATAGTGAAGATTCTAAATTGTAAAAATCGTGACCCCGGACCAAAACTAGGGCCCCAGGCGGGGTTCAAAGTTTAACATAGAAATCCATAGGATAAATGTTTAAAAAACTTCTTCTCAAGAACCACTGCACTGCACCAGAAATGCCAACATTTATACAAAAGCTTGTATATATAGTGAAGATTCAAAATTATAAAAATAGTGACGCCCATACTAAATCTGGGGCTCCAGGCGGGATTCAAAGTTTAACATAGAAATAAAAAGGATAAATGTTTAAAAATCTTCTTTTCAAGAACCACTGCACCAGAAATGCCAATATTTATACATAAGCTTGTATGTATAGTGTAGATTCTAAATTGTAGCCCCGGGCAAAAACTGGGGCCCCAGGCGGGGTTCAAAGTTAAACATATATAAGAAAAATGTTTTAAAATCTTATTCTCAAGAACTACAATGCAACAGTTTGGAATATTTTTATGCATACATCCTTGGCAATTGTAGATTCTAAAGTGTTAAAATCGTGACCCCCGGACTAATACTGGGGCATCAAGAGGGGTTCAAAGTTTAACATAGAAATATATAGGAAACATGTTTAAAAATCTTCTTCTCGAGAACTACAATGTCATACTTTGTGAGATTACTATACTAGGATCCTCAAATAGTGAAAATTCTAAATTATAGAAGCGATCTAATACTGAGGCCCCAGAAGGGGTTCAATGTTTCACATAGAAAGATAGAGGGAACATGTTTAAAACTCTTCTTCTGGAGAACAATAATCTTCAATTTGTGAGATTACTATGCAAGCATTCTCAAATTGTAAAGTTTCTAAATTGTGGAAGCCGTGACCCCAAAACTAATTTTGGGGCCCAAGAAGGGGTTCAAAGTTAACAGAAATATATAGGGAACATGTTTAAAAATCTTCTTCTCAAGAACTACAGTGCAACAGTTTGTGAGATTACTATGCAAGCATCATTGGCTATTGTAGATTCTAAATTGGTAAAATCGTGACCCCCGGACTAATACTGGGGCCCCAAGACCCCCAGACCAATACTGAGGCGCTAAGTGGGGTTCAAAGTTTAACATAGAAATATATATGGAAAATGTTTAAAAATTTTCTTCTTGAGAACTACAATGCTACAGTTTGTGATATTGCTATGCAAGGATCCTCAAATAGTGTAGTTGTTAAAGCCAACCATAAATCCCGGACCAATACTGGGGCCCCAGAAAGGGGTTCAAAGTTTAAAATAGAAATAAAATATGCTATGAAATAGAATGTTACAAGGAACTGTTGTTCAGGTGAGCGATGTGGCCCATGGGCCTCTTGTATTTACATTTTTTTTACCTTCTTGCCTTGTCTGCAAATGTGAATTTTACATCAAAATTATGTATTATCCTATGGGTAAGTTCAAATTAATGGAAGAGCAACTGTAACAGCCACAAGCGTGATCTTTGATTTTCGTTTGTGACGTTGCACTTAACAGCGTTCAACGTTTGTGACGTCACAATTAAAACTCGTGATTAAACCTTTTAGTACCCTGTCTGTGTTATGGTGCTACATCTCCAGTAGCTTTCCACACATTTAACATGCACAAAATATTTTGAATGTAAATATTATTATTTGTTGTTGTTGTTGTTGACAGGTTTCTGTCCAGCTGTAGAGGAAGACGAATACTCAGAATGTTATTAAATATACTAGCGGAAAAAAGAAACTGTGCATTATTCAATATATGAAAAAACATTTAAAAATTACAATGAACAAATTTTATTTTATGTAATACTGTTAACACATGTATTCGTAACAAAATCTCATAACACATTAATGTCAACGTCGAATAACGTCAATTTCAGCACACTCAAAAGTCACTGTTAATGTTATTTGAAATTGAATTAACAAAATAAATAACGCGTGTGACCACCATTTGCGTTCACGCATGCTTGACAGCGACGCCTCATTGATGTCACTAAAGTGTTCAGAAATGCTTGAGGGATGTTGTTCCAGATGTTGGTTAAACCCTGGCCTAAATCAGCCAATCTCACTGGCTGATTTGGTAAACGGCGTAAACGTCTTTCCATTTCATCCCAGACGTGCTCGATCGGCGACAAATCGGGGGAAACAGCTGACCAAGGCAAGACATTGACATTCTGTTGAACAAACAAGTCCATGAATACACGTGCAACGTGTGGCCTTGCGTAGTCTTGCTGGAGAGTGATGTGATTTTGATATCTCTGTATGAAGGGTATCACATGACGCTGAATTATTCATCTCGATAGCGTACGCCGGTGAGATTTCCATTGACAATTTGTAGAGGGGTCCTTCCACGTGCTGATATTCCACCCCACACCATAACGCTACCTCCACCAAATTGTCGACGTTGCACAACACAAGCGTCTTGGTAACGCTTCCCAACGCGACGATACACCCTACAACGACCGTCACTGCTATCCAAATGAAATCTGGATTCATCAGTGAACAGAATATTGGCCCAGTCCTGTATTCTGAATCGCAGATGTCGTGTGCACCACGCTAGTCTGGCGATACGATGACGTTGAAGCAGTACTGGGCGCACCGCTGGACGCCTTAGTCTGATGTTTTGCTCGCGCAGACGATTACGCACGGTTCTTGGACTAATTGGTCGAAGCCCTGGAATGCTACGGGCAGTCAAACTTGCTGTCTGGAAACGATTTCTCAGATGCAGAAGTCTAATGTGGTTGTCCTGTTGACGTGACGTCACACGAGGTCGCCCAGAGCGCGGTCGATCCTGGGTGCTGGCAGATTGTTGAACACGTCTCCATAATGACTGGATGGTGTTCCGATGAACTCCAAAGTGTCTTGCTACAGTATTTTGTGCCATTCCAGCTTGCAGCATCCCAACAGCACGATTACGTTGGTTTTCGTTGAGTCGTGGCATGACATAGGGGTAAATTTTGTTGAAACTAAAGTGATTTCCTTAACAAAAAAAGTTTTTAAAAATCCTTTACAGTTCTTATTCCAAACAGAATTGGCCCGTAAAACTCGTGAGTGCAAATTCTTTAATAAACAACAGGTGCTCACTAACCATGAAAAAGTCCGTGCACCCGGACGGTTACCATCCGATATTGTCAAAAACAATACCATTATCGATTGTTTAAATTTTATAAATACAAACAATAGATATTATAGAAAAATTATACTAAATTTTATAATGCACATTTTCTTTTTTCCGCTAGTATAGATATAGTTCTTTTCTTTGTATATGTTGTTGAGCATCACCGTTGCGATGAAAATCATTTGTTCACAATAACTATAGTATGACATCATAGACATCAGCTGTTCACAATAACTATTGTGGGACATCATAGACATCAGCTGTTCACAATAACTTTAGTATGACATCATAGACTCTACAACTTTGACGTCATCATAATAATGAGACTATTTTGACCAGGCTGAAGCTAGCAGCCACTAACAGCAGCCACTAAGCCCGTAGAAGCTAGCAGCCAATAAGGAAAATCATCAAAGTACTGAGAGTCGAAAATTATATTTTACTTTATTATCGACATTATTTAATTAATAACAAGAGGATTTATGCATGACTAATTTGTATGAGCATTGACAACTTCGGAGGCAGTAAAGCTCGCCTGAATAAGAATTATAAATGCGTTTGTGTTTAATGAAATTAATGAATATTGGTATTTGTCTATACGTGTGCTTAAAAATTGATCCCCGGGTCTGTTTACTTCTCTACGGAAATAACATGCATAAAAATTCAAAAAAGTAGTCTAATTTTTACAAAAATAGGACTTTCAGACATCTTGTATTGTGATTTTATTCTCATAAAAAAAATTAGCCTCTCTCAAAACGAAAACCAAACAAGAGAAATCCAGAGGTTAATTTGGGATTATTTTGTGTCAGCCATGTGAACCTTCGAGAAAAAATGCAAAGATATAAACAAGAGATTATTTAGCTCACCCGAAGTTTGGCATTTTTTAGCATTTCACAATGATATAGGGGTGAAAAGTGGACCATTATCTCCCTTATCTTTGAAGTGTGCATCAAACGGAAAACAGGGCAGTGTAGGAAACCTATAGGGCTATTATTTCCCTGTCTCAAATATGGGCTGTAGGGGTACCACCAAGTGGCTCCCAGGGGTTCTGGCTCATTTCAGGGGTTTATATCTCACGTGAGTTTGATCACAAGAACCTGGAAACACTGAGGTTAAGTAGAGGACCTCAAGAGGTATCCATAACAAGCGTTAGAGGTCGTCTATGACCCCTATAAGGGTCCAGTTAGCTCATCCGAACTTTAGCATTTTTTAGCATTTCACAATGATATAGGAGTGAAAAGTGGACCATTATCTCCCTTTTAGGGGTCATAGACGCCCTCTAACGTTTGTTATGGATACCTCTTGAGGTCCTCTACTTAACCCAAGTGTCTCTAAGTTTTTGTGATCAAACTCAAGTGAGATATAAATCCTTGAAATGAGCCAGAACCCCTGGGAGCCACTTGGTGGTACCCCTACAGCCTAAATTTGAGACCGGGAAATAACAGCCCTATAGGTCCCCTACACTGCCCTGTTTTCCGTTTGATGCACACTTCAAAGATAAGGGTGATAATGAACTACCTTTAACACCTATTTCATCGTGTACTGCTAAAAAATGCCAAAGTTCGGGTGAGCTAACTGGACCCTTTTAGGGGTCATAGACGCCCTCTAACGTTTGTTATGGATACCTCTTGAGGTCCTCTACTTAACCCAAGTGTCTCCAAGTTTTTGTGATCAAACTCAAGTGAGATATAAATCCTTGAAATGAGCCAGAACCCCTGGGAGCCACTTGGTGGTACCCCTACAGCCTAAATTTGAGACCGGGAAATAACAGCCCTATAGGTCCCCTACACTGCCCTGTTTTCCGTTTGATGCACACTTCAAAGATAAGGGTGATAATGAACTCCCTTTAACCCCTATTTCATCGTGAACTGCTAAAAAATGCCAAAGTTCGGGTGAGCTAAATATTTTCATATATATCTTCTTTTTTTTCTCGAAGGTTCACGTCAAAACATGGCTGACACGAAATAATCCCAAATTCACCTTTGGATTTTTGTTGTTTTGGTTTTGGTTTGCGACAGATGCTAATTTTTATGACAATAAAATAACATTGTAAGATGTATGATCGTCCCTATTTTGTAATATTACGAGGACTTTTTAATTTTCGATGTACAGTATGATGCAATATATATTCGTACAAAATGGCGTCGTGTTTACCCTCGCGCTTCACATTACAAAATTTAACGTCGAATAAAAGGGTTTATAAATAGCATCGGAATTTCGTTAGTTATTTATAACAATTTTTGGTCATGTGACATTCCATATGTCACATGATTTTTATTGTCGTCTGCTTTGTAAACAAATCTGAATCGACGAAAACAAGATGGGGCGCAAAGCGAAAGAATTGAGTAATGAGGTAAAAGAAATGGTATGGAAAATGTTAGAAGATGGTAAAACTATTACCTACGTGTCAGAAACCTTCGGAATACCCAGATCTACAATTTCAAGTTTGAAGAAGCGTGTAGAACGATAGAAAACATCCCCAGACGAGGCAGGAAATCTACCATGACATCCCGAGACTATCGGAAACTGGAAAGGCTTGTGAAAACCCACAGAAGAGAGAGTTTGAAAGATATTACGGACCAATTTAATGAAAACAGAGAACGGCCAGTATCTAAACGAACTGTGCAATTGCATCTGCATAAAAATGGATTCGTGAGACGGGTGGCGAAGAAGAAACTAGTGATCAGAGAAGTGAATAGGAAAAAGCGGTTGTCTTGGTGCAGGGAAAAGAGAAAATTGACTGTTGGGAACTACTGGAAAAAAGTTATTTTCTCAGACGAGTCAAAAATTGTTGTAGGACAGAATTCTCGTGTCTATATTTGGAGAAAACGGGGCGAGGGCTGGAGACCGGACTTGGTTGAGGTACGTCGGGCGAAGCCATCATACGAAGTTATGATCTGGGGATGCATTTCGTGGCACGGAGTAGGTACTATTACAGCTGTTAATGGCAACATCAATGCAGAGAAATACCAGCAAGTACTGAATGACAATTTGTGGCCGGTTATAGTGCGACATTTTCCCAATGAACAGTACATCTTTCAGGACGACAATGCGCCGGTACACCGTGCCCGTTCAACGCAAGATTTTATCCATAGAAATGGAATAACAACCATGAGCTGGCCTGCACAAAGTCCCGACTTAAACATAATTGAAAATTTATGGTTGTTGCTGAAAAGAAAGCTGCAAGCACGTGTTGGTCGTATTGAAAACAAGGACGACCTATTCCGAGAGATACAGCGGGTATGGACATCTATCACGCCTCAGTACGTACAGAGCCTCTATAACACAATCCCCCGACGATTACAAAGTGTAATTCGGCTGAAAGGTCATCTTACAAAGTATTAGGTAAGTTTTAGTTATTAAGAATATTTTTTAAAGATGAAAACTAGAGTTTGAAGTTTGACCTAATTCTGTCGCGAATGTAAACACGCCGCCATTTTGTACGAATATATATTGCATCATACTGTATATTATTTCCGGACAAAAAGTAAACAGACCCGGGGATCAAATATAAGCACACGGATAGGCAAATATTAATATTTAGTGGATTTCCTTAAACTTAAACACGTTTATAATTCTTGTCCAGGCGAGCTTTACTGCCTTTGAAGTTGTCAATGCTCATAAAAATTATTCATGCATAAATCTTTTTGATATTAATTAAAATATGCCGATAATGAAGTAAAATATAATTTTCATTTCGAGTACTCTCAGTACTTTGATGATTTTCCTTATTGGCTGCTAGTTTCTACGGGCTTAGTGGCTGCTGTTAGTGGCTGCTAGCTTCAGCCTGGTACTATTTTGATACGACGTACTTTGATTATGTCAGGGTGGTGACATTACTATGACATTGTGATTCTGTTTTCTGGGTATATGCTCTCACTTTAATTTGAGTTTAGTTTACCGTCTCTTATATCCAATCATAAAGTTTCTTCTTGACTCATTTGAATGTTTGTTTCAATAACATTCATCGTGTGCAGGTTTAATTTTATGTATTAGATTTTGCAATGTCTATTTCTAATTAAGTGGCCTTATGATTATAATTATTGAGATTTTCCGGAAATTATTATAAATAGCTATAAGTGCTTTACGACTAGGGAAAAATTGATCCAGGTTTAGATATTCATGATAACCTCAAGGGTTTTTTCCGATACCAATTCATATTCATCAAGATAAAAAAAGAAGCGTTTTCGATAGGTCGAAATATTATAACAACAAAAATATTACAAACATGATGAATTTTTACATACGAAGGTCAATCAAAAAAACGAAGACAATGGGGCTGTCTAACATATATTTTTATCTAAGTAATAGTTGGATCATAGTAAATAAAATTAGAAATCTCTGTAAGAGATTTGTTTTCGTCCATGTTAATTTCTCCGGGTAAAAATAGATAAAGTGTCAATGAAGAAATCTTGGATTGTTTCCTTTACATCGATTTCGATTCTACTTCATTGACAGGTATGTGGATTTTCGTTAATATTTGTCCAAAAGTTAAGGAAACAGTAACTTGGGCAGAGTATAGTTCTGTTCAGAACTATGGGGCGTTTCAAAACAGAAAACCTGAACTTTTTTTAATTCTAGTATATGAAAGTAGTTTTAGCAAAAAGGTATTTATAATTATCGAAATAATAAACAAAACGGGGTGGAATTCCTGGAAAAAGTTATATAAAATTGAGGAACGAGTCTGACCTAAACAGAGTATTTATTCTATTACTTTGCTCATTTTTTCCGGTGGTCAGTATGGCATCCAAAATCATAACACTTTAAAACTCTCTCTACATTAACTGTTCATATATTGATAATTTTTACGTTCACAAAATGTATAAAATATTTTGACTTGCAGCCTGTAGAGTTCATTATAATTGACCAAACAATTTCAGGGCCCACGATAGCGATAGAAGAATCCCCGCGATGACGTCACGACAGGATTTTCAGGTAGTCTTCTTCAGTTATACACGGCCTGGGGGTTGTTCCAGTATGACAGGGTGGTGTTCTGCGACAACTTTGGGGCGACCTGCGGTAGCTAGGGGGTGTTCTGTGACGACTCGGGGATGTGTTGTGGTAATAGCTAGACATCACAGACGTAGCATCAATGTTTACGGGGACAGACAACGCATGGTGGACATTTGTCCTCTCCATCTCCAGCAGTTTGAGAACCCCCGTGTTGGCCCTCTTTAGTCTCGGCTTGGTGGAAATGTCGCAGGAAAATGATTTTGAGCACATTTTTTTATCCGATTTATATTTTTGAATGTACAATTCATGATTTCTCCTCAGGGTATCAACATATCCCAGAAGGGTTTCGTCAAAATAAATTTTGTGTGAATCCCCGTTGTCGGATTCCCCGCTGTCGACGTCACTGTCGCTACTGACGTCAAAACATGGAACAGATGCGCTCTCTGGCGGCAGACAAGAGTTACATTGGTTTGGGTCAATATAATAGACCGGCTCGTTTATATCTAAGGCAAGACTAGACAATTTCTCTCGACCACTAAGTGGCGGCGAGTCACGTGATGATCTTGAAGTCTGGTAGGCCGTTTTGTATCGTCTGCTTTGCCGTATGTTGTATGCGTATGTGCTTTGCCGTTGTTTATCGTTCGGGCGAGTTGTTTCGTGGTTTGATGCGTAGTCATAGTCGTATTCCATACTTACATTCTTTCCAAATCCATCTACAGCATCATATCTTAAAAACATTGAGCAAACTTTAATTACATGTATATGATATCCTATTGTTATAGATACATAGATATAATTATCATTATATCATATATAGTAAATGGTTTGAGCGATATCTTGAATGGCGGGACGCGTTTGCTATACACACCCTGTCCGACCAGTCACGCCACCTAGCGTTTGGTGATGATAATAGTTCTCGTAAATCCACGTGCCAGATATCGTCTGCGTGCTTTTGTTGACAGTACAGAGTCGTAATAGTCTCTTTTGATCTGTAAAACATATAACATGGTTTTGTAAATTTTGAGATGCAGACTTATTCGGAAGCCGTAATGAAAGCAGCTAAACGTGGGCCAAAAATCATTGATGATTTGAACTAAAAATTTTAAATTTCACATTAAATGTTTAGAATGGTTAATATGGGTATTTTTAATGCTTTGTCAAAATTTGAAAGTCGGACTTCAACTTCTCTTTCGGAGGAAATTCCGGCGAAGTTACCGATCATAAAGCGAGTATTTCGCCCATGTTGATGATCGAGGCTATCAAAATGATTGTAAAACGAAAAAGATGTGGGTCTTCTAAAAACGAATTTAGGTAAAATTAGGTTTCTTTAAAAAAAAAAAGTCTTTTCAATGTGGTGAAAAAAACAATTCAGTCGGCGGGATTTGATTGGGTCGGTCGCGTTAGGGGAAACATAGATATTTTTAATTTTGGCCCAATCCTATAGTAAACAAAACTCGAGCCTTGTTATTGTTTACACGTGTGTTTTATTGGTATAAGTTTCAATCAAATGTTGCTTTCTTCTATTGAAAATATATTTTACAAACACATTGAGCAAGTTTGCCTTGTTTCCCATGAGTTATTTTGTCAAAGAAATCATTATGGTAATTTCATACTCTACATTATTTGTAAACAAATATAAGACTCGAGCTTTGTTTACTTAGCATTGAATGCCGTCGGTCCTATGACACACCAATGCAGTGCAAACAAATTAAATACTGCGTGTTAGGAAATTGAACGTTGCAGATTTCCAATGCAAACATATTAAGGGGAAATATACACTGAATGTAAATATATAACAATGAATTCTTACCTCTGTATTTCTTTTATAACTTAAATTCTAACATTCAAATTTTGGTAAATCATTCAAAATGTGCAAGTTAATCATTTTTTATCTAAAAAATAAAAAAAAATTTCGATCTAAAATCGTGTTCAAGTCCCTTTCACTTTCCTTGACCATCAATGGTTTTGTTGACGTGACTCTTTCATATGTTAACACCAAATACGTTTGTATGCGTACCATAGTTGAGTATTTCCTCCTGACACTGGTAGATCTCGCACCCTGTGGGGGCCTCCTCTACAGGCACGGTCTCCATGCTTTGGTGCCCATACACAGGATTCACTCGTGACGACTTTGACGGTTGTTCGTGGACTTCGTACTTTACGCTGCAGCAGAGGACGCTTCCGCACTTACTGTATGAAGATTTAATATCACTTAGAATCTCACGGCGAAAAGATGGCGTCGAAGTTTGTACTTTTATTTATAAATTCTTGAAATTATACTGGATCATTACTGACAAATTACTTACAATTTTCTCTTTCGGCATTTCCATATCAACAAGAAGATAATGGATAAAAATAACAGAAAAGCTAGTGGACCTGTGAAAAAAGAATTGAGCAATCGTTAAAATCAGCACAAAACCATCCTATTAATTGAATTATGTAAGCATGCAACTAACAACAACAGCAAGAATTTCTGTAAATAACTGATCAAATGCTACAAGAACTATGAATTAAAAGTAAGTACCAGTGCATGCGTACTGTTAACAACCGATCAATGGATGTAAACATTCTCGTAAGCATCCAATCAAAACTGCAAAAATTATAACTAACGAATCAAATGCTCCAAGAATTACATGTGCATTAGGCAAACAAAGCAGTGATGCGCGAATTCCTGGGAACAATAGTAATTTAAAGACTAAAAGGTGTCTGTGTAATGTTTAAACATTAATAAGTACATTATTAGTGCATGCTTGTTGACGTCACTATTTGGCCATTGTTTGCCGCACTGCATGACACTGACCTATGATGTAGTGCAGATTGAAACAGATTTCTCCCATACTCTCCGCCCCTCCCTGTGGCTTTGACGAGATCCTGAGGCAGCGTTTCTTCTCTTAAAAATAACTTATAAAACGTTCAGGAACATCAGATTCAAGCAGATTTTAAAATGTATAACAACCTACACATTCAATGTCTTCAAATCATAATTTGGTGCTTTTTAAATCAGTTAATCTGTATAAGTTTAACGTTACTAATTACTTACTCTTCTGAGAGTTCGTCGATGTGTGTAGCCCACGGATCTATTACATAATATTGTACCATGCATGTAACTATATTGCATATTTTTAATGTCTCCTAAATCGGATACATGGTAAAACGGAAACTGGCCTCTTCTATCTTCTTACTTTATTTGTGACTACACTCTGGATAAAAGGAACAAGGACTAAGAAAGAGAACCTTGCTTTGATAAAGGAGACTTTATTCACAATTGTCTGTCTTATAAAGAACATCTTTGTTGGTACCACGATGATATAACTGTTTTGCCCTGTACTAAGGTTTTATCAGGATCCATTACAATTAAGCAGTTGTTAGAGATTTTCAACGTTTTGCTTTCGGTAACAAGTTTTAATTCGTTGTTTTCCTCTCGATAGACACTATATCATAGTTTCACACTGATTTCGTGTCATCTTTTAGTAAACACCCTTCCTACAACTGAGTACAATAAAAGTATTTTTCTTTAAAGAGGCGGAATGGTCAACAAATTTACCATCAGATCTACCTTAAGGAGACTGTGTGGTCAACAAATTTACCATCAGATCTACCTTAAGGAGACTGTGTGGTCAACAAATTATCCATCAGGTCTTTCTTTGAGTTTTAGATTGAATAATTTTATTAGCCATATACAATTTTTAGTAAAAATAACATTCCTAACATTTTAGCTCTAAATTTTGAGCACTTCCTTAGATGTATGCAAAGCTCTTCTTCTATAGGATATCAATATAGTATGAAAATAGGCACGGACATTCAGCCCGCTTTTAAAGGTTGTTTGGCTATTAGAACTATAGTACATGACATTGCACATCACAGATCTAGAGTTCCGTTTTACATGTAGTTTGCCTGTCATGCAAATCTACTGCGTTTCAAAGCACGTTTTGAAATAGCTACAGGTCTGTAACTCCTGAAAAAAAATCGGATGGATGACCTGGGAGCTACAGTTCCATTGGTTTTAAAAAGTTGCAATTTACAAAAATTGCGCTAGTTTTTGATTGGCTATCCTTATTTCCGAATATTTTCAAACCGGGAGCTACAGACCCGCAGCTAGTGTTTAAAAAGACATTTCGTTAAATTCTAACATAGCAATACTTGTACTCAATTAACAGCCGTCTTGAATTGTACCTACTGGGAAACATACGTAACAAAATAAACAAACCCTATTCTTTTGGCACCAAAAACATTGTTTTAGAATAGATAATCGAGTACTCGTTGATTTATTTGAAATCCTGGTCTTAATGTCTTAGCATTTCCTTTTTCTAGTGAAGCTTACACATAAATTATATCCATATCATCTAAGCAAATCAAATGTGACCTGTTTCATGTTAACATTGTCCCGTGCCAAATCAACAATTAAAGGTAATGATTATAAAAACAAACGCCTTGAGATGATTACTGATTTGATTAAATTTTTGATTATACAAACATCTAATTTTTTAAATAACTGATTAAAAGAACCACAAATTGATCTCTTCAAGTACATGTTTGCCTAAGTCCTTCTTTTCAAAACAATAATTTGATCAACAAAAGCAAAAGACATAAAATTTTTGCCGCTTAAAAATATACCAGGGACACCTGTTCGATGGAACAAAGTGTAACATGATTAAAAAAATGCCGACAAAAGAAAACTGTTGAAAAATTGCCGCATTAAGAAAAAAATTGTTTTAAATTTTTTCTTCACTTTATAACGAGTAATCTGCTAAGAAAATTTTAGTCGATGATCGGCATGACCGAGCGATAGTCAAGTACTCGAGTACTCGTTGACATCCCAGTGGTTACTTCCCTTGTAAGTCACTTACAAGAGAAGAAACCACTGAACTATCCAGATAAACAAGAGGCCCATGGGGCCACATCGCTCACCTGAGCAACAATGGGCGTTCAAAAGATATTGTGCCATATGGCCCCTCAGTAGAATAACAAAAATTAAATATTGTAAAGTATTCGAATTTTACACTTATTTTTGCATATATACACGTAATCTTTGACATTGTATCTTTATGGAATACTATTTTTACCCAGAATAAGAAAATCCTACGCAAGATATAAAACTAACATTTGGTAGGGGTACACTGTTAACTTCCAATTCCCTATATTTTCGTTCTGCCCCCACCCCCTTCCCCCACTTTATAAAGCGATCAAAATATATGAGAACATATAGGTACATTTTCTTCCTCAACTACCTACTAGTTATTGTATTTTTTTTTAAATATCATATAATAGTTATTGCATTTTATTAAATATCCTATAGATGTGAAGAAGAAAATTGTACTCCAATCCGCTCAATTCCTCAAATTAAAAACATTCAAAAATTTAATTTGTCTTCTCCATTATAATTAAATGACTGTTGTTTACCTGGCGTAAACTTGTGTGACTTTTATAACTTTACTCACATTTTAGTGATGAATACACTGGAATGAAATTGTTGTCACGTGACATGTTAAAGAACTATAAAAATCAATGTTACAGTATTGACAGGCACATCACTCTATTTTACTAAGGCACACCCATTATTTTCATCTTTATTCAAAAATAAAAATGGCTACAGACCAGGATAATTTTCCGCTGTAATATTTTCTAAGGAATAGCAATAATTCCTTTATCCCCGCAAAACAAATGTGTCAGAACTATGGAAATTGTTTAACGGTGTCGTTTTTATTTACTCGTGTCTGAAAAACTATCAAAATTGATGTAGATTTCACATTATTCATTGTATAAAGAGGGGGCCCCAGAGAGTAGTTATATACAGCATATCATCCGTTAATTTTTTTGTACAAGTATTTAACATTTAGCAAGACATTTCTAATGATCAACCAAAATTTCAGTGTCAATCGTAGAATTATAAGCAAGATACAGAGCTCACAATTCTGCTAGGTTTGAGTCATATTTTGTTCACATGAGTTAAAAATTATTACATTCAGCTTAAGATTTTTAACTTGGTATTTCCTATTCAGCATTTAAAGTGGGAAAAAAAGAATGGCCTCAGATCTGTGTACATAGAATTGTGAGCAAATCTCTGTATCTTGCTTGTCATTCGAAGCTTAACACTCAAATATGGCTAGTAAATAGAAATTGTAAACAATTAAACATAAGAAACATGCACTATAACAAATAAAGTGCACAATTTATTTTTCAAAATGAATCATATACATGTATATACCTACATATTTCCGTCAGCGATATTAAACTCTATTTAAATTTATGAATAATTTGAGAAAATGCTAAGCATCTCAACAAAACACATTGCATTAATCTAATATTACGCAAAAGATCATACCGAATTACCGATAGAATGAATAGTATTTTAGTACTCTTTTAATACATCAGATTTTGCTTAATTTGCGCAGGTAAACAGTTAACTGGCTGATTTACCGAAGTCTCTGTTTGATTTGATACGTAAAAATTTACAAAATACAGGCGAAAGTTCCCAGGTTACAAAGCATAGATAATGAAAACGAAACGAAAATCAAAACAAGCTAACACCACCGTCATATGTGAAAACTGTCAACGCATTGAAATATTTCACCTCAATTTACTTCACAAAATCGGCACCAATGTATTTTGCATGTTTCAAAGATCCCCTTCGTACGCGAACTGTTGCACAACATTGTCATCGACCCGTTTATCTTAAACACGAGTCTTGGTAAAATGGGTGGGCAAACCCGGGCCGGGGCAAAATAAAAGCCGGGGCAGATCGGCAATCGTCAATTCCAAAATACGCATTGTTTTGCAGCAATATTTACAGCGAATACAAATATACTGGTCCGTAACATATCCTCAAAATTTTAATGAGATTGGCATATTAATAACTGCCAATCTTTTGTTTTGCCCCGGCCCGCGTTTGCCCACCCATTTTACCATGACTCATCATGCTCATGGAATACCGAACCCGAAGCTATAAACTGATTGAAACACGCCTTTCCTTTATTATTTTTTTCGTAATAACTCAGATTTGAAACAGAATTAGCCCATAATTTTTGCAATTTATATTTTCCTTTCCATAAGGATTATTTATGCTAAATTACATTGAATTTGACTCGGTAGTTCTTGAGAAGAAGATTTTTAAAAATGCACCCCCCTTTTTCTACAGTTTCGAGGTTTTCTCCGCTTTGAATAAAGATCGGTCTTTCATTTTTGCAATTTATATTAACCTTCCCATCAGAATGCTTTGTGCCAAATTTGGTTGAAATTGGCCGAGCGGTTTTAGAGAAGAAGTTCAAAATGTTAAAAGTTTACAGACGGACAGACAGACAGACGGACAGACGGACGGACGGACGGACAGACGGACGACGGACAAAAGGTGATCAGAATAGCTCACTTGAGCTTTCAGCTCAGGTGAGCTAAAAAACCAAACGGATTCATCAAATAATGAGGGATTTTGGACATACCAGCTCTGGGCCATGGACCAGACTGGACCAAAGACTTATTGAACCAGCTACAGGCCAGGACCAGACTGGACCAAAGACTAAGTGAACCAGCTCCAGGACCATGGACCAGACTTAAAAAGACTAAGTGAACCATCTCCAGAAGCAGGACCAGACTAGTCTAAAGACTAATGAAACCAGATCTAAGACCATGAACCAGACTGGACCAAAGACTAAGTGAACCAGCTCCAGGACCATGGACCAGACTAGTCCAAAGACTATTGGAACTGGCTCCGGGACCAGAACCAGATTAAGACTAAGACTAAGGGAACCATCTCCAGGACCATGAACCAGACTAATCCAAAGACTAAGGGAACCAGCTCCAGGACCAGACTATACCAAAAACTAAGTGAACCAGCTTCATGACCAATACAAGACTTGACCAAAGACTAAGTGAACCAGCTCCAGGACAAGGACCAGACTGGACCAAAGACTAAGTGCACCAGCTCCAGGACCATGAACCAGACAATACCAAAGACTAAGTGAACCAGTTAAGGGACCATGAACCAGACTGGACCAAAGACTAAGTGAACCAGCTCCAGGACCAGGACCTGATGACTAGACCAAAGACAAAGGGAACCAGCTCCAGGACCATGAACCAGACAATACCAAAGACTAAGTGAACCAGCTAAGGGACCATGAACCAGACTGGACCAAAGACTAAGTGAACCAGCTCCAGGACCAGGACCTGATGACTAGACCAAAGACAAAGGGAACCAGCTCCAGGACCATGAACCAGACTAGACCAAAGACTAAGTGAACCAGGTCCAGGACCATGACCAGACTAGACCAAAGACTTAGGGAACCAGCTCCAGGACCATGAACCAGACTGGACCAAAAACTAAGTGAACCAGCTACAGAACCATGGACCAGACTAGACCAAAGAGTAAGGGAACAAGCTCCAGGACCAGGACCAGTCTTGATCAGAGACCTAGGGAGCCAGCTCCAGGACCAGGACCAGAGTAGACCAAAAACGAAGTGAACCAGGTCCAGGACCAGACTAGACCAAAGACTAAGTGAACCAGCTCCAGGACCATGGACCAGACTAGTCCAAAGACTAAGAGAACCGGCTATAGGACCAGGAGCAGACTGGTCCAAAGACTAAGGGAACCAGGTCCAGGACAAGACTGGAACCAGCTCTAGGACCATGAACCAAACTAGACCAAAGACTAAGTGAACCAGGTCCAGGACCAGGACCAGACTAGACCAAAGACTAAGGGAACCATCTTCAGGACCAGGACCAGACTGGACCGAAAACTAAGTGAACCAGCTCCAGGACCATGGACCAGACTAGACCAAAGACTAAGGGAACCAGCTCTAGGACCAGACTATACCAAAGACTAAGGAAACCAGCTCTAGGACCAGGATCAGACTGGACAAGAGACTAAGTGAACCAGCTCCAGGACCATGAACCAGACTAGACCAAAGACTAAGGGAACCAGCTCTTGAACCAGACTATACCAAAGATTAAGTGAACCAGCTCTAGGACCAGGACCAGACTGGACCAAAGACCAAGGGAACGAGCTCCAGGACCAGGACCAGACTAGACCAAAGACTAAGGGAACCAGCTCCAGGACCAGGACCAGGACCAGACTGGACCAAAGACTAAGTGAACCAGCTCCAGGACCAGGCAAAGAAAAGTATAAAGAATTCAATATATCCTGGCATAAGTGTCATCTGTGAACATTTCAGTGATTTTCATAGCTTTGTCAATGTAAGCTGTTTAATGAAGGTGTCGTATAGAGCTATGTTTTGAAATGCGTAATTTTATCATGTACTAAATCTTTCAACCGATCAAATCGTTTCGTCAAAGACTTAAATGAAACATCCGGAATAAATTTTAATTTGGTGTCTCATGTAGGTTATGAAGGTTTATGTTTTAGAGAGAGAGAGAGAGAGAGAGAGAGAGAGAGAGAGAGAGAGAGAGAGAGAGAGAGAGAGAGAGAGAGGGGGGAAGGCTTGCGCCTGCAATACTTTAAGAAAACGTACTTCTGATTTGCGAATACATATCATTGTATTATCCTGTAAATAACAAGTACAGAAACAAACATAGAAAAGTTCTTTTAAAACAACAAACATCACATGGTGGCAAATCGTAGATCGATTCCAATTACTTTCTTTGGTTTTTTGCTGGAATGGCTTTGGTGCGTGTAGTCGGTCAGTTCCAGGGGTTGGGTATTGGGAAGTGTTGGAGATATTCCCTTGGGTGAAGCCTTTGGTATTGTCTGGGGCAGTGCCCGGGACTGTCCCTGGGTATGTCCTAATGGTAGATGTTGTAAAGACCTGGAAAACTTTCGATTTTCTCTTTCCATACAAGAAGCACAAAACCTCTTTCCTAACACGTCACAAAAATGCCGTCTCTCTTTCTCTGCATCCGAGGGTTTGAAACACTTTGGGTCTCTGTTGTTTCGACGTACGTATTGCTTTGTGAACATTTTAGAAACGTAAGCTGTTCTACACTCTCTGCAGGCGAAGTATTTGGAATAGACACTGGGTATGTAGAGTTCGTCTCTCTCAAATCTGGACACGAATGGCTGCCGGTTGATGTCGTCCAGAACATATTGTTTCTCTCTAACCTTATCCTGGTCCACGGCGAGAAGGTCCCCCGACCTCGGGCTTTCTGAGGGGGGTAGCGCCACGGAATCTTCCCTTTGTGATAGAAGAACGAACATGTCACTTATCGTTGGGTTATAGAGCCCCGTCTCCCTGGCCTCGGGACTGGTCCTGTGTCTCCCTCCCCCGTCGTCACCCACGCCCCACGTTCTATGACGTCGCGTTGACGACAGCGACTCCGTGGGAAATAAACGTTCATGATTTCCCGTTGGATCGGGGGACGTTTTGGCGTATCTTGACGTTGACGTCTGCCATTGGAATCCGAAACGTCGGGGTGATTTCTGAGGCTGACTCTGAACACTTTCTCTGACGTCACTGTCTGGTTGAATTCCAGTGGCAATGTTCGGCAGACGGATTGGTTGTCGTGGGGGAATGAAAGTCCTCCTGTTCTGTGACATAGCTTCAATCTAAGGCAAGGAACCAGGACGACCGAGGCTGTGAAGACTTATTATTGATTTCATGCCCGGCTGTGTTATCTGTGAAGAAATAGAAAAATTAGAGTTGATGACTCTATAAAAATTTAATTAAAGTCGTAAAACGTGGTATGAAAAGAGAGTCTCGCAATATACTGGGTTTCTTATCATTAGAAAACAGACAATCAGAAATGTCGATTTTCATGCGCTTTGAATTTTAACAGCGGTATTGTCAATAAAACCAATAAATATAAGATTGACTCGCCCATCTTATCACAATGTGTCCAACCATCGGAGACACGGGAAGTATTATACATATATATTCACAGAATGTCTCTGTACAATTCGCATGTAAACATTGCTACAATACATTTAGTGTAGACGAAATCGTAAAAATAACTTAACAAATAAATAATTAAATTACTATTGTAAAAAATGTCATGTTTCTTCAAAATAGATCTAGGAATATTGACTGTGTGATTATAAGCGTCCTGTTAATTCTGCTACTATAATTTTTCAAGACCCTTCATCAATGCCGACATTAGGTGACGTATTTACTTGAACAGTTTTATGATTTCCACTAAACATTCTTATTTATCAAACTAAAAATTTCCTGAAGGAAACATTTCTTTCGTATGGAATCCCGCTATTTCTGCTATGTGATTAAAAATTAGACTTGTAAAAACGCTATACTTCAGGAGCAATTTTAATTAGATTGATTCAATTGCCTACTGCACTGTTAAATGCTTGCTTGTTGATTGCTTACTAGTATTATGTTTTCGCTTTTGCAATTTCATACTGTTTTATAGCAAATATAAAGTAGTAGTTCTATTTTTTTCTTGTGGAAAACACTTTGCTTAAATAATTTTGTTCTCCTCCCAAAGCACATTACAACAATGATTACGGGGCTGGGTAATCCATTTTTTATCATAATTATTATTTAACAATATATAGTTCAAGTTTCGTATGCACTAACTGCTTTTGTAATTGCATTTATTTATGGTTATATATACATGTATAACCTAGCTTCGCCTATCCTTACCTCATTGATTCAATAAACCAACGTAAAATTACATTCTGGGCAGCAAATGACATGCAGATGGCGTAAAAACAAGCGTGGTCAATGGTAGAATTTAGATCCACTTGGTAAATCAAATAAACTTGGAACGGTCAGAAGAAAAAGTTACTTTAGAGTTAAATACGTAAGTAGCCAGCCCGGGGTAAGAGTAGCCATTTCAATAGCCTTTGAATAAACAGTTTGTTCGCAATCAACAGCTCAAGTGTTTGTCTTTGATTATGTCTCTTGTTACATCGACTACATGGTTCCTACCCAGGGGTGATTTCCAACAGGTTCCTGCTGTGTCGATATCGGATTTTAATTAATAAAACCAATTTGCGCTGGAGTTAAAATTGACCGTTCTAATTTTGATATATTACTTGAAAAGGTTACTTGATATGCGTTGTTCATTTAAATGTTCTTTGATGAACATTATTTTACTTCTGCATTGCATATTTCTATATTGAAGCTACATAAAACAGAATCTAGAACTAAGCGTCCGTTAAAATCGTGACTATTTCGTTGCGGCTCTTTTTTTTTTTCTCTGATTCCTAGCACAGAACACAAAACCTGATAATCTCAGAAAATCTTAGATAAGAAAAATATTATAGTAGCTAATATAATCTATCGAAGAATCTATAAATTTTACCATTCGTACTTTCACTTACCCCATACAATGGTACATGATTAATTGTTCCTGTAGATATCCAAATTCTTATCTGAAATGTTCATCAATTGCAACCTCGTAAACCTATCGTCTTGAAGTAGAATGATTCATTCCTGTGACTGTGGTCTCCTTATTTGTCAGAACGTGAAACCATTCTTATGTAAGACTCCACGTACACCCAATCGAACCCAACCCGGCTCCCGCCACCGAAGAACACTGGGATTGCAACGGTTTCTTCTTTTTTTTTCAAAATTCAAATTTGAATTTCAAATCTGAAACTGGAAGTTTAAATTATATGTTTTTTAATATATTGAAATAACCTGTGACCCCCAACCAGTTAATATCTCATTAAATAATGTATTCTAAAGATAAGTCAAGAATTCATTTGAATTTGATTTGAATCAAACACAGTTATCAATCGGATTTGTTTGCATACTTGATTGTGTCAGGACCCATTTGTGATTTAGACACTGCAGGTCTGTATTTAAAGCCTGGTGTAATTTGACAACCTGGACGTGTGTAGGTTCATGTAGATCACTTCTAGCCGCCGCAGACTTTAAATACACAAAACACCAGGCTTAAATGTTCATGAATGTAAAGACATATCTTGTTTGTGAATATTAATGTCCTTTAATCAGGAAAACAAACGCACAGGACGGTGATTTTTTTTTGTCCAGAGGGTTGTGGTAATCAGAATTTGAAAGCAGAGAGAGAGAGAGAGAGAGAGAGAGAGAGAGAGAGAGAGAGAGAGAGAGAGAGAGAGAGAGGGGTTAGGTGGTCAACAAATTGACCATCAGATCAACCTCACATTTTTAAATTGATTTCTTTAGCTCTAAACTATTGTTTAGCAAAGAAAAAATCCATATAATTTAACTTCAAAGTAAAAATGAATGTTTCCTCTATCTTTATACAGAGCTCTTCATCTAAAGGAGATTTTATAGGTTAATGGCCACGAAATACCCCATTCCCGACCTTAAAATTTATTTTCATCGGGCTCGATATTCCATATTCATTGGAACGAGGTGGTTTGTGTGCGAAATGAGAGATTTTGTAAAAATAATGTATTATATGTTCTGCTTTAAATTGTCTTCTGTTGATGATGATTTTATGACAAAGAAAGAACATCGCAAACCATTAAAAGAACTGTCAATATATGTGTTTGGTTTTCGGAATGATGTTCACCGGCATATGATTAATTGATTATCATATTCAGAAAATACAGACCTGTAGGCCTAACAATGGTAACTGTATAGACTCTATAATAGAGTCTATGTAACCTCTTTTATCTTTTTTCTGATTACAGTAGCTGTGAGAATGTCAGAACGTGGCAATGTGGCTACTCGAGCCCGAGCCTGCACGGAGACATATCAGTTCGGACCGTGGAACATGTTGTCTGTAAAGAGCCACATACTGACCTCGGAGGGACCAGCCAGGCATAGGTAATCAACATAATAGATGCAGGAAATTACTAATAGAGGGGGGTTGGGGTGTGACAGACGAGGAACCTGTAACCTGGCGATGCTCGTTTATTAACTGGTTATCATGAAATTACTTGACAAATTGTTTTAGCCGTTCTTGGTTTTGTGTGATTAAGCCAGAGAGTAGTTAACTTTTCCCACTAAATTAAGACATTCAGGAAACTTTAAATGCACCTGAATATAGAATAGAAATTTGTAAGATTCACTTTGCTTCTGCACTGACATTATGATGAATTGTTCCACTATTTCAGGTTTGAGTCCCAGTTAGAGCTACCACAGGTCCCGGAGATGATTTTTGCTGACAACGTTTTACGAGTAGTCCATTCTGATGGGTTTGGGATTGAGTTCAATGCGTTGGATGCACTGAAGCGAGTAGATGCCCATCACGATCCTCTTAAGGTGGCTGTTTCTCAGGCATGGAGAGAAGCCAGGTTAACTCATATTACTATCTTGTCAAATCAACACTAAATCTTGTACCATATCAATAAAATTTATTAAATGAATAGGCAATCAGATAAAACCAATGAAGCTTAAGATTTGGATCTTATTAGAAAATGTTTTTTGTCTACATAGAAGGGTCTGCTTTAGATATTTCATAATTTATTTGCAGTTTTGTGTGAATCTTATTTAAATATTTCAGGTTTATTTCTCTCAAGGAATTTGTTGTTTATGGATAATTTATATGTTTAAAACTTTCAGAAAAATAAGACTGATACCGTTAATTTTCAGGTCTGACTGTGA
The DNA here is from genome assembly GCA_020458035.1 of Magallana ariakensis. Lineage (NCBI taxonomy): Eukaryota > Metazoa > Mollusca > Bivalvia > Ostreida > Ostreidae > Magallana > Magallana ariakensis. Next base: position 76,481,860 of record CM035812.1, on the reverse strand, counting down.
ACACATCAATGACGTTGTGAAGCCATTTGATTGGACGTTTACAACAGACTACAAAGGAACCCTCATTGAAAATGCAGACAAAAAGATAACTGTAATATGAAGGGTCTTCTTTTTATATTCTATTGACATTTAGAAGAAAAGAGAATACTTTACAATCACTTTGCATACTGTAAATTCCTTATATTACGCGAGTACTTAATTCTGCGACCCCGCTGTTTTGTATCAAATCGCGAGAATATAAAATCGGAATGCAGAACATTTATCTATATTTCTTATAGTTGCCAACTCTCAGAAAATTATGGCGAGACTTTAAAATCCGCGAGGGGTGCTTCTCGCGATTTTACGCGGAAATAAATTCCTCGCGTTTAATTAGGAATTTACAGTATTAAGATTTGAATGATTGTTCTGCATTTATGAAGTTGAAAACATCTCCTTTTTTTCTAGGTATCTGAGACGACGGAGAGAATAGACGTGGAGAAGCTGAAGGTGCGAGAGAAGATCCTGTTTTATGAAGACATGCTGTTGTTTGAGGACGAACTAGCAGATAATGGAACGTCTCTCCTGAATGTCAGAATGGTGAGAAAAATCAACTTGTTTTACACAACTCCATAGAGTTATCTCCCTTCTATTGTATCCTATATGTACTGCATTGGATATGTAATCGTATCTTTATCCTTGTACATGTACTGTATATTGTACATTTATATTATGTACTGGATTTGTATTATTTTTCTTACATCACCTTTGTGAATTCATTGAATTGCATGTATGAGAAAATGTATAGTATTATATATTTTTATATCTTTTATATCAGAAGACCTGTCTTTGAATTATGGTGTCAATATGAACTGTACTGAAATAGTACTAATCTTCTACCATTGGTGAGACAGCTCTCGGTGTTGTTTAGTCCTACAACATGGATGTCTGAAGTTCACCTACAGTAAAAATGGTGTGCCGACAGGTCCTCCTTGAGATAAGAGGATCTGTGCGATTAGCCATGACATTATAATACATGTACAAGATTGCTCCACTCCCATCAATCTCTCTATTTCTAGTGAGATTCTTTCAACCCCATCAACTTCCCTCTCTCTTTCTGTTGTATGACTCCCCACCCATCCACATTTATGTAGATCCACCATTTTGGAGGTTTGAATCTTCTGATCTTTACCACAGAGAGTGATGCCCTCCGGTTTCTTCCTTCTGCTGCGGTTCTTTATGAGAGTGGACAATGTCATGATACGTGTGAACGATACGCGACTCCATTACCAGGTAACCATGTTTTCAGTATTATTAGTTAATAATGATTTTAAATTATAAGGCCGCCCAAAGTTAATTCTACGTTTAACGTCACTTAAAAATACCAAACCTACATGTACGAGGGAAGGCGATCAAATTAAAACAATTTTTTCAAAAAATGATTTTCATTCGTTTTCCTCAGTAAAAATACATTTATCATTCAAGCTACATGTAGGCTAACTCTTTTATTATAATCTTACCTTACAATCCCATTTAGTATCTGATATAGAGTCCATAATATGCTATTAAATCAAAATAGGGCTTTGTTTGTTTTTATTAAAAACAATTTCTCCTAAACCTATGCGCATGGGTTAAGTTAAACATAGAATTAACTTTGGACAGCCTAAATAATAACAAAAGAAGGAAAAGTGAAGTGTACCATCCATTCTCTATGTATTATAACTACTTTGAATGTTTATAAACAAGAAAAACTTTTACGTTCTTTTTGTATATTTTGGTGTATTGAAGCTGAGTAATGGTTTTACTTTAAAGGCAGGCAAGAACTATATGCTGAGAGAATTCTCCACCAAAGATGACCAAGTGAAAGATATAAAGGTAGTACCCGGTACATCAATCATTTTGTCTGTAATGTATGTGTTGTACCTGTAATATGTAAATAATCTATTCCGAGTTCCAAACAAATGATCTAGGTGAAACTTTCTTTAAAACCAAATGTCCTGATACGCATCACCATTCCACACTAGTCAGAGAACCTGTTGCTTATCAGATAGTTCCACCTGTAAATATTTTTCGTTATTCACCTTATTAATGTTTCACATTGAATCATAGACTTTCTATTATACCTGTGTAGGTGTCCCCCCATCTTTTTACGGACCCCAATGAAATTGCCAATCACCTGACCCTGAGAAAGGAAGTGTTCGAAAAGCTGCAGTTCCCCGAGACTTCCAGTGACGATAAAAGCTAGCGGTGTTTGTGGTTGGTAGTGTTATCATAGACACATTGTCAGGCACAGACAGTGAGGCCTGCTGGACAGCCACAGCAGCTAGTGAGGACTCGGTCTCTTATCCTGGGGTGGGTGTGGGCCGTGGTTTATGTATGAGTTGTCTGCCTCTTTATTGAATGTCTAAGAGCTGGCTTCTGTGATGGAGTGGATCATTGATTCTCATAATTCACGATTTGATTCAGTTCACTTGTGACCCAGATGCGCTTTTTACATACTGTTTAAGCAGATTTATTCCTTGGGGATTAAATTATATGGTTGTATGCTTACCCTGAAACTATTTGCTTTACTAAACAACAAAACTTTATACCAAGGAGAATTCCTGCTTCAACTTTACTTTTATATACTGAACATGAACTTTCTATGAGGTGTTGAATATTATATGAATAACATGTATAAAAATAAATACATGGAAATATGTATTGGTACAAGTGTTTCATTGATAAACTCCCATAAACCTTTAAAATTTTATTCAATATTTAAAGTGTATTTTTCACCTAATGTTATATGGTCAAAGGTAAAGTTTAATCAAATGGTCAAATTGATCAATGTCTTTACAGGTTTCTATTCAGTGGGGCGTTAATGAGAGAGAATAGTCTTGTCCTCTGCATAAATAACAATGCAAGAACTATTAAACTTAACATGTTTTATTTTTTGTTAGTTTTGTTTTGGGCTAAACCCTGATAAATTCTGTATGATGGACAGCGGAGTGAGTTACAGAGGTTCAGTGTAGCCGATGATCAGACACAAGTTATCTGGTTACAAAATAGAGTCATCTTTACAAAGCCAACCAAATCTTCAGGATATTCTTACTAAATCTACATTATGCTATCAATTCATTAAAAAAATAAATATCTCGGCATATCGAAAACTTGCTCAAAGACTCAGAAAAAAAAGTTCAACACATGAAAATTCCACAGAGAAATCACTTCCGTAGCCAAGGCATGCGCACTATTTTGTTGCTGTCTGGGAACTCGTAGCGGGTCTGGTACTCCGTGCTGTGCCTCTCGTAGGTTGTCTCCCCTAGCGGGCGGCCGTGTAAGAGGAAATTCGGCTTGGGGTTAATGTTAAAGTCACTGGTGGGGATATCCATGGGCGGGCTCTGGTACTTGTGCATGTACTCGGTGCGGCCGGGGAACGTGGTGTTGATCCCGGCCTGCTCCTGGACGGAGAGGGCTACTGGTCCCTTGGTGGCGCTCATTCTGCCGATGTTAGAGTCGTCCTTTGTGCTGGCGTTGTATGCGTTCATAGACTTCAGGGCCTGCAGACCGCTGTTGTGTGTGGCGCTCGGGTCGACGTAGAAAGTGTTGCTGCGTGGGTATAAGCTGTCAATGGTCTGGTAACCTGTAATGGGATCAAATATATACTGTAGAGTTTGTGTAGAATTTCAATAGTAACAACCCCCCACCACCACCAAAGCAGGTAAGACCACGGACATACTGAACCTGTATGTGTAACTAGTGATTTCGGAGATGTTCCTAATATAATGTGTCCTGTTACAGAATCCACCGATTTGATAAAGTGTAAACAGCTTAAAATATATACCGATCGAACACTCCTATAACGTTATCTGCCGATCGAACACTTCTAAATGATTATATAACGTTAATTGCCGATCGAACGCTCTAACGTGATTATATCTATAGCTGCCGATCGAATGCCCACTCAATGTAAACAGGTAAAAGTAAAAAAAAAGCCCAGTTAATAGTGAGATTAGAATGGCAATTTAATGTTTTTTATGTTATTTACTTTTATCGTTTGTGATTCATCCCCTTTCCATAATCTTCCGTTTGCGGTAACTAAATATACGACAAAGTGTATCATAGGCACCTGAGCACTAGGTTTAATTTCTCATACATTTGTCTTTTTCCTAAATATATTCTATAACAATATGTTCTACCTTCAGATAAAATATTACTTTTGCTGTGTATTACAATTAAAATGTGTTGTAAAGCTAAAGTACAATCGAAAAATAATTCATCCAGTGAAATGGCTAGATAATCTCAAATTTCTCTACCCCTTCAATAAGTAATGACGGAACATTCTGGAAAATTGGAGAATGTAAAAGTATTTGGTTTAAATAGTCAGTGGACGCGAAACTGTACTAAATTATTTAATTGACGATTTGTTGTTTATATGAAATGGCATGCATGCAGTTTCTTCGGAACTCGAACTGAATCCGTAAAGATAAATAGCCCAAAAGAGGACAGGCATGTGTTGCTAAAAGTTGTCACGGCGGACAAAATGCACGTTATCTACCTTATGTAGACTGATGTTTTCTTTCTTTCACTGGTCATGTTCTAAATAATGCACGTTTAATTATTTCGTAGAACATTAAAGAAAATGCATCGAGATCGATTATTGCCGCTTCTTGGATACCAAACACAAATGCTTTGTAGTGCAAAAGAAAGCGAAATAGTACGACCTACTTATTTATTTAAAATGTAATTAATTACCAAAACACAATGTACGAACACTTGATTTTTTCGAGAGCGATCTGAAAATTTACATGCATATTTTTCTCGACTTTAGATCTCTAAATCTTATGTTTGACAATGAAAATAAGACAAATTGCCCTGTCTGGATCTGAAAGTGTTCCTCTTACCGTGGCATGGCTCCCAGAATATCAATACTCCACGTTACTAGGCAGAATGAAGCGACCAAAGGTTTAATTCGCACACCTAATCGCCCCTTGGTTTTTGTTCTACCCTAGTTGTACAGTTTAACAATGACCGCACGCTTCACTGCAAGGTTTTAAAATCCCAATATTTAAAGTCTTAATAACTGGTCCTGAATACGGTTTTAATTGACAGCTTTTTTCCCGTTAATATTTTGCATGCATACTGTGCGTTATATATTTATATACCTATATCGATTGATTGGCACCTGATATTAATGAGTTTGCTTTATGTACGCGAGATAAGTGTCCAGATACAATTCAAGATCTTTACCTTAACCTCCCCGCTAAAAGCGTTCTTACGTGTGTCAGTATATCTGTAATAATTTATATTCTTTTGAACGAATGCATTCGTCCTTTACTAAACACGGGACTGGCGTTGTTTTTGGCGTGTGGTATTTCTGACGCTGCGGTTGCGTTGGCGGACAATGGTTCCATTTAGCAGATGGTGGAACTATAGAAAGCTGGTTTCTGACCTCTGATGATATATATACCGGTATATATTTCACCAAACCGATGTTGCATTTGATTGACAATATTTTTACAGTTGGGTTTATACAGATAGCTGGTTTCTGACCTCTGATGTTGCGTTTGGTAGATACTAGTAAGTAGTACATTAAGGTGGCTCACTATACCTTGAAACAGATTCTCAAATCAGCAGAAAAGTACTTGATTATGATAGATATATCATGATGCATAAGAAGTATATAAGTCAAACAGGCGAAAAAATATGCAATTTTGGAAAAACAACTATGATGTTCAAAAATTTAATTCAGTAAATATGAACAAAAGCCACAGGCGGATTCGAACTTATGATCTTCGGTTCACAAGCCCGATACTTTAACCACTGAGCCATGATGATACACTACCATACCGGTTGATACAAAATATCTAACAAAACAGTTAAATCGCCATCTTGTGACGTAGTGTATACAGTAGTTATATAGTTATCACCTTAAATTCGACGTTTGCGTTGTTGAAAAAGAGTATGCACTGTCTTGCATCTTAAGCTTGTTGGCGTCGTTTAAACACAAATATGTGCATATCGAACTCTTATTCATTTTGTGTTGGACTGGCCCTTATAAAATAGATCTATAGCTTTATTCCGACCTCTGGTTTTATAAACATAGGTAGCTATATTTTGCGTGTTGCGTGCGTTGTTTTTAGATAGTAACTGTAAACTAAACCAATGATGTTGCGTTTTGCAGTCGTTTTTTAAAATATATATATATACATATCTTTTTAGTTTATACTGAAGTTGCAATATATGCAGCTGTGTGTGTTGCGTGTTGCTGGCATCTATAGATAAACGAATTATAAACACATGAAGTTGCGTTTTGCAAACGCTTATGAAATATAGATTAATATGTACTGTAGCTTTATATTGACATCTGATGTTGCTTTTGAGACATGCATAGCTGCAGTTTTCTGACCTTTGGTGTTGCGTTTGGCTTTGTTTACTAACTTCTAGTGTTGCCTATGGTTTGAACATGCATTAAACCTAATATGTTGCGTTTTGCCTTGTATACTGATACTTAAATTGATGTTCCATTTGGTTTGTATACTGACCCTTGATGTTGCGTTTGGTTTATATTTTATCTATTATCTTGCGTGTGCCTTATTTAAGGAATAAGGAATCATTCTTTGAGTATTATGAGGTGATAATTTTGGTCTGGGCGTGATCAAATCCAATAAAGCCCAAAGGGCTTTATGATAGATTTGATCACGCCCCGACCGAAATTATCACCTCATAATATTCAAAGAATGATTCCTTATTACTTATATTTATATAATTTTAAGCCATCGTATGATTAAATATTTAAATATAAGTAAACAAATCCCGCTGGTACCTCAATTTGGCGTCATTTGAAGTTATGGGTTATATAGTACAAAATCGATACGTAGTGTTATCACACACGTGACAGGCAAAGACACTGGAACATGTAGGTATATATTGATAACTGATGTTGCGTTGGTTTGTATACATGTACATACTAGTACTCGTACCACTGATGTTGCCACTGATGTTGCGTTGGTTTGTATTTGACCTATTATGTTGCGCGTTGCCTTGTATATTGATGACTAATGTTGGATGTGTCTTTGTATACATGCATTTACCTCTGATGTCGCGTTTTGCTGGCATTGTGCATCCGAATCTGACTCTGGTCTGAAGGGCTTGTGACGGCTCTCCATAGTATACCGAGGAGGGGGGAGTGGTCCTCGTCTGAAAGGCTGGAGACAGATGATTGGACAGATCAATAAATGACATAAAAATCTACACCTGTTACTATTTTAAACAACTTTGTATTGTTTAAGTAATTGTAAATTAACATTGCTGCTTATTTATCTCATTGATATTAAAATAAGACACCAGAAAACAAACACTTGCCATAAATGGATATGCCTGCAGGCACCTGACGTTATATATTTTTCTCACATATAATTGTTCATTACCTTCTAGCTGATAATACATTAGGTAGAGGGTATATTTTTCATTCTGAGAAAAATATATTACGTCAGGTGGCCGTGGATATGGCATAGTTATGTTACATGGAGCTAGGGGTGAATTCAAAGTTCTTTTGAATTAAGTATGATCGAGATGATACAATTTTCCGTTGTTGCAGTTAGATTCTTTGTGCGCACAGGTGCTTGAGGACAGGACCGACCCCCCTCCATCCCCCCACCCCCAAGTATCTATACCCCCGGGACTTTACTCATTTTTTCCTTTAAATTATCTTTATATGACATATTTATAATCTAATGTATACAATAATTCCACAAAATTACGTAAAACAAACATTTTGAAAAAAAAATCATATCCCCTATGTTGTATTATATACATTGGGGATATGTTTTTTTTCAAAATGTTTGTTTTACGTAATTTTGTGGAATGATTGTATACATAAGATTATAAATATGTCATATAAAGATAATTTAAAAGAAAAAATGAGTAAAGTCCCGGGGGTATAGATACTTGGGGGTGGGGGGATGGAGGGGGGGTCAGTCCTGTCCTCAAGCACCTGTGTTTGTGCGTACCTTATCGCCGACAATGGACCGGGATGAAAATGACATTGTGTGGAGATGAGCAATAGTTTTATATGAAAGTTTAAAGAAACAAATTTATATCAAATGTCCAACAACAATTCAAATACGTCACATTTAACAACCCTAAAAAAGAAAGAAACATTGCACATCTTCGTTTTCTTTTTGTGAATTTATGGATTAATTTCCTCACGAATGTCGCAGATACTCAAGTTGGATCATCTGTGTGGTATAATGTAATCCCACTTTAGTTTGTCTTCGAAATAATGAATTATTATAATTTCAATTGATATACTGGCAAAAATTCAAGTGTATCCCATGCTTACGGCTAGGACAGCAATGATAAAATAGCTTTGGTTGACCGCACTGCTGTCCACAAAGGCATCAAGTCCCTGTGTGATTCTGTTTTTGTAGGATATTTGATTTTGTTTTAGTTTTTTTTAACGGGGAAGGGGACTATTTAATTGTTCATTTCAACGATTTATATTCCTGATTTCAATTTCATACACTACATAATTTAACATCATTTTTTAAACAATAGGCAGCTAGTTGTATTTAAAGCATAGTTAATGTACAATGTTTATTTCCCCATCACCACAACCATATAAAACCATAAGCAGACAAACAAGACTGTCAAGACATCATAATTCCACTCTGTATACACTATTATAAAAAATTCCACCCTGTATACACTATTATAAAAAAACCACATGCTACCGTCCCCCCCCCCCCCCTCTCTCTCTCTCTCTCTCTCTCTCTCTCTCTGTTCTAAAATTCCAAGATCTAGAGTAACATTTATAATATAAATCAATTGTTACTAGTAAGCTAAGAATCACCACAAAGTGTAACACATCGTCTGTTCTTACCATCTGTATCACCTATAATTATTAATTTACTCATTGAATCACAAAGATTAGATATCTTTCACAGATTTATCAATTGGCCATTTGATTAAAATTTTCCATTTATTGACGCATGACCTTAATTTTATTAATAAATTCACTCTATAACAAGCTACAGGAATCAGAAGTAAGTCCCTGTGATACTAGTATATAATAAAACACAAGGTGGGACAATGACTGCAGGCTTACCTGTCCAGGGGCGGGTTGAGTTCAGGGTGTTAATGTACTCAGTCTGGCGGGTTTTGTCTGCCCACTTGGGCTCCATCCTGACCGGCTCTCGTGACCCCCGGGTCAGGTTGTGACGGTAACCAGTGTATCTGTCCGTCACCCCGACAAAATCCCCAAACTGTCGGATACGGTCGGCGGCATTGTATGTGGAGGTGTCCAAGGCCTGTCAAGAGAGACAACTCTGCATAACTAAAGTTCTAGTGAACCCTAGAAATTTGCATACCACAATCAACTGGATTATCAAAACATATAAAATTTACATGTATACAATATATATGAAACAATTTTGTTAAAAGGATAGGCATCAATCAATGTATATCAATGTATACTAAAACATAAATTGACATTATAGGCAGTGTTTGGCAATTTTCCTGTTTTTACATGCACACAGGGAGAACTATAACTGTTCTTTTATTGCCCTGTAATAAATTGTGTTATGTCCTTTAAACTGACAGTATTCAAACATCAAAAAGTATCACTTCACACATGTTCCTGGCTTTAGAAGCTATGATTGCTTTGCTGTACTTTAAACGGACCTTGAAAAAATGAAAAGGCAAGAGCACAAAATGCACGTATATAGCAACTAACAGTCCGCTAATAACATAAACTACAGAAATTTTGCAAAATTAAAATTCATGCAGAAATTTTCTGATCTTTTACAGACTGTCTCAGTTTTATTCAACAACATGCTGAGGTTACACCCAGGATTGTGAACTAATTAATACCTGAAGAATTAACTTACAGATTTAGGAATTTAAAGTCACAAACAATAATGTAAAGCTGATTTCACACAGAGCACAACAAGTATGTACACATAATATGTTTGTCTATCAAAAAAAGCTTGTATAAACACCTAATTTGACATTTAATGCTAAAAGAGCATTAAACCAAAATTCCTATGATTAATGTTGTATTATAAGATTTGAATGATTTTTTAGCTTTTGGTTCATCGCAGCATACAAAAACAAAAACATCTAGCGAGCATTGATAAAATACATGTACATATTTATTAATGTTTTTTTGAAGTTATATGATTTGAGGATGAATGGCTGAATAAAGGAGAATATTTTTTGAATGACTGTGAGTGCATGAACTCAGGAGACACTGAATTTAACACAATCACTTGAGATGAAGCGGCTGCCAATGTCGGAATTTAAGTGCTGCACATTCAAACAGGTGTCCCATGTGTTCAATGTGCATGTGAGGAACATGAGGAACATTCTTTTTTTTATTTTACCTTCATGGGGGTCAAAGGTCACTGGAATTTAAGGTCATCAAAATGAGTACTTAGAACTTGGTAATAGGTTTGAATGCAACAATACTGTAAACCCACAGAACTTATAATTAACATTTGCAACAAGAATAAGCATGGCTAGAATGTGTCGGCTTGTAGGTAATAGAGATACATGTAGATCGAGTTGTTTTATTAAGCATATTTTACTCCTGACCAAATTTAATGAGATATCAGCTTAATTTCGAAGACACCGTAGGCTGTACATAATTTGGATATATAAACATGTACACTTGGTGAAATGGTTCAACAAATCCTACAGAACGAGCACAATTAAACAGAGTCAAATGAAGGCAGGCCTTGTCTAACGACTATATAATGACTATAATACAATGTTCTGGTTTACATGTTTGTAAAAACAGCTGGTCCTGACCCCACACATACCTGCTGTATCCCCCGCAGATTGTTCACACCCCACTGATGAAGCTCGCGGACCTGGTTCTCCTGTTTATCTCTCAGCGAGTTCACGTGCAGTTTAGACTTCAGATCCTTGAGAAACCCTGCGGCATTGGCCAAGTTACTGGCTGGGTCTGAAATATCATTGTAGACACTGACTCATTGATGACCAGTTTATGTTCACATACATTATGATTGTTATAAAAAAATTTAAAATAAATAATGGAATACCAAGTACATTTCAAATGTATATGGAGGCAATTAAAGAACAATTTATACTATTTGCGTCTGTGATATGGATAACATGGTACCAGCTGTTTTTGGGAACATCCTCTATAAAGAGACAAAAGATATATATACTTTCATGTACTTACTGACACCTTCAGGGACGCTGTTTCTGGGGTCATAGAAGCGTTTGAAGCTGTCCGAGGTAGACATGATGTTTCCGTCCAGTTTGAGATGGTCAACGGCATTGTTGATCCTTGTCAGTTCGTTGGCCAGCTCGTTGGTGCAGTAGTACTGCCCACTCTGCATCAGATCCTGAATCTCTGATTGGACAGAGTTGGCTGTTGAAATTAAGCCCGGATCAGGTCGCCCCGTTCTTTGATACATTGTTTTATAATTTCTGTCTCAAATTTTGAATCAGTTGTATTTCTCAAAAGTCACTGTTTCATTCCCAGTATCGTCGTTAAAACGTTAGCAACGACCTGTCTTGTCTAACCTCCGGTGTAAACAAAATCGGGATCGTCTATCTGTCACGGTTGTTGATATTAGATACAAACGCTCGTGTGAGCCAGATGAGCAGGTGCGCGACACGGGGAATAACTCGCTTTAATATACCTCTCGTAATTTACTCCACATTTTTTTCTGTCATATCCTATTTAGAAATTCTGAATACTGTTCCGATGCTTTTAACTGTATATCAGAGGCATCCTCTCTCTCTTTCATGATAGAATTTTCATGATTGGCGAATATAATTTTTTTGCTTGTCAAGACTTTTCTAATGAGTCTGCCTCCTACACGTACACTTTCAAAAACGATGCTATATGCCTGTTTTTAAACATTGATTTGCAAAAGAAGTACAATCAGTCCTTTTGTCGGCTGTTCGTTCATGCGCATCTTGTTGATTAAATACTGTGAACTGTAACAGGGGCGCCCATCATATACTTGTATGTCCGTGTAATGGATTAATTTGTTCTTCATGCATGACATCTATTGGTCAAGACAAGTCTCATTAGAAGTCTTGTATAGATAGGAATAATAGTTCTACAAGACACAATAAAAAAGACATGTCTCAACCAAAACTTGTCTCTAATAAAGGACTACACAGAACATAATATCATTTTCCCCCAAACATTTAATTGAGATAAAAGAAAGACCAATGAAAAAAATAACAGTATACAACAAGTGTACAATTCGTGGGTTTTTTATTGTACATTTGAAACAATGATCCTTTAAAAATAACATTGCAGACAATTTAACAGTGTGTAATAACATTGCAGACAATTTAACAGTGTGTAATAACATTGCAGACAATTTAACAGTGTGTACAGTAATAAAGTATTATAATTGTTTCCAGTGATAAGAGGAAATAAATAATTTTTCAAGTTCATTCTCAGAATAAGGTCATGTTTGATTTTTTTCCCCATTTAATTAAGACACCATTCTGAGAAGTCTCTTTGCTATACATGGTTTATACATACATGTAGTTCGGTTCATGTCCATAAATCCATTGTATGTAATTATTAGCTTTATTTGTAACGATCAGGAGGGAAATCGGTTTGAAATAATATAATCCGAATATATATTCAGATAAATATAAAAAATGAGAAAAAAAAATATACGATAAATATTAACGTGGTGGGGTGGGTGTTGGTTGGATCCTCTAGGACCCCTGTATTACAGTATTGGAATGACTCCCCCACTGACAGCCGAAACATATTGAAGACGTTTTATGGCATTTAATATACGTGTATTCTTGAGAAATAATTAGATAGGGATATTTTTTTTATTATTAGAAAAATATATAACGTCAGGTGCCTATGACGCCAAAATGGATTCGGTGTGATTCACTGCATGACGGGAAGAGACGGCGTCCTTTGATGACCACTGGATTCGTGATGGAACCATTAGTTTGTATATTTACCTTGGTCTGCTAGGGATTTATGATTTTAGGAAGGAAGACATTAATTTATGGCGAATTCTGGTGACGATGTATACATTACATGTTTACGGAATAAACACTGGTAATTACTATGGTAATGGATTAGGTGCTGTTCCTATCTACCCACGTTGTCATGTCTCGGATCATTCTGTCATACTGTAATGAATTTACTGTAAATTTTGTATTTACACCCATACAGTTAATCCAAAATTTACAATATGACAATTCAATAGGAGACCCATCTTCGCTAGCGAATATGTAGGAGACACCCCCCCCCCCCAAAAAAAAGACTTGACAGGGGCGCATTTTCAACAAGAAAGCAATGCATTTTCCAATTTTCCTGTTTGTTGTTTTATTTTATTTTGTTGGTTTTTTTTTGGGGGGGGGTAGTTAAATCATGACCATGAATAAGAACAATTAATTATTCCAGAGAGAGAGAGAGAGAGAGAGAGAAAGAGAGAGAGAGAGAGAGAGAGAGCACCGGCGGATTTAGAGGGGTTCCCTTGCTTGGGACAGAAAATCAGCTTTTGTTATTCGTTCATCTTAGAAAACGTGAAATATTGCTAGAATAGCTTAAAAAGTGTTTAAAAAACTCCCAAAACCCGGGAGCTCCCTGGACCCACTGGAAGCCTCAATGCGATCAGGCCCCAGACCCCCGGCCTTTTGCCCCCCCCCTTTCAGCAAATACTGAAGACCATTGGGTTTTGAGCAAAGTGCATCGTTAAAGTTCCTCATAAGAAACAAAGAGATGTTTTTGATTTTGACCTATTTTTTGCACGGGCCACTTCAGGCCCTTAACTCTAAGTCCGAGCATCCTCTGCAGGGGGAGACAAAGTTCTCTTGAACCAGACGACTCCGGTAGAAGTGAGTACAATCTAGACAAAAATTTTCCCCGCGCAGCCGAGAGTACGCAGTTTAATGAAACTGGGTTATGTTTGTAAATAATGTGCATCTATATGAAGTGGTGGAAAATTTCTGCTGAACTTGATTTAGGATACCAGCCTTCAAGTAGGAAAAACGCAAAATAATTACTTAGATTATGGTTTTGTTTATTTTATTTCAATGAGTGAAAATAATGATATTATATGAGTCTAAACCAAATTTTAAAACTAATTTTCTTAAGTTAATTAATCTTGATGTTTTTTGTTTGTTTGTTTTTTTTGTTTTTGTTTTTTTTGGTAAAGTGAAATTAGATTGATTGTGTGTGTTTAGCTTAAAGCATGCAATGACGTTTTCTCTAAACATTCTTATATATGAAATATCTTTTTTACGTTAGAAAAATATGAATAATTGCTATGTGTACTTGAAAGATAAACTTTTTGACCCCCCCCCCTCCAAATTTGTTTTTGACCCTAAAGTCAGTTGTATTTAGAAGTATGAGAATTTAACAGGGCCTGATGGTCGTGGCCATTTTTAGGTTATAATTACTTACTTTTAGGCGGCGAGTTCTGAAATAATATAAACAAATGTTAAAATTTTAAAGCTAAAACATTTGGAATTTTTCTTTACTAAATATTAGTATATTACAAATAGTTTGTTTATAGGTTTAAGGCAGATCGGATGGGTAGATTGTTGCCCCCCCCCCCCCCCCCCCGGCCGTCTCTTGTTAGAGTCATATACAGAACTGTTTCTACCTAAGTTGCTGGACACGAGATCTGTATATAATTGTATATTGAAGAATTGTGAACGTGTAAGCTTTAGAGTTCTTAGCTGGCAGCGATAGATGCTAGAAATAGGATAGATGGGTGGGTTGGTGGGTGAAATACGGGTGGGTAGATGATATTCTCTAGAGAATCATTCGAAGATTTTGCCTGTCAACTTCTCGAAAGAAAAGGAATGTACGAGTAAATGGATGGATGGATTGGTGAATGCGTGGATGGATATTGTCCTTTCAGTCATATTGCAGATTTTATTTAAGAAATAAAATATGTCAAAAAGAACAATATGTAGGTCTGGTTAGGTAGGTGTAAGATGTGACATAGTGGCAATGGTAAATTAAACTTTTAAAATTTCTTTATGCGATTTCTGCCTGCTGTTCAATCATATTGTTTGTGTATAGACTTGTAAATATCATAACTAAATTAAACTTTTCTTTTATATGAATGAAATAGCTTAAATTATATACAGTTATCATTATTGCAATTATATTTCATTGAACAAACTTTTCTTTTATAAGAATGAAATAACTTAAATTACAGTTATCATTATTGCAATTACATTTCATTGAACAAATCTTTATATTTTGGTCATTTAAAACCTTTCCATATTATTAGATTTCTATATAGGACAGGTTTGTCGGCTGGCCGTGGCCTTGATTAAAATTAAAAACAATATTTCTCCCGTTTACATCCAGTGCCAGAGAGAGAGAGAGAGAGAGAGAGAGAGAGAGATAGAGAGAGAGAGAGATATTTCAATGTTTAATTGTTTGGATCACCTTTTCCATTTAATTTTAGGCCAATCAATGATATTCTTTATAATATGATTTTGTTCTTATCCTATAAATACATGTACATTGATTAAACAGAGCTGAAATAGTTAATAAAATGATTTCAATGATTATTTTCAAATTTGCAACACTGCCATCTTCTTAAAAAAATATAAAACCCTCTATTCATTTCAAAATTGTTTTATTTCAGTTTACTCTTTTTCATGGATGTATAATTGAAGTATTAATTTGCTCTTTTTTTTTGGGGGGGGGGGGGTCAATCAGGGACGTATATCTACAGAAAACATTTTCAAATAAAATACATTTTATTTTGTTAATTGTCATGCGCAAACTACCAAAGTTTAAAAAAAATCTTAAATATTCTATATAATTTTCTATGACGCGAAAAAATTTTTCCCTTGACTACGAAATTTTTATTTATTTTCATCAAGAAGTAATATCGTGCGATCTATTATTATTGGATTGAAGGAGGAGCTACGTATGTAATGCTGTAATCTGATTGGTTTAAGCTAATAGTATGACCTATCAATATCAGATGAATGCTTAAATACAAGTGAGACCAGAAACACTGTTATCAGAACAAATTTGCAGTGAGGGATAAAGTACCGACTTTAGAACCAGATCAGACCAGCCGATCAACCGGCTCAAACCAGACTAACATCTGTCCTACAAACACCCACAGGCAGGTACGTGCGATTTTGTGTATCAACCATTTTAAGGAGTGTCGTTCAAAAGACAAAGAATACAATGTATAAATTGCTGGCAGTAAGAGAGAGAGAGAGAGATTTATAATTGAAAAGTAAGAGGTCCAAATGTCAAATTCTGCTAACCCTCCCATTAATCAGTTTACTTTCTGTTTTTTCTTAGTATTGCCAGAGACATAAATAAAATGTTATTTATGTCTCTGGTATTGCATGATGGCTAAAGATGTTCTCTCTGTGTTTGCGTGTCTGTCTATCTCTCTCTCTTTCTCTCTCAATATATCTTTTGGATCAATTAGGCTAGATACAATAGATGAGCTTGTGAGAGCTAATACCACTATCTGCGGAATATCCTGAATAATTCATGGAAATCGCCTCTCCTGAGGCCTTCGCTAGTAGAAATGTAAAAACCTCCTCACTTATTATGACTTGTTGGTCTAGCTGCCTCTGTAATCAAAATATTGACCCAAGTCTTTCCCAGACTCACTGCTCTGTGCATCGTCTCTGGAAGACAATAGTCTTAGAACTACATTACTCCTGTCTCCAGGCCTCATAGAACCAATTCTTGCTAAGGACCATTTCTTGCAATTGCAACGAAATGTTACAATTTAACACACAAAACTAATGGATCTTCCTTAAGGAGAATTGGTCCTAGGCCAGTATGTCTGTAGAATAATTTGGATCGAATCATTCAATGACAGAGCAGCTCTATCATTGGAATTTTTTAAATAAAGACTTAATTACTGTAGAGTATATGGCTTTGTGATATAATGACCCATTCATGTCTGCCAAATTTCGCAATTGCTTCACATTACATCCCTACTTCTATAGTGCTACATTACTGAATGAGACCAGGGACTAAATAAGGAAGAATTGTCATTGACTTGCACGAAAATGACGTGGTCATGCTGCACACATGGACATGTAATAACAGTATATACTATATAAGTACTGTTGTATCGTGGATGTTATGTCAGATAAAGTCCATGCCCACTAGATATTTGGACTTGTTTATGAAGAAGTAAGGATTTGTAATCAGCTGATGACCAAGAGATTATTAGGACACCCTTTTGTTTTGCGCACTGTGTTGACTCGAGATTGAGTATTTATCAAGTCACAAGTTTGTGAGTGATGTGGCTACAGAGTCAATGGCCTCAGTGTGGTATTAATTTAATTGTTTTTCTGATCAGCTGGTGTACTTAATACTTAGAAGGATATTAAACATGAATGATCTCTGTCCATAAAGCTGGTCAAGTTCAATATAGTCATGTGAACAGGTTCAAACATCTCAAAACAAGTACTGATTAATGAAAAACACTGGCTTTATTCACTTGACCAAACATTAAACTTTTTTTTTTGGGGGGGGGGGGGCGCAAGCTAGCTCTAGTAGAATTTCTAAAAAGAAAAGAACATTTTTTCAGAAAATGACAGTCCTTTCTGCTGAGCCTTGCATAAAGATGATATTGTGATCTATTCCAGTGTAAATATATATTTCACTTGAAAAAAAGTATCTTGACCCTGACCAGAAAAGTAGGCATTACAATTTACAAGACATTTTTTTTCATGGCATTTTTTGCATGTTTTGGTATGCAATTTATCAACTTGAGGATCAATTGGAGAAATATAATTGGGTCCTACTTGCACATATAGCTCTAAGTGTAACTCTCTTTTAAACTCTTGTCAAATGATTTACAAATTTAAAGTTATAGACGAATTCACTTCAAAGTTAATGTCAACAGTTTCACAAAAACCAGATTGAATCATCTGTGTACACACAACCCATACGGTGCCAAAACAACTTTGGTACCATACATTGAAGTAAAGAGTCCTTGCATTTAATGAGATGGAAACAGAGAATGCCCAAGTCATTGCCAAAATATTTATGTTGACCCACATAAGTCTGGTGTCAGCTATAAGATTCAAGTTTCAATTAAAGTTTCGTTCTTTAGATTTAATGAAGTGTGATGAAGTGTGAGACTATCTACATTAAATATTGACCTAGATTTTAATTGACCAGGGGCATGGACAAGGGACGGGGATGAGGGGGGCCTGGAACTGTGTTTACTATATATTGTACTTCCCGGTCCAAGGATCACAGTGGATTTGAGTCAAACAGAGGTTAGAGAGTTGAGCCCAAGACTTGTGCTGTATTAAATGACAATAAAGCCTGTCATTGTCCGTCTTGCAGACCATACAGTGTGCTGTAAAATTCGGCCCTCGAGGAGGATAGCTAGAATAGACCGGTTTTTCTGCTTTAACGCACCCTTGTACTGCATGTGTTTCTAAACACAGATAAAAGATTTTTTTTACAGTTTCATTCTGTGAATCATGGCCCATGCACCTGACATGGTGAGATTTAAATGTTGCGTAATTCAGAATTAATCCATATATTGAACTTGTGCACAACATGATCAGAAGATAGGAAATCATTGATTATGTTTAAGATACATATAGTTATTTCAACACAAAACTTTATTTTTTCCTGCTAAATTTTTTTTTTACAAAGAACAAGAATATGTGTACCAATAGATAAGACTTTGTTTGAGATACATGTAGTTCTTTTAACACAAAACTTCCTTTTTCCTGCTAGTGAACAAGAATAGTTTGTAACCTAGACAACAAGTTTTTAAATGTATTTAAAAATGATACTGACAGATAATTTTAGGATGGATCTGTGTGCATTTTATAGTCAGGTCGTGATGGGGATATTAGATAAAAATGGAAAGATGAAATGGATAATGTTTCACATTATTACAGCAATTCTCAGTGCTCAATCACAGTGAAATGGAGGAAGTTGGACGTTGACAGTAGAGGTCACCAGGAGAATGTTGTTCTGATTCTCAGAAATAGAAGATAATTAACACGGCAATGTGACGGCATCGTTTTGCTCTTGAAGCTGTATATATAGAGAGAAATAGAGAGAGAAAGAGAGACAGACATTTTTTTCTAAAATTTATTAACAAAATAAAATTCTTTCTTTGATGATACAGTGCTAGTCAGTGAAAGAACTTATTTTGGGTCTTTGTTTTGGACACATGTAGATTTTTTTCCCATGAATTACTCCTTTAGATGTTACTTGACATGGAAATGTACGTTGTAACCAATCGAAAACATTGTCTTGTTGAACTATTTTAAAAACACTTAAATTTCTGGCTAGGTATAAGTAGATTAGTACTACATGTTTCGTATAACTGTCTGAATTTACTGGGTCTGTTTTACAGAATGCAGAGCAAGATCTTATTGGTGTTAGTCGTCGTATTGCTGGCCGCCTCCATCACAGAGGCTGGGCGCAGGAAGAAGAACAAGGGAAACAAGGGTAGGTATCCAGGCCGTCAGGTACCGTCAGGGGTCATCAAAGGTCAAACTCATCCTAGTCCTCTTGATAAAAATATCTGATTTCACTGATTCAGAAATAAATAAAAAATTTCCATTGAGGTGAAACTTAAGTTTCCTTAATGCAACAAATTCAAAATACATTTTATATACCAGTTAAAGAATCTCTCAAAACTGTTATGTAATAAACCAACAGAGGCCTATCTTAAATTCATACAGTTTTAAAGTTTAGAATGTTCTGGGAACAATGCTAGGTTCAATGTAAGAACTTCATTTTGCCTACAGCTGACAGATGCATCTACAAGAGAGACAAAAGCCTGGGAAAGCCCGAATGTATCAAGAGCGAAATGACATTCACCCTGCAGCTCAAGTCTGGCCCCTCCAACTGCAGCGCCACCATGACAAAGACCAAGCGGTGCAGAAACAAAGGTACGCCACGTTCTTAATGTCACATAATAGAGCATACAGAAAATCTCAACTCCTAGAGTCAGAATCAGTAGAAAATGTGATGGTGACAGTATTTCTAGAGCATACAGAAAATCTCAACTCCTAGAGTCAGAATCAGTAGAAATGTGATGGTGACAGTATTTTTAGAGCATACAGAAAATCTCAACTCCTAGAGTCAGAATCAGTAGAAAATGGGATGGTGACAGTATTTCTTGCAATTAATATTGTATGTACATGCCATTTGTAGAAATGTCATTCAAGTTGTATGGTTCTTTTTGGAGTTCTATGTAAATTATAAAAAGTGATGTACTAACGTGATATTCTTTCCCAAAAATTCCTTTTTCTCACTTGATAGAATGGAAAATAAAGATAACAACTTTCACTCTTGAACCTCTTTTCAGATTGCAAATACGATGTGGTCAGCTCCGAGTGTAACCAGGAGACAAACCGCATGGTGAAGGTGATGCAGCTGAAGGAGGGTGGGGATGAGACCAAGTGTGAGAAGACAATCACAGTGGAGAAGAAGAAGTGCAAGAACAAGGGTAGGTGTCCTCCGTGTATCCTCTGTCTTTCCATCTCTCTTTCTCTGAGAAATGTCATCATTCAAAGCATTTCATGATTCTCTCTCTCTCTCTCTCTCTCTCTCTCTCTCTCTCTCTCTCTCTCTCTCTCTCTCTCTCTCATCTCCAAATCCCTAGTGCAGTCAGTCAGACAAATGTTTTGATAGATTTATAGAAGGAGTGAAACATCAATTAGTATTGTTTTACAAACAAGGTTGAGAAAAAATGTTGCATTATATAGCATGGTATTGGAGCACACTCTCCACTAACATTTAGGAGGTCTGTATGGATTTTATAGGGCATCAGATGCAGTGGTTGTATATGAGACTTATTCTCAGAGGGATCTACAAAGATAAAACTACAAAATTTGATAAAAGCAATGCTTTTAAGGTGTTCAGATCAATAGGACTAAGTAATTGTTCTTGGTGGTTAACATTGCCTCCACCAAAAAAGGCAGAGGTACATGAATATTCTGCTGAAATAAAAATTCACACAAATTTGTGTGCAGAGTTGTATTGATCACAGCGTTTATGGATATGTCTGTAGAATAGGCCTGTTTATTTACTAGAAGTATGCTGTACTATGACAGTTGAGGCAGTCCAGGCCGGTTCTGATGGAGATTGCTGATCCTTACATCACAAAATCATGAAAAAATCTTCTGGACGGGGCTGTTTAAATCTGTTTAAATTATTACCTTTATAAGGTTGCGCTGACATACAAAATCTGATAAAAGACTGGGATATTGAATTACTCAGACATTTCTGCACAAGTCCCTGGCAACTAAAGCAGCCATGAAACCTTATTTACAAGAAAGTGTTGTGTGGGGTGCACACGGCCGAGGGAGACCCAATCTTATTGATCTCCAAGAGAAGTTCTATAGAGCCTCGGTTTTATGAATTAAGTTTCATAGGTGCAATAATGTAGTCCTCTCCAATTTTTTTTTATCAAATATTTTCTGGTAAAAACCTTATTGCAGCTATGCCAGCTAGTAGTTTCTTTTTTTTTCTTTTAAGTGGTCTTGCTATGGAAGTGTGCTCTGTTTAGATGGATCCTGTAAATCAGAATCAATATCATAAACTAACTGCACTCAACACAGACAGAATGATTGATTTGGTTAAAATATAGGGTTTTTTTTTTTACATGCACCTAGGGCTCAGACAGGAGATTTTCAGCAACGATTGGTATAGTCTGGTATAATTAGGAATTGTAGATTTACCGTAATGTCTTTTCAGTCATAAATAATAGATGTGCTTACATTGCACTGCAGAGGAATTTATTGCAATTTAAATGGGTCTGTACAAACAAGGATAATATCTTTTGATGGATATTTTGATATTAAATGAACATGCATATTATTGCATCGTAGAGTCATTTACAAGTAGATTTGACGATAATTTGAATGAGTTTAAGATCATTAAATCTTGGAATTTCATATTTTGCAAAAGAGAGAGCAATATTCCCAGATTCTCTCTTTCTATTACATAAAAAGTATCTTCCCCCCCCCCCCCTTTTGAATCTTTGTGGTTCTTAAGCGTAAATATTTAGGATTAATTAAATACAATGTGGTTAATGATAAGATGCAACAACTTCAAGATCTTCATATTCAGAGAACTTGAAGCAGACAGATGCTTGTGAAACATTAAATCAATGCATTGCCTATCTACTCTGCTAAAACATCTCCTTGAGATAAAATGAGTCACTCTACAGGTCACCATTATCAAAGGCGGCTATGACTAATGTACATAAAGAGAAAGCTCGCACTCAGAGCAGCTAATGTTGAGTAATTCCTGCTTTGAGGAAAATTGAGGCTAGATTTTTTTGTTCTCATAAAATATTTAGAAAGTAACTAGCACTGAAATATTGTGAGAGAAATCTATAAATTTGCTGTGAACGACCAACTTTCACACAATAAGGTCTCACACTCATAACACATCTGCTCTTCTTGATTTGAGGCTGCTGCTGTTAAGAATTCAACTTTAGGAGAATGAAAATGCCTGGGGCTTAATAGATGAAATTATTACATTTGTATTAAAATTAGAATGATGAATATGAATATGATTTTTCATGCAGCATTATTTTTTTTCTCCAGCTGACAAAGCAGCAAAGAAGGCTGCCCGAAGAGAAAGGAACAAGGCCAGGAAATCCAGCAAAAAATCTAGGAAAAACAGGCAGAACAAGGATGGAGCAGAAGCAGGTACCGGTGCCTCCCTCCAGGAGCCCACAGCGTGAGCACGCTCAGACCGAGCTCACCGCTGACCGGCTCGCTCGCGTATTGACAGTTCATAGTACTTAACTTGTTTTTCTTTCTCTCTCTCTTACTTTCAGGAAATTATTTTTAAGGTTTACCAATTTTTTTTTTTAAATGATAGACATTTTAGGATTTTTCTTGCTTTTTTTGGAACCACCATTTTTAATAACCTTGCTGGTATACCTTAAAGCTTTATGCCAAAGCTAGTCATATGAGACCTGATTATAAACGAGTATTAATGGGTTAAGAAAATCCTCCATTGCTACTTAAAGAACTCCACCATTTAGAAAGAGTGTTCATATACATATTTACTATCAATTTTATTTTGTACAAGTTCCTAAAGATACTTAGTCCCACATAAAAATGTAATTTAATATTTCTATATTTTAAAAAGTATTTTACATCATATGTATGCATGTATGTCATAATTTTTACATTTTCACCAGACCAACAATTTAGGATGCGAAAATATGAATTTTTATATTTTGTTTTTTGTTTTTAAATGTTGTTGACACTTGTAACAATGGTTGATTTTATTTTTAATGTTAAATATATTTTCAAAACAAATTTGTAGACCAAACAACTAGCGGGCCAACCTACCATTTGTTGACTGCGACTGATAAAAAAAACAACCACCTTATAAGTCTTGAAAAAAATCTCTGATCATTTGAACTCCCAGAGTAAAGCATGAAGACATCCCTCACAAAATGAAAACTGCTGGGTATTGTTTTACACAAGATCCTTTACACAAGTTTTATGCCCAGTAGTTTGAGCTCAATTTGACACCCCTGGAGCTTAAGCAGCCATAAGTCAGCAACTGTAGGTCTGCCAATATCTTCTTTATTGGCTGGTGAGGAGTGGCCCTGCTTTTCCATGTTATCAGGAAAATTTTTACATTAGCAAACGAATAATCTTTTGATTTAATTCAATGAGTGATTGTGCTATATTGTAGTGATGCTACAGTGTTTGTAACAAGTATTATGTACTTTTTTATACTGGATTTTACTGTGCAGTTTCTCTCTTTCATCAGTCAATAAAGAAAACAAAACTTTGTGTTGGTGTTGTAGTTAGTAGTTATCTTAGATCTTATTGTCAAGTGTCCTCGTGTGCAATAGCTCTGTGTCGTTATAGCTAGAGATTCTGAAAATCTAATATGTAGACACAATTCAAGATCCAGATCTGTAGACACAGTTCCAGTTCTGTAGACACATTTCCAGTTCTGTAGACACATTAAAGATCTTCTTGCCTCTGACAGAGGTTGTAGATGGTAGAGATTTGTAACTACCAAACCTGACTTGGATTACTTAATGTGCAAAAATTGATTCTAGTTAAAATTAAGCTGCACAAATCTAATGCAGTAACTTGTGCCCCTTTTTACAAATTCAATACAATGCCACATTAATGAGTGAGGTACTTTTTTGTGTGTAACTATCAGTGGCCCATGTGGTTGCGTGATTTAAATTAATTTACGTGGGTAACCCTACACATGTTAACCTGACCAAGTCTTGGTTCAGTGCGGTTGAACTGGTAAATGAATACAGTATCAATCTCTGGCATTTTCTATTAAAATGTGTCGCACTGGCTTAGAACAACTAGTATTGGTTGCTCAAATATTTAATAAAATACAGGATAAAAGCAAAGTTGTACATCTGTTTAAAATTCAAGTTCTTATATTAAGGACAAATTCTTGTATACCGGTAACTTCAATTTTATTTCATGAGAAAGCCAAAAGGTTTATATTATTTAGATTAAATCGATGATTTCTTCATGAGGTTAATCTATTGGGACTGAGGAAGTTGAAAAAACTAGCTAGCTCTTGTATAAATATTGACTGTATAAATTGGGTACATTTGGCACATATGGAAAACTAGAAGTTGCGAGTATCTTGGCAACCCTCAAAACCTAACCAGTTCTGTGTCTGGAATTTACACTGGGATTAAGGGATTGATTTCGTGGGTCATTGATGGAAATTGCTCAAATTTTCTGAACCATTATATGGAGTCTGGGTCCATATATAAAGGAGAAGGAATAAGGTTTACATTGTCAAAGGGCCAATCGATTAACTTGCGTTTTTGTCCGCAGAATTGTGACTGACAGCTCAATGGCCTATCTAGAAATGGTGCTATATTGAATCTGATGATCTCCTGATAGATTAGTTTTGGAAGAAAACAACTGGCCTCTTGAGTGACCTGTTGTAACTTGGTGGCTGGGTAATTACTGTTATTAATGTATTAAATGTTGGGAATGGCCCCACAGGAATTATTCCATGACATAATCTGGGGGGGGGGGGTGTAGGGGAAGCACTGCACACAAACATAGACTGCCATCCATTATGGAGACAGAAGTGGTTATAGCAGCAAATAACCACATTGTGTGTTATTAATTCCAGTTATTTAATCGTGTGAGAGCTCAAAATCTGAGAGCTCCATGATTTTGCTGGCAGTAAATTGTCCAAATTACACAGTCTCCCTTAACCAGAGTTAGATTACACGGAGAGAGAGGAAACTCAGGGTCAGGTCCTGATTAAATGAATTGCTGTAAATTCTCCAAGTTAACCATAAAATGTTGGAACATTGGGACAAATTTAAACTACTTGTCGGTTGAAATTTAGTTCAAATTGTGTCTGGTATGCAGATTAAATCACAGCAAAAGGTGAAAGTGAAGATTTGCTGAACATGCATACACATAAAGAAACAATGAGTGTTTGAAATATAATCTCATTTTGCCGATAAATGCTCTGAAGATTAATTGGGTGCACAAAGAATTAGTGGCATTAAATACCACTGCAGTTATTCACTCCTATTCTTTGAAATTCCTAAAATGGTTCCAGAAGAAATAATGTGTCAAATTTAAAAAATACCCAATGACATGCTTCTCTGAAGTAATTGCATCAGCTAGGTATTACATAAATCTAAAAACACTTTAGTTTTTGACTTATCTAGTACACAAGGATTTATAAGCACAATAGAAACAAGAATTTGATTAATTTAAACCAAAAATAACATGCACAAAAAGAAAAAACCCTCATGGAGTCAAACATACTACGTACTGTGTACAGGGAAATATTCACCCCCGTTTTATTTTCACCCCTTTCGCCCTTGTTGTCAATTGTCGAATTACAGACTGGGCGAATTCTAATATCTTAACAACAGTATCTCTCTTTTAACACAACTATGTCTGGGAGAATTCAAGAAGGGGCGAAACCGTTTGCAAATCAAGATGGGCGGAAAATAACACAGGGCTAAAATAACCCGGTATACAGTATAACGAGCATGACAGAAATAATATCAGTTTACCCTTGGGATGTTGGGATGTAGCTGTTAAGCACTTATTCAAACATAATGTAGATAAATCCATAGAGCATGATTTGCAATTATTACAATCTTAGACTCTCTCTCTCTCTCTCTCTCTCTCTCTCTCTCTCTCTCTCTCTCTCTGATATATATTTATACATGAATATATGCTCATAAGTGTGTTATTGCATCTGATGCAGCTAGGAATGGGATATTCTAATTATTCACTCACTCTGTAAGTGCTATACTATCCGAGATCTGAGGTTTACAAATTAAGATGATGGAGACATGCTCCATTGATCAATGGCATTCCTCTTTTTACTGTTGTAACTTCATCTTGCTGTGGATCTATGAAGAAAGGAAATCTCTTTCAACCCTAGATACATAATGTAGCAATTATATCTAAATGGCAGCTTAGATGTCTGACCCCATGCAGTATAAAATATTTTATTTTTTTCATTAATTAAACAATTATGATTTTACTGTAATGAGTTACTTGATTCTTTTACAGGAAAACGTAAATGTAGATACAAGCCAGGTCCCTGGGAAGCCTGTGATGAAACCACAGATACCATGTCTAAAATACTGACCTTGACCTCTGGTGACCCTAGTCACTGTCAGCCCACCAAGGTCATGCGAAGGTCATGCCGAAAATGTTAGTAACCCATGTAAGGAACATTTTTCGATTGGTCAGTTAAATCAATATTTTTTCTGTTGGGAAGATAAATTTTCATACGGATAAATTGATATATTTTAGAAGTCTATTAGACATATATCATGTAGATCATCTGTCTGGATATTATTTAAGATTTCAGATTTATTGTCAGACATTTTTTACAGCATGTCAGTACAGACGTGGCAAGTGGGGGCACTGTAATTCTTCCACTGGACTCATTCAAAGACAGGATCGGCTCAAACCAAACAGCGCCAAATTCTGCGCCCAGTATCGAACTCTCACTAAAAAATGTAAACGGACCAGAAAAAGTAAGTTTATATTCCACCTCTTGTATATACGCTAAAAAATGTGTCTATTCATTAATCTGAAATCAGTTTAGAACTAATTTGAATTATTAATTAATTTGCATCTACTGGTTAAATGTAAAATTAACTCTAATATTTCTCCATCTGTATCAGAGTTCTCTCAAGATACCATGCAATTGTGTAATGATATTTCAAGCAAGTAATTTTCAATTACTATGTTGCATAAATAGTTTTATCTTGAAATGCTCCCTCCAGTAAAACTGCCACTGGTCGTTAAGAAACTTATTTGTATCCAGGAGTGAAATTAAGCCTTTTCTTTCCATTTTGTCCCTGAATGATACTCACTTTGGCAAGCAGGACCCCTCAAGCACGAAAACTTGTGCCTGCTTTACATAAATACGATTCTGTGTTAGTTCTTGTAATGAAAACAAATGTCACCATCTGAAGCAGAAGAGGTCGACTTCACACAGAGCCAGGAACCCATTCCTCAAGTTATTTGTCAGGGAAGAGAAGCAATCACCATCAACAGATCAAGTGGTAGCTTCCATTCCCTCCAAATTACTGCAGGAGTTCTTCTCCCAGTCTTGTAATGATGGCCCCACACAGCCCTCAGTATGACCTGGCCACACATTATTTTATAGTCAAGCCATTGATTCTTCATCACTTCTCAACATTCCTAGAGTCCAATATGTCTGGTATCAATGGAAATCATTACATGGCATTAGAGACACTTTTGAAATGTGATACATTATTGATATTGGTCAGATCTAACAGACAAACAAAATTGATATTTCTTTGGCTTGTTTTTAAGTCAATGGCTTTATTTATTAATAAAAGTGAACCCATTCTTCGATATCATTTCAATCTTTTTCTAATCATGTTGGAATTCATATTAATAAAAACTATATTGTGATAAGACTATAGCTACACTCAGCATATTGAACTGTGCATGATGCAGCTCTATGTAATAACATATACCTGGTATATAGATTTTACATGGTGTAGCATAAACAGCCATAATGCAGTTTTACTGTTATGATTATATGTAACTGTAATGAAACAGTGTGCTACAACATTTACAATTTAATGACAGGGTATGGGTAATTGAACATGTAACTGTAATTAAATGGTGATGTAATGACAAAGTGTGATTATACTGTGGAATCATCATTGTTCAAAGTGTGAATGTAACATGTAACTGTAAATAACAAGGTGTTCTATAACATAGTACTGGTACTGTAATAATATGGGGTGATTAAATACATGTTACTGTAATGATACCGTGATGGTCAGACCGGTTTGAATACCGGCGTCAGATAGCTCAGTTGATAGAGCACCTGACTAGAGATTCAGGGGGCCCGGATTCGAATCCCGGTCTGGTCCGTCATTATTTTTCCCATACCATTATATTTGGTGCCGTGACCAACCCCTGGAACTGAATTCCTGCCAGGGAAAGAGCCTCACAGGGGTGATCTTCGAGATTGAAGATCATTTAAGGGGGGAGGAATGTGACAGTCAGACACGTTCGAATACCGGCGTCAGATAGCTCAGTTGGTAGAGCACCTGACTAGATTCAGGGGCCCAGGTTCGAATCCCGGTCTGGTCCGTCATTATTTCTCCTATCCCGTTACAATACAATAAGATGTGATATCAAATAACTATATAGTTATATATAACTATATATATTTATCACATGTTTGATTTGGATAATATTTCTGTGCTATTTATATCTGTAGGGAATTCCTGTAGGTACAAGGTGGGGGAGTGGGGACCATGTGACCCGACCACACAGAGGAGAACCAAGGTCCTGACCCTGGTCCGGGGGAACGCCATCCGCTGTAAGCCGACCAAGGAGATCCACCGGAAGTGTCTCCGACCGGACGGCAGGGGTACGCTTACGGTCCGCGTTCTGCTTGATTAATGTACTGTTGTATGCACTTAATACCCGACTCTATAACCGATATATGGCATTCCTACTAGCTCTGGAGGGTATATCTATACCCTTTATTTTGATCAGTGGAATGCTGGATTAGTTTGCCAAAGGACCTGGGTTTAAACCCCAGGATGGGCAGTTGGTTGTCACATAGATGAATAAAAATACAGTTCTAGGTCTGAGGGTCTGTATGAATGTTATTCAGGTGAAAAAATGTTTAGTACTCAATTAAATCAAATGGGTAAGGGTACATGACAAGGTCTAATGCTTTGAATGAAATGTACTGTTGCAATTTGCATGTATGGGTTATAGATAAGAAAATTATTTATTTATTATCGAAGGACTCAAGAGTATTTCACAAAAAAACACAGTAAATGTCTCGTAGATCGATCACGTATTTTAACAATCTAGGCGTTTAAATATTGTAAACGCACCAAAAATTAGGCAGACTTTATTTTTTGTTATGACAACAAGCATTGATTAATAATTACAATAAAGCTTAGTATGGAAAGCCAATCAGCTAAATAATATATAGATCGAGCATCAAGCAACTCATTGCAGGGTATACATATATACAGGTAGCTTATGTCCACACCCCTATTATAATTCAAGCTACAATATTTCCTCCTCCGTCTCACACAGAGTCAAGATATTGATCCGTCTTTCTGGTTAATCCTAAATTCCCTTTTTGTACATGGTATTGGAGGTATAATACACTGGGTATCGTTTGATGGGTCTGAGGTACAGTCACCTTTGTTCATACATGGATTGTTTGTTCTTTGTGGGGTCAGATGTTGCTCTTATTATTGGACAAACAAGGGCCACAGCTGAGAACAAAATCTTAACAAAGAACCCAGTGTATGTTTTAATTTTCTCTCAGCAATGGAAGAAATGATTTTCTGAATGTTCAATGTAATGTAATATCTCCATGATATTCATTCAAGTTAATTCAAATTATGGATCTGTATGAACCTGAATTATGTTGATTGATATATGTTACATTGTTTGTCCATTAAGTCTTTCTCTTTGAATGATTTTTTCTCAAATGATGATACAGACGTATTATAGCTAAGTTGCAAAAAGTCGTTTGTGGGTCTTAAATTACCAGTGCTAATAGAAAAGCCTCAGGTCAAATATTGAAAGGTCGTATGTGCAATGAATCTTTCACAGGAAAATCTGTCTCATATACATGATTGTATATTTTAATCTCAAGGATCATTTAAGATGGAGATATATCGATATGACTTTTAAAAAGCTATCAGGTAACAGTGAGCAAAATGTGTAATTCATGAATTTATCATTTTTGATACAACTCGATCCATGTCCACACAAATTAATAGTCACATTAATTGTACACATATACTAGTATATATGCATACCAAGTTAAATGCATGATAACATTGTTACAGATATTAACAGGTAGTGCCACTGCCGAAATTTCAAATTTCTGTTTTGATTAATACCTTTGATCTAAGTAGCCAACACCATTAGACCTGCATCAATAGCATAAATGAACATTGAAACTTCACCGCTATTTACGGCAGTTTTATTGATTTCATAGAGTTTGTCTTTTAAAATCAGTTTGATCATTAGTTAAATATATTTCACATAAAATTAATCATTCTAGCTATCAAGCTATATATTTAAACTATGGAGACCATTTTTAGAATAAATTTTATTGCTTACAACCATGAAAAAAACTAAATGCACGGATCTAATGTTCACGAAGCCCTCCACCAAAATTGTGAAATTCATTGCCCTTGTTTTGGGGGTTCAGGCCCTAGGGTGGGCTGGGACAATATGGCGATGTAGTGAAAATGTATTTAATCATAGAAAATCTCCTTTAAATTTCTTCATCCACAGCAGGGGGAGATAAACTGAATGCATGGTTATGATGTTCATGAAAGCCTCTACCTAAATGTGAAATTCATGACCCCTGGGTCAGGGGTTCAGGACCCTTGGGTAGGGTCAGTATGCCCAGATAGTGAAAATGACTATATATTGAATTTAAAAATTTTTTTTTTTTTACTTTCACAGTCGTGGGATATAAACTAAATGCATAGTTATTATTCACATTATATATAAGTGTACTGTTCTACTGCTCTTAAATTGTGAAATTCACTGACCATCAAGGCATGTAGATCTGTTTTTAGATTACAAATTGGTGTTTAATATGACCTCAATATGACTTTTTTATAAGAGCAACAAAAAATTAAATTTTGACATGAGTCGATCTTAATGCTTTCAGATCGGTGTTTCTTTGGACAATGGAGAGAATGGGAGGGGTGTTTGAACGGCGTACGGAAGAAGCATAGAGAGGTCCTACAAGGGGGAGAGGAGTGCCAGAAACGGGCGGTCAGAACCCGAGGTTGTTAGAGGCCCTACAAAGGGGTAAAAGACTTTCTCAGGGCCCAACAAGGAAAGAAACATGTCAGGGCCCATTCAAATCATAAAAGTTACAAAAAGAAGAGAAGAGTAGAAAGAATTTTTTTTAATAATTTTTGTTCAGTGAAGTTTAGATACAATGTTAGAGGGTTTATAGCCATTATTTATCCTGAAGTACTTTAATTCGTTTGTATTATTCAGAGTAGCATTAGAGGTGACATTATCAAACTCTGATGGTTTTTATTTATTTAGTTCCATGAACTATTTATTTGTAATGTGTTCATATTTTTACTCTAGATAAAGGTGTGGTCACACAATGTATCGAGTTTTCCAATTTCTTTAGAATTACTCAAATGGTGAAGCATTCACACGAAACAATTTTTATCAGATATAGTCAAACAAGATATGGACACCAATGATGTATTAATTATAATAGTAAAACTTGCTGATAAAGGAGTCATGGAAATATAAATTCTTAATTATTTCTTTTTATCAGAGTTCCTTATAAGCAAGTTTTACTGTTAGTAATATTAATATCAATTGTTTGGATTTGAATTTTCAACTTGGAAAACTTATTAATAAGTAGTGTATAGGATGGAAAAATCTGAGCTAAAAATAAAGAAAAATTCTTGTTGTGTGACTGCATTTTATTCATTGTTTGAAAAATTGTTGGTGGTTATTCATGTAAATACTTCTTATCTAGACATACATGTATTGGCATGGATAGAATTAAAAATTGATAATTTTTTTATCATCAACATTCCTGGACCTTCCCAAAAAAACCAAAACAAAAACAAATGCTATATATCTATAGAAGTGAGTACATCTTTCGGTGTTGCTATATATCTATAGAAGTGAGTACATCTTTCGGTGTTGCTATTCCACTTACACTGTACACAAGATACAGTGTATAAAGTGCAGTGCAAATTAAAAAAAAATGAAATTAAATGTAATAAAAATCCTTAGAATTATATATTGTATCTGCTTAGAACTTACAGATTGTTAGTAAGAAATGCATTCCAATTCACACAGTCAACTAAAGCAATTACTTTATATTAAGGTTATGAGAAGACTCTGAAAATTGTACTTCTTTCAAATGTTTTGATATTACATGTATTAAGTTTTGAATATTTTGGAAACAAAGGTTTACTTCAACGTAAAGTGGACTGAAAATTCATGGCTTGCAAAGATGAGCTTAATGATATGTTCATGCCGAAAACAAATCTTACGAAAAGTACAATTTAATGTACTTTTTAAAAATAAAAATATAAAAATCAATATCCAACCAGTTAATTTCTATAATAAGGATTGATCAGTGATTGAATATATGATTTCTCATGATTTGTAAATAAAATACCATTAGTTCTGTTAAGCTGCTAAGAAATCAATGCAGCTAATGGAGGAACTCTCACAGAGAAATGTCAACCAATCATCTTTTAAAGAAAGATCGTGTAACAGATCAAAGGGACATAACTCTCATGACAATATTCCTGCTAACATGGGCAATGAGCATCCAAATGTAAAAGGGTGGTCATGACGCCCTTCTAAAATTCATAATTATTAAATCCATATGGTAAAGTTATAAAATATAGGTTTGGCATCCCCTCCCCTCATCAAACAAAGACTTCCCTTAGACCCCCATGGGAAAAATTCTGGATCAGCGCTTAAACAATTACTTTAAATATATATACAAAGAGAGGACAACCACCAACATGGTTATTTTATGCACAGTTCCAGGTTTCCATTCTTCAGAAACAGATTAGTAAAATGGGAAACCTACACGGGAAGAGGTACAGTCTGACAGATTTTCAATTTTATGAGCTGTCCAGCTAAGTGAGAACATAAGCTTGAGAGAAAACTCGTATTCTGATTTTAATTCTAGAAGTAATGATTAAATATTACACATTAAATACAAATGCACACTTGTTTTCCATCCATATCACAGTCAGAAATCTCTCTCATCCTCAAAACCTCATTTACATCAAACTACATGTACCTCATTCACAACAAACACAACAGCCATAACAATAATGTCCCTACAGTCCAGTAGAGGGCACTGTATTACAATAACGTTAATCAATGTTAATCAGTCCTTAGTTAATTACTTGTATAAATGTACCGGCAATTGTCACTGGTATACCATGAAACACAGAATACATTGCATGGCTCCAAAGCCAGATGAAGAATAATGGTCTGATAAAAACTGTACAACACTCTAATGATACATATACATGTAATGCAAAAAATATCAACAAAACAATTAATGCAAGTTGTTCACTAAATCAGAGAGAAATACATAACAAATTACATATGCATTATGCTTTTCATAAGTATCAATCATTCTTTAAGCAGTCTTTTTAATATACCACCCCGTCCCTTGGTTTTATTTCCAATGCCCCCTCTCCCGGCCTCAGTCGCTGATGCCCCCTCCCCAAGCCTCAGTCACTGTTCATTTGGAGCAAAGAGTTAATGGTGGCATCCTTGTTACCGCGATTAGCCTCCAGGACTGACCTCACGACCTCGTCCTCCATGTTAGGGAACATATCCTTGACCTGTTTGAGGTCGTCCTCAGTGAATAGGGGGCGCTGTGTCTGGGGTGACCCCACCGTCTGTGGGGGATAGGCCGGCATTCCTGCAGGTACTGGTTGAACTGTAACACAGAAATGCAGGTCAGAGAGACATTCATTTCTAAAATCATTCTTATGACTAATGAGAAGAAAAAAATCAAAGTATTAAAGTGCATTTATATGAAGCAATACTGATTGTTAAGAAAACTCCAAAAGACCAGCAGATATACAGAAAACAGAATCTTACAATTTAATAGTTATTCTTACTTATCTATAAAGTTGCATACAGTGCATATTTTTTTCTTTGTAAATCATGCATCAAATGAATACTTTCCTCACATGCACTACTGAACCCTTTAATAAGCTTTGTTAATAACATTACTTGTACTTCAAGTGTTGTAAAATAACATTACCCGTACTTCAAGTGTTGTAAGATAACAATACTTGTACTTCAAGTGTTGTAAAATATTCTAAATCGCCATTTGTGATTGTGTTCCTATGTGCTTAGTTTTTAATTTAACTTCAAACTTTTCAGTTTACTTCTGGTATGAAATGTCTGAATTCCAAATTTAATGCAATAAATTTAACAATGAAAAAAAAAAAACTCTGCAAACCAACAAACAGCTTAACTAAATATCTGTTGATGTTATAATCATGCATAATCCCCCAAATTATTGTCCAAAACCAACGAAACCAAGCTTAAGGCAAGCATTGTAAAAAGACTTCATGAGATGAACTACAGTAAAATGTGGTGTACACTGGTAATGGACAGATAGGTTGACTGGTTGATTGGGAAATTATGCTGGATTGACCTGGATGTTTAGTGAGTTGGATTATATAGGCATCGGATAAAATGAGTTTTACTGTACTTCATTTCAGCATATACATGTATTGACATCAACTTTTAAAGACATGCTGAGTAACACAAATTAAAATGGTGCTGTATATTTTGTATATCATGATGAAGAGACATACTCAATACTATACATATACTAGATACATGTATGAAAGATGTATTGAAATCACACACACCCCTTTTATTTCAAACATCCAAACTCCAAAACAAAACACAGAAATGCAGGTCAGAGAGACATTCATTTCTAAAATCATTCTTATGACTAATGAGAAGAAAAAAATCAAAGTATTAAAGTGCATTTATATGAAGCAATACTGATTGTTAAGAAAACTCCAAAAGACCAGCAGATATACAGAAAACAGAATCTTACAATTTAATAGTTATTCTTACTTATCTATAAAGTTGCATACAGTGCATATTTTTTTCTTTGTAAATCATGCATCAAATGAATACTTTCCTCACATGCACTACTGAACCCTTTAATAAGCTTTGTTAATAACATTACTTGTACTTCAAGTGTTGTAAAATAACATTACCCGTACTTC
The DNA here is from genome assembly GCA_020458035.1 of Magallana ariakensis. Taxonomy (NCBI): domain Eukaryota; kingdom Metazoa; phylum Mollusca; class Bivalvia; order Ostreida; family Ostreidae; genus Magallana; species Magallana ariakensis. Next base: position 76,446,608 of record CM035812.1, on the reverse strand, counting down.
AAGTGTTGTAAGATAACAATACTTGTACTTCAAGTGTTGTAAAATATTCTAAATCGCCATTTGTGATTGTGTTCCTATGTGCTTAGTTTTTAATTTAACTTCAAACTTTTCAGTTTACTTCTGGTATGAAATGTCTGAATTCCAAATTTAATGCAATAAATTTAACAATGAAAAAAAAAAAACTCTGCAAACCAACAAACAGCTTAACTAAATATCTGTTGATGTTATAATCATGCATAATCCCCCAAATTATTGTCCAAAACCAACGAAACCAAGCTTAAGGCAAGCATTGTAAAAAGACTTCATGAGATGAACTACAGTAAAATGTGGTGTACACTGGTAATGGACAGATAGGTTGACTGGTTGATTGGGAAATTATGCTGGATTGACCTGGATGTTTAGTGAGTTGGATTATATAGGCATCGGATAAAATGAGTTTTACTGTACTTCATTTCAGCATATACATGTATTGACATCAACTTTTAAAGACATGCTGAGTAACACAAATTAAAATGGTGCTGTATATTTTGTATATCATGATGAAGAGACATACTCAATACTATACATATACTAGATACATGTATGAAAGATGTATTGAAATCACACACACCCCTTTTATTTCAAACATCCAAACTCCAAAACAAGAGGCCCATGGGCCACATCGCTCACTTGAACAACAGATCCTTGTATCATTTTATATTAGTTTTTTAAACATTTTAACAATATATTTCTATGTTAAACTTTAAACACCTCTTGAGACCCCAGTATTAGTCAAGGGACACACTTTTAACAATTTAGAATCTACATCATCTTAGGATGCTTGCATTGTAATTTCACAAATTGTAGCATTGTAGTTCTTAAGAAGAAGATTTTTAAACATTTTCCCTATACATTTCTATGTTAAACTTTGAACCCCTATTGGGGCCTCAGTAATAGTCCGGCCGTTATTATATATTTGTGTGTAAATTTTAATCATTAAACAGAAATTGCTGTTCTTTGATCCCACTATTGCTTTAGACGCCATGTTTTTAATAGTTTTCTATCAACAGAGTTATCTTTCTTCTGGTTAGTAACTTTCGATTTTGGACGCCATTATTTTTTTTAAACACTCATTACAACTGGATAAAAGCATAGAAATATCACAAATTGGAGCACCGTAGTTCTTGAGAAGAAGATTTTTAAACATTTTCCCTATATATTTCTATGTTAAACTGTTAACCCCTCTTTTGGGGCCTCAGTATTGGTCCTGGGTAACCATTTTAACAATTTACAATCTACATTACTTGAGGATGCTTGCATAGTAACCTCACAAATTGTAGAATTGTGGTTAATATTGCAAAAAGTTTTTAAAATATTTTCCCTATATATTTCTATGTTAAACTTTGAACCCCTCTTGGGGCCCAAGTATTGGTCTGGGGGTCACGATTTTAACAATTTATAATCTACATTATTTGAGGATGCTTGCATAGTAATATCACGAATTGGATCATTGTAGTTCTTGAGAAGAAGATTTTTAAACATTTTCCCTATATATTTCTATGCTAAACTTTGAATCCCTCTTGGGGCCCTAGTATTGGTCCGGGGGTCACGGTCTTTACAATTTAGAATCTTTACTATATATACAAGCTTTGGTGTAAATATTGGCATTTCTGATGCAGTGGTTCTTAAAAAGATTTTTTAAGACATGCACCCTATTTTCACTGTTTCGCAATTATCTCCCTTTTAAAAAGGGATTTGCCCTTTATTTTAACAATTTATAATCCCCTTCTCATAAGGATGTTTTGTACCAAGTTTGGTTAAATTTGGCTTTGGCCCAGTGGTTCTAGAGAAGAAGTAAAAAATGTGAAAAGTTTACAGACAGACGGACGGACAGACGGACGGACGTACGGATGGACGACGGACAACAGGTGATCAGAAAAGCTCACTTGAACCTTTGGTTCAGGTGAGCTAAAAACACTACAGTAACATGATTTCTCCCTGATTAAACATGCAATAATTTAACCATTTCCTACGAAGAACTTTGAGCTTCCTTATTCTTTTTATGTCAGAAGAAAAATGATCTAATGGATGGGGAAATTGAAATTAAATCTAAACAATTTTATTAAGTTGTTAGATTTTTAAAATTTATACATGTGTCGACACAAAAAATATCAAGCTTGAAAATACCACAAAGCATAATTTTTCTGTGTTCAAATTGCAAACTACTTTCATGGTTTGAATGAACTGGTACTGACTTTAAGAGGGATTGCTACATCATTATTTATCCAATAGCTTGTCAAGGTGTACCAGTACAGATATATAAATCTAGATATAATATAAAATAAATTTGTTTCCAAAAACTTCACAAGTTAACTAACCAAAATTTAGGTTATGACGTACACATGCATCAGAATACAATGTTGACATTTTGTCTGGACATGAAGTAACAAATGAAATAAATTTATTGTAATGAAATATCAACAGAGGATGCTTTACCTGCTATTGGGAACCCTCCTGTAAATAGCATACCAAAAGTGTCATCAATGTGCAACACCAATAAAGACATGCAACAATTAACTTCTCACAACATTTAAATCCTGTGCTTTCTTTCCATTGAACAAAACTGTAGAACTATTAATTTTCAAAAGAATTTCACAGTTACCATGAATAATGTATATGTATTTGTGTGGCTCGTGTGAACATGTGCTCAGAAAATCAAAAATTTATGTGCAATGAAAGAAGACAATCATAAAGGAAGCTGACAATGAAGGTGAATTTTTGATAGACAAGGTACTTTGGATCTATTTTGTACTTAGGTGTCTTAAAATTGCAAAGAGCAGAATCCTGCAGAAAAATAGTTGAAAAAAGTCATAATTCTAAGAACTTTGAATTAAATCCTGCAAGTTCTCTGAAACTTTGCACAAAGTATTCTGAGAAGCCTTAGCTGCAGCTCACGGTCTGAAAAAAATTTGAATGGACGACCTGGGAGTTACAGTGCCACCCATTGAAAAAACAGTGTATTTATTGCGCACAAAAATGTGCGCTAGTTTTGGACTGATTAACCTTATTTATACGCAAATTCTGTAGAAAAAAATTAGTACCATTAAATTCTTCATGCAATTTGCTACTGATATTGTCTCTTTTCTTGCCTCAGACTTTCTCCAGAACACGCTACTGATCTCGGTAAAATGAAGTATGTTAAATTCACATCGAGATCAAGAGGCGCCATTTTTACATGTAAACAAACTGCACCACTTTATTTTACGGGGCTGGTGATGGTGTTTAGAAGACTATCAAAGGCAAGTAAAGAGACAATATCAGTAGTACATTGCACTAAGAATTTAATGGTAATAAGGTTAATCAGTCCAAAACTAGCGCACGATTTTGTGGGTAATAAATACACAATTTTTTCAATAGGTAGCTCCCAGATCGTCCATCTAAGTTTTTTCAGACCGAGAGCTACTGACCTGCAGCTAGAGAAGCCTTTGAAAAGTCTAATAATGTAGTATTAATGTCTGATGTTTGGGGCCTCAAGAAAATTATCCTGTGCCTCATTTCATGCATTCTTTCTTCAATCATATTTACTATAACACAGCTGAACAATTTCCAGTATGTAATAATGAAACACAACATGTAAATATGCAGGGGGACCTATCAATTGGCTGGAGATAGTACACCACTAGTTTGGGTGGGGGTGGGGGGAGTACACTATTATTTGGATGGGGAGGGTTGAGGCTGAATGACTTACCGATTGGCTGGGGGTAGTAGACCATTGGTTGCTGGTACAGGACGGTGGGCTGGGACACGGGCTGCTGTACCTCCTACAACAACCACACAAAATGAAGGCAAGACAAAACAAAAATAGACATAGATAATATATGCAGGTACATGCGTGACATATACCGGTATATGTATTACATATACATCTAAAAAAATATATAAATGTATATTGAACATACCGGTATGCATATATTCAATATGCACAGTGTCTAAAAGTGTGCTATAATCAATAACCAGGAATTTAGAATGTTAACTTTATTCAGATTCAATGCCTTTTTATGTTCACTGATTAATTTTAGTAATTATTGACATGAAAGAAATACAATTAACTTTAATTACACAAGTTTTGATGAGTACACATGCTGAAAAAAAATGGCATTAAAGTATCAGACATGTAACATTCTAAATCTACATATGCATAATTTACATGGGTATAACAATTTCTTTTGTTGCCATGTTATTTAAAAGGATCAATACACAATATGTGTGAGATACCTAAAAATAAAATTAAGTGTGAGATAAACTTACACTGAGTGACATGACCAGATTAATCATCCCTTCCTTCTCGTCGCCTTGACGACCACTCAGGGGGAACCACTCGTTCATCGTGTCCCCGTTAAGGACTGACTGAGGAATGGTGATGTAGGCCCAGGCAATCCGGTCATCCATCGTAAACTGCCTCTGTTTACAAAAACAATTGATTGTCCACTTTGTATTTTAAACTATATTACATTTACCTTGAAAGCAACACTTCTCTGTTCTAGACATCCACAAAGATTAGGTAAGTGGATAAACTGTAATTCACTTTTATACAGCTATATCTTACTTTAAAGTGAATACCGGTATGTATTTATCCTTTGTGATTAATAATATTCATAATTCATGGATCATTTAAAAATAAACCTTTATAAATATTTATTCTGAAGAACTTCCAGTTTTTTTTAACAATTCTACTAGTAAAACTAAAACCATTTTAACAAGACCTTGGACTTTTGGTAGGATGTAACTATCTTTTTCCTGCATCAAAACAAGTTTAAAATGACGCTGATTTCAAGTGAAATATACACAGATTGTGTAGTCTTAGCTCAAAAGGCAGAAAAATCTTGTTGATTTCATTGAGCCATGGCTGAGTGGCCAGCAATGAAATAGACAGGCCTACGTCAAATTGCTGTTTGACACAACTACCCAAAGTCCAAGCTCCTGTTAAAATGGTTCTACATGTGTTGAAAGTACCAATAAATGCAAAAAAATCAGAGATTTAGAGTACTTTTGCCACAGATCAGCTGTTGTACCTGTACATGTGTGGTTGTATGGTACTTAATATTAATTATATCGATATATCGAAATGTACTGGTATATTCTTGTCTTTAACAATACATACCCTTAGTTGTACTGCATATAGTTATTGGATTTAATCATTATCACTGTTCAGACACGAAAAATACTTTTACACAGTAATAATAAAGAAATTCTTACCTCATCAAATATCTCCAGGTACATAGATTCAACACCATGGGGTAGATACCTAGGTAAACAGAAAAGGCTCAGTGATTATACCCAGAAAACAAGTATGCAATTTATAGTCACATGTATTAGTGTATTGATGAATGCCAAGCACTCAAGCAAAATTTTCTTTTGAAGTAAAAGAGTATACATAAGTCAATATCAACAATTCCCTCCAATGACATTAAATCTATTAATAGTATGAATTTAGAGCCTCCCCCACCTGGCCTCCCTGTAAAAAAGCAAACTTATCAAACAAAATATGTGCATGCTAGTGTTGTCAAATCGGTTGAAAATCATAATCGATTAATCGGTATAATCGGTTAAGGTGTCCGGTCAAGTCGTACACAGACCAACTCGTACACAGGTCAACTCGTATACAAAATTTTCTGCATAAAAAACCGAAAGTCAACTCGTATACAAAAAAAATTCCCTTATACCTAACCGAAAGTCAACTCGTATACAAAAAAAATCCCGTTATAAAATCGAAAGTCAACTCGTATACAAAAATTCCTGTATATTTAACCGAAAGTCAACTCGTATACAAAAAGTTAGAAACAAAACGTAAAAGTAATTTAAAAGTAACTTTAAAACACTTGGTTTCTTGTAATAAAATGTCTTTACATATTGCTTCCCTAATTCAGCGTAAAAAGGACATATAAGAATAAAATGGATGTTATCAACTATTACAATGATTGGAAAATTCATACATGTATAATTGTGCATTATCATTAAACTCGGTAACGATGTGAAATTACAAAAAAAATACAATAATTAATTGTGTCAATCCAATCACTATTATTTGGTAATTATTTCTACACATCAAAACAATAATTGTTAAAACAACAAGCGCGGTGTTTCTTGCTTCTCCAAACGAATGACTTCTCATCGACTAATTAAGATACTCCTCATTATTTTGTTTGAAAAAAATATATCCAATTTTTTTGCATACGAGTTGACTTTTAGTTTTTTATGCGAAAATTTTTGTATATGAGTTGACTTTCGGTTTAGCAAACGAGAATATTTTGTATACGAGTTGACTTTTGGTTAGGTATACGGGAATTTTTTTGTATACGAGTTGACTTTCGTTTTTTTATGCGGAAAATTTTGTATACGAGTTGACCTGTGTACGAGTTGGTCTGTGTACGACTTGACTGTAAATCTCGGTTAACTATAACCAACTGATGATCGGCCAATAATCGAATCGGTAATAATTTGTATTAAATTCATTAAAATGGGTCACTAAATTTTAAAGTATTGTTTATTTTTAAGATATTCAAGTGGACCCCACTTAATATAATAGTTATTTTGTCAGGAAAAATTGTGATATTAACCGGACTATAATAATAACAACCGAACAGCTAAATTTAATGTGTACAAGTATGCTAAGTGCCTATTCACGTCATGTATTATTACTATCTATTTCTAGACTATGTATTTTCCACAATAATTGATGATTTCTTCTAATACTTTACTTTTAATGCTTCAAAAAAGTTAATTTCATGGATAAAGTTAACTATTACAAGCTGGGAAAATTGCAAGATCCACCAATATGCTTCTGATGGGTTGACATGCTTTCATTTTGTTTTCTTCCTGTACTTCCGGTTATGACTAAATCTAATAAGGCATTCATGAGACAATTCGGTTTTAATAACTTCTTTCAATAAAAATCAAATAAACAAATATTTACATTTACTTATTAAAAATTATTAGAGGTTGGTTGCCCCAATGCTTGTGTTTTCTTATAGAATCCAAAGTGTTTTATTTTTGTGCCTCGAAGATCATAGAGTTTTGGAACATGTGTGTTTTCAACTTCGGCCATTTCGTTTTTAATACGTGAAACTGTGTCAGCATAATTCCATAATAAATAAAACGAGTTTCTATCAAAATAATGATTGACAATTGTTTTTATTTATATCGAAAATCAAAGATCTTGACGTTATTAAATTTCATTTTACATTTTGTTTAAAATTCTAGCATTGGTCTGATCCGAAACAATATCCTTCTACCGTAACTAAAAAGATATTAGTATTTCAAAATGGCTGACGAAAACATTATCCGAACGCAGATACACATGGATTTGCAACAGTTTTCAACTTTTAATTGTATAAAATACAGAATAATAAACAAAATGATAAGTATAGTATTAATGTAATAATCCGATTATAATCGATTATAAAATCTCAAATCGATTGTCATAAATCGACAACCTTTCCAACTGATCATCGACTAAAAATCGATCATCGTGACAACACTAGTGCATGCTATACTATTTTCCATCAATGACCATCCACCCGGTATGTCTGCTACAATAATGTACTTGTGCTTAAAATCCATAAATTAAACATGTGTGACTAACATAATCAGCAGCTATTTTCGCAGTCCTTACAAATTGATGTCTTTGTTCCACCGAGGGTTTTTGGCTCCGTTGTATGCCGTCGGAGTTTCTATCACAGAGTGACCTATCCTAATCCTCACGTAGGGGTCCATCTTTGTTAACCCATAGTTCTTTGCAAGTTTTGCCTTTAATAGAAAAATTCACAATACTGGGGTATTACAACCACAAACAACCATTTTAATTGTACTAAGGTACCTAGCTCTTGAGCAGAATGTGAAATCACATTAGTATAAGTTCTAAATAGAGGAGAGAGAGAGAGAGTGAGAGTACTAAACTTTTGATGAAGGCGAGTGCATTTAAATTACATGGAGATAGACCATGGACCACTTACCTGAACAACAGAGAGACTGAGACGGCCTTGGATGTTAGTGGGGACTGGGTGCATGAAGCCCGCCTGCTGCTGGGCCTGCAGGATCTGAGCGATGCGTTCATCCCCAATCATCTGCTGCTGTTGGTTATATGAGACACGCAGGAAATCTCCTGGGAGTTCCCCGATCATCACCTGTATAGACAAACGACAGTCAGTGTTAACTAAAAGAATATCAGTAAGGGAATATCAGGCTTCACCAGGGTTAGTTAAATGTGTGTCAGAGTTAACACATAATGCTAGACAGGGGGTCTGGTCATTTTGAACAAAGAATATCTAAGAAATAGTTTTTTGTATAAAAAAAAAAAAGTTGGATAAAAATCTGCATAAGTTTTCTTTACAAATTAAATGAGCAACGATTTTGAAATCTTAAGACATTTATCATGAAAATCAACCATAGCTTGCTTACTAATGTAAGCTGATTAACCTTTAAACATGTCGTTACTTCCATTTACAAAGTATTTATTCTTCAACAAATTAACGGTGCCGCCATTACTAGGTCCTAAATTTGATGATTTATTAAACTAAATTGCCTTGTCCGTTAAATTTATCTTCGCAACATTCCTCGTTTTTCATTCATGAATCTTCAGTAATTGCAGACGATACATGTACATCATAGGGTTCGTCATAAGGTTTTTATTTTTGTATTATGATGATTTAAATTCAGATTGAAGTTGGATTTAACAGAGACATAAATAACAGAGATTGGCAACTGATCGAAATCTCGCGGTCCCTATTGTAAAGTGTTCCCAGTTTAAATCAGTATATCTTTCTAATAAACAATTATATCGAAATATAAACAGCTAAAACCTATCACCAAAACATTCAAAATATTATATTTTCATGAGTTTATGTCATATAAACAATATTAAAAGAGGAGTTTTAGGAGGCAGTTGGCTACCCGTCGTCCGAGATTTCGCCGATGTTTTATAGCTGGCCAATATATTTTCTATATATTAATCTTATTTTTCAATTTTTTGTTTCAAAAATGTCTAAAACCTATGCACACTTTTCATTAAAACCATATACTTTTGGTTTAAGATCATTATCTCTGTTTGCTAAAATGTAGTTCTCAAAGTAAGGTTGGTCCCGTACCATTTTTCAACAACAAAACACGCTAATGGCGGAGTTGCCAATCTCTGTTATTTATGTCAACAAAAATGTATTTCTTACTTGTTTGATGTGCATTTTAATAAATACTTGGCCAGTTGATTTATAGTCTACCATGTATTATATGCATAAAAAATAACTCATGTTCCTGAGAAAATGTAAATGTACACGATGTAAACAAAAAACAAACACCGTCGAAATCTGGAACCTGTTGATTTTAGCACAGGCACCTGAATTTTTATCAATCAGTCGCTCAATAAGCCAAATGTTAAAAAATTCTACCTTCTCTCTATATATAAACGGTATCTATATATAGAGGAGGTAGAATTTTTTATATTTTGCTTATTGAGCGACTGATTGATAAAAATTCAGGTGTCTGTGATTTTGGACCGACCATATACATGAGGCATGACAAATCTTGATGTTTGCTATCTCTAGCTCATTTGTTCAAACTTCGATGGTAAATTGCTTGAACACACCTGCACCTTAAACAAAATCCTTTTTTTTTTGGTTTAATACGAAGATTTTAGAATAAGTTACCTGTGCTCGTCTATTTTGGCCATTTTGTGCAGTTTCAGTATTTGTCGTAGCCATCTTGACGTAAATAACATTCGATGTTTACGTAGATTTTCTTTCTCTTTCACCTAAAGTTTAGAGGACATCCGAAAATTAATCGCTTCCGCTTTATTTGTCCTTGACATCGGTGTAAATCAGCTGACTATAAGTCAGCAGCTCTCTCTCTCTCCTCTCTCTCTCTCTCTCTCTCTCTCTCTCTCTCTCTCTCTCTCTCTCTCTCCAAACGATTGTTTTTTTATCAAATAAAAAAACCCAACTATATATATAACGTTATATGTATTATTAATCGATCCTGAGGCTAAAATTCAGTATATTAAATTTGGTATTTTTCGTACCGGGAATTCAAGTGTCCCTCAGTCAGAAGAAAGTTTGACTTTGTACAAAATTTTATAATACATGTATTCATATGCACCGTAAAAGGATAAGAATTTAAAAACTGCACGGATTTATTTCCTTGTCTATATTACGTTTTAATATTTTTTTCATTAAGCGATATGAGTTGCAATTTTCACGTAGGAAGTTTTTTTCATATATTATTCCGAAAATTCTGTATGTACAGTTCCATCTATTTTTGTTTGTTTATTTTATTGGGTTTTTTGCTGTTGTTCTTTTTTCGTGTAAGTATAATATTAATCTGTCTGTCATGATCATGCAGCTTGTATGTATAAATAATAGCATAGATTGAATAAATAAAATAAAACAAGTGGGTATATTTACAGGTACACGTATTATTAATTAAGGTGGATTGTACTGAATTTTATTTTATCAAATTAAATTACATACACGACTATATATGTACTTAATTTTAATTTGATGAAGTAAAGTTTAGAAAACGAAAATTGTATGAAAAATTAGGAACGTACATGTAATATAAAAGTTATTAAGATATCCAAAAGAGTTTAAAATTTATATAGAAAAAAACTTGATAAATATAAAATCAAAAGGAAGTTTTCATGAACTTAGAAATCGAAATGAAACAGAGAGATCACACATTGGCATGTCTTTCTCTTGTAATCATAATAATATGTCATGTACTTGTCTCTTGTAGACTCTGATTAAGAAATAAATGATTTATCTATCTATCACACACGGATATGTACTTACATAATTTCAATTTCAATTTCTTTATTTACCAATTGAGGGTCCTCAAGGGGCAACATGAAGATACATCTGTTCTAGATGTGTTATTATATCTGCCCAATTCAATGAAAAGTCTATGCGCTGATATCCGCAGTATACAGATTGGCTTTCTGTATTAAGGTCTTAATATAGTTAAATACTTTTCCAGTCTGAAGTTAGTTTTCAAAAATATATAAGTAACAAGTTTTCCATCTTTAAGTGTTTCATTTGAGTACTGCCAATCCATCAAATATTTTTTAGTCTGAGATTGTTTTAAAGAAGTAACAAAGTCCTTTTTAGAATATGTCATAATGTTTTGAATACATGTATTAAGAATGTTTAGCAACTTTCATACATGTATGATGGCAGGTCATTTATAAACATTTTAAATAGTGCGGGGCTCAAATTGTCTCCCTGACGCACCCCTAATTTGATAGGAGGTAAGGAAATTACCATATTTAACACATGCTTCACTTTTCATATACATATTATTAATGATACTATAAAATTTTGTTCCCACATTATACTGTAGTAGTTTTAGTTTCAATCCATTGTGAACAACACTATCAAAAGCTTTATGAAAATCTATAAAGCAGGCATATAATCTACCTTCTTTTGTATTACAATATTTATCAATTAAACATTTAACAATAAAACAATGATCAGAGGTTCTGGCATGTTTTGTGAATCCAACCTGACAAGGGTGTATTAGATTATTTTCACTTAGGAAGTTATCTAATCTGGTGTTCAAAACAGTATTGAAAAGTTTGCCCAGATATTCCCCGGTAATTGTTTGGGTCACAGGGATCATTTGATTTGAATATAGGAGTGATATATCCCTTAGCCCATGACTCTGGGTAATAACTAAAGGAAAAGCATAAATTAAATAGTTTCAATAAACAAGGTATGAGGAATGTGTGTCCACTTTTCAACATTTCATTAGATATAAGATCTAATCCTTTTGCTTTTCCACATTTCAATGAAGAAATTGCAGATGATATTTCTTTGTTTGTTATTATGTTGTCTAATTTATTAAATATGTTATGTTTACGTTCTGTAGATGAAGATTATACATGTAAAGTTGATGCATAATACAGTAAAACACGGTTATGGCGAACAGGCTTATAATGAATTTTCATTCACCATGACTTTATTACATGTATAGACCATGGTATATATAATACATGTCCTATAGATAACAGGTACATGTAGACCAGGGTACATAATTATACCTGTGCATATCAATATACCAACCGCTGACTGGTAGATGTACATGTATATAATTATAATATTGTATATACCGTATATATCTGTATATACCTACCGCTGACTGATAAATGGTGTGAGTGAACACCACTGCCCTCCTTTTCTCTGACTTTCTCCTGATCAAACTCATGGCGGTAACACGTATCTTGCCACTATCTCGTGAATTTCGACAAATTTTAATTTTTACTTTTTCTGTAATACATGTATGGGTATTGTGGGTTATTGTGTATTCGGGGTCACCTTGACGTGTTTTGTTACAGTTCAAAGTGTACACAGATCGCGTTACACATCGACATGCAATCTAATATAAAATAGTCACGTTTTGAGTTTTGGATGGGTCAGGTTCATTTGATGTGACGATTATATATAAGCGAAGAGTCATATTTCAGAAGAAACTGCATTTATTTTCTCGATTTGTTTCATGTAGTCTAATTATTATCCAATCTACATGCAGGTTTAATACATTTCTAAAATTAATTTTCATTTAGTAATTTTCTATACTTTTTTTTATTCAACTGATTTGCGCAATAATTCAAATAAAAAATCTCTTAATTTTAAGTATAATTATGCCAAACTGGAGTTTTCTGTCTCACACATAAATACTCCAAAGACTCTATTACATGTAGATGCACATGTAGACTATACTATTGGAACCATTTTAACAAGACCTTGGACTTTCGGTAGGACGTAACTATCTCTTTCTTGCATCAAAACAAGTTAAAGATGACGCAGGTTTCGAGTGAAATATGCAGAGATTGCGTAGTCTTAGCTCAAAAGCCAGACAAATCTTGTTGATTTCAAAGAGCCTTGGCTGAGTGGCCAGCAATGAAATAGACCTGTGGGCCTCGTCATATTGCTGTTTGACACAACTACCCCCAAGGTAGTCCAAGTCCAAGCTCTTGTTAAAATGGTTCAATGTTGACGCCCTTAAAAACATACGAACCCCTCCCCTTCCATTTGGTTAAAGCGAGACTTAATCAGAAAATTGTGCTCTCCAATACCTACAGTCCAGACCTTCATCTAAAGACGACACAAAACAGTTTAATTGTATTTCACTAATAGAAATTTCACAAAATACCAATTATCCCAGTTCTCAACATCTACATTGTCAAGTTATCTTAAATTTCACTAATTATGTAATCTTATTTCCTTTAAGCGTCATGTGTTTGTCATTTATTAGTCCCAAGCCAAACATTGGCCCGAAAGGAATGTCTGTTCCCTTGGTGTAGAGTGCGCACTTCTTGAAGGGGCAGGGGGATTCCCTCCAAGCGTAGCGGTACCCCATGATGTACTTGTTGGAGCAGGTGCCCTTGTAGGAGACTGTGATCTTGTGGGGTTCCTCCTTAATGATGGGGGTCTCCATCCAGACAGAGTCCGTGCCGTCACAACGAGACTGGTTGTTGGTCGAACAGCAAAGCTAGAAACCGTACAATTATAAGTGAAGTATAATATGTCTTAGGTTACATGTAATACTTGATGCATGCTATATGCTTGCTCGGTCACCGCTTTGCACGAAACGTCATAACCTTTACATGAAACGCCTCTAGAATTACACAAATCCGTTCATGGAATACACAAAGCACTAATCCTTTTTAACAAAAAACGCTTAAAGATTATATTCATAAAATTCGCAAGAATTTCTAAATGGTTTGTGCGAAATTGATTAGGGTTTACACGAATCTCGGGGCACATTTGATTGGTTTACACGAATCTCGGGGCACATTTAATTGGTTTGTATGAATTGATAAACGGATAGCAAGAATTGTGTAAAATTAAACAAAACAAATAAAACGAAACAATCTCACTGTAACCGCGTTTTAGGTGTAATATTTCGCAACGCAGATAACAAAAAAGGAAACTAAAAGAAATTAGCATTAATGGTAAATAATAGCGGTAACAGACTTGAAATAAAAGCTAGTCATTCGAATGAGAGCATTTTGATCTCATATTGCGACTACCTCAAAGCCAGATTTTGACCGGACTTCTATTTCCACTGAGTCATCAAACTCAAACCCCACAGTGAAGAATCCGATGTCTGCGAAGAAGGCGGTGATCTGGGGGCCTTGGAACGGCCCCAGGGACATGTTATAGGCCACGGAGAGACCGGCCAGGGCCAGACGGCGACACACATCCTCCTTGTCCCGGGGGTGGATGCTGAAAGCGAACAAGAGTGGGATAGAATTAACACACTCACAAAAAACATCCGGTGTTTGTTTACTTCATTCCAGTATAAAAGTTGATTGATGGCTTTAAAGAAAAAGAAAAACTAACATGCGTAGGAAAATTAAATATTGTATGATCGATCAATATGATTGATCAATATGATCGAGCAATAAGATATATAGAAGGAAGAGGCGGTATCCTAAATATTGTATGATCGATCAATATGATATAAAGAAGGAAGAGGCGGTATCCTAAATATTGTATGATCGATCAATATGATATGTAGAAGGAAGAGGCGGTATCCTATTCATCGCTGACATATCATGGAACTGTTTCATATCTTTAACCAGATTTATCCCAAGCCCATTGTTATGGTTGTATGAAAACAACACGCCTTACTTATGAATAAAGCGTAATTATTATAATATGTATTATGTTTAATATCTCCTATGATTGCAAAATATGATAACTTACTATGTTTGCTACAGACTGTATTTGTCAGGTTGTTTTAAAAGTTTATAAAAGGCGAAGCGAAACCGAGGTATCCATAGATAATTATTGACTGTTTTAATTTGGTAACGATTAAAACGTAAGTTTTGTCATAATGAAAATCTGCATTAAAAAAAATGACTCAGTAGCTCGTGACTCAGTGTTGTTGTCTATTTTGCTATTCGTTGTCTACAGAAGTATAGAGGACAATTACGTCACTGGTTTTATTCAATGACAGAACGTTATTCTGGTCCGAGGCTAACCAAGCATAATCCGACACAATTTCTGTGAAAGTCATAAACATATCTGAATGTTCAAATTGTTTTGATTTGTAAACAAACATTCTTTTTGTCATAATAAAAATCTACATATAAAAAATGAACAAGATATTAGGGACTATATGTTGTGTCTATTTTGCTTCTCTACGGCTACAGAAATACAAAACGCAAACAACTGCGATGCTCTTCTCATATAATCATAGACGATGTTTTATGGAAAAAATATATGCTTTAGGCCATCATTAAAAATATCTATGTTTCCCCTAACCCGACCCTAAATTTTGAAGTTGGGTAGGTAGGTAGGTAAATAATTTTTTTTCTGCCAGGGCAAAATATAAAATACATTATAAATTAAAAATGAAAAAATTAATCAATTCTTTAGTTAATTACAAAACTAAAAAAAATATGACCAGTTGTAAAACAAATTGTTATACTTGACTGTACTAATGGAATGTAAAAAAAAATTAATATCAAATTCACAATTTGATATTGTTTATCTTTTTAAACATGTTTGATTCAATGATTAGATGCATGTGCATGAATAGATCCATTATCATTTGTATGTCGATGTACATGTTAACCTATATTTAAATATCATTTAAATGATAATGTACATACTTCAAAGTATCAATTAATATTTCAAAATTTGGTTTATAAAATGTCTAAAAGTATATTAAAACAATAATAATGATTAATTTAAGGAAATGTAATAAATGTAAATATTTGTGAAGTAATATTTAATGATTCTACAATTTTATGTTTACACAAAATCACTACACTTGCAGTGAATATCCTTCTTTGACAAGGAAATAGGTGTCTATAAAAGAAATAATAACCCAAATTTGAAACATAATGCCAGGGAAGAACAAATATTTACCTCGGTAGATAACAATTTTTTTGTAAATTTACCCAATTTCACTTTAATTATAGTCATTACCATAACTAACTCTTTTGTTTCTGTCGATTTGAAATTTGACGAATTCTTAAGAGAACTGTTTAAAATTTTCACAACATGAAGAGTCTTTTGTTTCACATGTACCAACCTAATTTTTGGGAAAATTATTTCTCCCTAACAGAAAAGTAGGGAGAAGTTTGAGAAATCAGGGAGACTGGCAGTATTTGATACGGCATAACCTACAGAAATAATATATACACAGATTCAACCTTAATTAAGATTCGATTAAAATTTAAGCAAGTTAATAAAAAATAAAAAAACTTATCCAATCTATTAAATTAAACCTATTTGATGTATCCATACATTTTAAAGATGAAATGTTTTGTAATTGTGTTAGCTAAGTTAAAAAAATCAGTCTTTTTACTTCTGTGTATTTTGGAGGTATTAGTCCAACCATGCAATTACAACCGTTGTGTAGAGGATCATTTTAATTTTTAAGATAACTGAAGACAGATGGTTTTATGATTATTTTAGCATTAATTTGGCACAATTATTTACTAATTACAAGTTACCAACTAATTGTAATATCAACACTAAAAGTAATAATCTTCGGTTGTAATTTTCAATTCACAGTAGGCTATATGTTGCATCATTTGCACCCATATTTACATGTATATCTAGAAAAGATAAGACAATCGCAAATTATTAATCACAACAGTGGTTAACTGAGGCCGTGGAAACGTTTTTTAATTAAATGATTATCATTTCAATGTCTCTGGAGTTAATTTATACGATCGTGAACTCAGAATACAGGGCGACTTCAACTTCTCTTTCGGAGGAAATTCCGGCGAAGTTACCGATCATAAAGCGAGTATTTCTCCCATGTTGATGATCAAGGCTAACAAAATGATTGTAAAACGAACAAGTATTCCTTTTAAAGGAATGATCGGCATGTAGGTTAATATCATTGGTCAGCTCTGTTAATGTACATGCAATAAACTGTATATAGCACAGTCTTGTTGATTTAATTTCCGATATAAGTAACCATTTTTCAAAGATAAGATTGCATGTAAAATGTAAACGAATTTACAGGCACGTAGCAGGGGGGCCAGGTTTTTTTTTGTTTTGTTTTTTTTTTTTGTTTGTCAAGATTTTTGGATGACTCTAGCCCCCTACTTTCAAAAACAATGCTACGTGCCTGCAATAGTTGTCTATCAAATGTTGATATAGGAAACTCTTTGGCAGACATTAAACTTTGTTTGAAGATAACCAAAATTCTACTTTCAATTATTTTGTAATTTCTAAATTGTAATTAATTCAAAACCTAACCTTAACAGCATATCTTTTTATTTACTATCCAAATATCATGTTTATCTCCGGACAAATGGATTATGATTCTGTTTGGGTACGACTCATTTTGGGTACGACTTTACTTTACTCTGTTCCGAAATAGCAAGGCATGACTATGCTATAATTTTAGTAGGCGAATTATACTTCCGATAAATATTCTTACGCATATGTGAAGACAAACGTGATTAGAATCAGTTTGTATGTAACTGTATAAACGTTTTAATTTCAAGGCAAACGGGTAAGAGTAACATTTATTTAGTATTCTACGTGTTACTAAAGATTTAAATGAGGTTATCATTGCAAAGTAAATAAAGTAGTGCAATGCGCAATGCGTGCGCAAATAGTAAAATTTGCCGGATGCCTCATATGGACACAACTGTGATCGGCCGAAGCCGATCACAAAAAGATATAGGTCTTCTAAAAACGAATTTGGGTAAAATTAGGCTTCTTTAAAAAAAAACATCTATTCATTGTTGTAAAAAAAACAATTCAGTCGGCGGGTTTTAATTGGGTCGGTAGCGTTAGGGGAAACATAGATATTTTTAATTTTGGCCTTATAGTACAATTAAGAATTGTTTTTTTCACAAATGTATTACATGTAGTTTCATGATTTTTGAGTGAATACAAGCTTATCAATTTGTTCTTTGAAAACGCATCATTTTGTAAAGAGTCACAAAGAGTTACGTTATGGCGTTGTTTGTGGATGCTATAGAAGCATTCATATGATACCTGCCGTACGGTAATGAGAAGTCCGGTAAGCTCTTGACCACAGACATAAACATGATACGCTACCTGCCGTATGGTGACGTGAAGTCCGGTAAGTCCATGGCAACAGACATGAACACATTTTGCTGGCGGTGGTTAGGTACGTAACCCGTGTCCGCCGTCTGATGCCACCGTATGTCGGGGAAACCGGAAGTGACGGAGGAGTCGTTACGGTTCGGAGCCAGCTGAAACAAGAACGTCCACGTGTAAAGATGAACTTGTACATCTGTGATTGTAAATGAAGTTCTAAAAAATATTATTTTCAAAATCGTCACTCACGCCTTGGTAGAAAAATAGAAAAAAATTTAAATAACGTAAATGGTTATTATATCAATACAAATAGGCCAGATGTTCTAGGTTTGAAATATATAGCAAAAATTTAGAATCAATGATATTGGCTTCTACATTTCTCATTTATACGATTTTGAAAATATGCGAAGAATTGGCTTTTACTGATCAAGATTTCTTTTTCTTTCATTTCTTATGCCTAATACACAAGTGTGTTAAAATCATAAAAGGAAGAAAGAACTAACCTTCATGTAGTTAGTTTAGCAAATTATTCATTTCTTCTACAAACTAAGTATATAAAAGTTAGAAACGGCCGCCATTGCCCGATATATGCCTAAATGAAAATTCCTAATGAAGAACACACGCACGGATGATTTAAGTTTAGTTTAACGTTTTAGTTAGCCAAGTGTTTTAGTAATTGTGCATTAACTGAGCTTTATGTTGGTTTTAGAAATGAAAATATTAAACCTGAACAAAACCAAACGGGAAGTTGGGCGTTGTACCGGAAGCTGCGCTGAATTTCTTTCTCCAGTCATCAATCATGGTAGGAAATGTACATTTGTAGGTGTCCGGTTTATGAGCATTTGCCTCCCCTGATGTACGGAGGGAAATGAAAAAAAAACCCCCAAAAACTTAAACCTTTAAAAGTCTGAATTCCAAAACGAAATCTTGAGCGTACATTTCCTCATATTTGATTTATTAAGGAATAAGGAATCATTCTTTGAGTATTATGAGGTGATACTTTTTGTTGGGGCGTGATCAAATCCAATAAAGCCCGAAGGGCTTTATGATAGATTTGATCACACCCCGACCGAAATTATCAACTCATAATATTCAAAGAATGATTCCTTATTACTTATATTTATATAATTTTCAGCCATTGTACGATTAAATATTTAAATATAAATAAGCAAACCCCGCTGGCGCCCCAATTATACGTCAGTTGAAGTTAGTACAAAATCGATAGGTAGCGTTATCACAGGCAAAGACACTGAAAAATGTAAATATATATCAATATGATACCGACCTTGGTACCATATTGCGCCTTTTACTGTCATTTTTGTGAATGGATGCATCATGGCGTTCCATAATTGGGAATTGGCGATGTTTTTTCTGGAATATGTAAAATTTTGTCTTTACTAATTCGAAATCTTCCAACTTTAGAGGAGCAGTTGGCAACTTGACATCCTTTTGTATGTACGATGTTTTATGATTTATGTACAGTCATGAAGAACATGCGCGGATCTAGAGGGGGGGGGGGGGGGTCGGAGGGGTCCCGACCCCCCCCCCCCCCCGGAAAATGAAAATTTATTAAAATTACATAGTAAAGTTATCGCAAATGTGCCTCGGACCCCCCCCCCCCCGGAAAACCCAATTATCCTTCGGACCCCCCCTCCCCCCTGGAAACAATTTTTGGATCTGGGCATGAAGTATATGATAATTTTTTAGTCACAAGGAGAGAACTATGGTTGGTCCAAAGATAGCCAACCATTCTCTACCGAAATAATGGCGAAACACCTTTTGAAAGGACCTTGTTAAAGACAAGCACCAATCTTATGCCGTCAGGAAGGTGAGAGTAATATTTTATATTGTGTTACATTTTCTTTGCGTAAATAAAGGTCAGAATGTAGTCAGATTGGAAATGGTATAATGTAAGACGGAAGTCTAGCAAGGACCAACCTGTTCGAGTCCCTCGTGATGTTGCAGAGTTTGAGGGCGTCAGGGGACGACCAGAGCTCGATAGCCGTCCCTCCCCAAGACGAGGCCACCAGTCCAATAGGGTAATTCAGCTTCTGGTAGATATATTTACCGTACAACCAGCATACGGCCGAGAAGTAGGTCCAGGGCTTGTGTCCCAGGGTGTCTGGATATCAGTGGGATGTTAGTATTGTATTGAAATGAGAGACAGATAGACAGACAGACGGAGAAACAAAGAGAGACAGGCCAACAAGTAGGTTCAAGGCTTGTGTCCCAGCATTCTAAAATGTCTGAAACTATGTGGTATGTAAATATTGTGTGTGTGAGAGAGAGAGAGAAAAAAAAGAGAGAGAGAGAGAGAGAGAGAGAGAGAGAGAGAGAGAGAGAGAGAGAGAGAGAGAGAGAGAGAGAGATTACCTTTACTGGGTTTTGACCACGGCTCATCAATCTGTAGTAGATCTAGTTCTGCTTTGGACGATGTTCTCTTGGTGGCGGTAAATACCCGGATGTTCTGGTAGTGTACGGCGTCTGCCAACTCGGTGGAAGCGTTCAGTGCCTAGAAATAGAAGTCTCTGTAGAACAGTGCATCCTCGGTCTATGTCCGAACACCAAAACATCCTACAGCTGCGATGTTGAAAATGTGCGTTACATATTGAAACATGTTGTATTTAGCGATTTATATGCACACAACCCACTTTGCTGTGCTCCACAAAAAAAAAAAAACCCCGCTAAATACAATGCACAGCTAAAAGTAATGTTAACAGTATATTAATTTCGCGCAACTAGAAGGAATTATCATGCAGTTGAAATATGCATGTGAAATAGATGATCATTTGAAAGTGTGAAAACATAGAAAATCTTCTTACAAGTATCCTTAACGTAAATCCCTACGGAAGGACTGAGCTGTCGGGCATACATGTAACGGTAGACGGGGAATGGACGTCACTTATATATATCACTTATATGTAACTAGTATAAGAAAGATTTGAAAAAATAAGTTTTTGATCGAGTTTTTCAAAACAACATTAATATAATTTTTTTAAAGAACAAGAACAATTTCCTAACTGTAACTTACAACATAGAAAACTATTGAAATAAGCCAAAATAAGGACGTAGTCACGTGATCACCTACCATATCCAGCGTGAACTCCATGTTACTCTGTCCGGAACAGATCCAGACATCTCCAAACAGGACGCCGGACAGGCGGACCGAGTCCTGTCCATCAGTGGCCTCAATAGTCACGGGCCCCGGGCCGTCCTCAGGGGACAAAGACACGGACCACACACCTCCTTGTACATCCGGATAGTCCACAGAGAACGCCCCCACGGGCTTTTTCCCGAAAACGGTCACCGTGATGTTCTGACCTGGTTTCGTGCAGTACCCCCAAACAATGGCCGACTGGGGGGAGCGCTGTAGCACCATGTCATTGCTGAAGTAGGAAGCGAAAGAAAGTTTTCCGGGAACTGCAAGAAAAAACACTCAGTCTAAATGTTCAGATACCTGACGTACCTAAGAATATACATCGGTTGACGCAGACACCGTACCGTAGCTTGCTTGTTAAAACTGTCTACACGATAACGTATACAATATCTTGCAAGTTCGAACTGTCTACACGATAACGTAGACAATATCTTGCCTGTTAGAACTGTCTACACGATAACGTAGACAATATCTTGCCTGTTAGAACTGTCTACACGATAACGTAGACAATATCTTGCCTGTTAGAACTGTCTACACGATAACGTAGACAATATCTTGCCTGTTGGAACTGTCTACACGATAACTTAGACAATATCTTGCATGTTTGAGCTATCTACACGACAGCGTAGACAACATAGTCTATTAGAACTGTCTTTACGACAGCGTAGACAACTTAGCTTGTTATC
This sequence comes from Magallana ariakensis, assembly GCA_020458035.1. Taxonomy (NCBI): domain Eukaryota; kingdom Metazoa; phylum Mollusca; class Bivalvia; order Ostreida; family Ostreidae; genus Magallana; species Magallana ariakensis. The sequence continues at coordinate 76,424,697 of CM035812.1, read as the reverse complement.
ATAACTGCGCTTGTATACACGGCAGCGAGAAAAATATAACTTGCCTATTAGAACTGCCTATACGACACACAAAAAAAACCAACATTATTGCCCAGTTAATCTTTCTACAATACAAAATAGACAACATTACTTGCTTATTAGAGCCGTCTTAAATAAGACACAATTGATAACATTATCGCGTATTAAAATTGCTTCTCGACACCATAGACAACAAGTTTTTATAGAACTGTATTAACGAAACCTTAGACAGCATTACTTGCTTTCACGTAGGAAATATAGAACTGTCTCCTTGGCACAACTGACAACCGTACTTGCAATTTAAAACCGTATCTACACTATACTGTAGATAACAATTCTGTACAACTGGACGGACAGTCCCGTAACATTACTTGCTCGTTAAAACTGTATGTCAACAAAAAGTAGACACTTCGTAAACAACCTTACTTACAGATGAGAACTGTGTACATCTTAGAAATAGTCATTAGACACTCAATAGACATCATTGCTTGTCTTTTATAAACGTCATGATAATACACAGATCTAAAATAAACCGTCCTCATTATATGTATTTGCTTTACGATTCATATTCATCTATACTTGCTGATCTGGAAAAAATGAAGACAATATGAAAATATATTATCAACAAATTGTGACCTATACACAAAATGTGACTTATTTTACGAGTTCTAAACACTCTGAAAGAAAAACATTATAGACTGGAACCATATCTGATAACGTTAAAAGTAAGAGACTGTCTGCTAAGTTAAGGTGGTATGGGACATCTGTCGATATTAATGTGGATTAAAGTACAATATAATTAGAATCATGACTAACAGATTCGTAGTAAACCCTCTAACCCACTGCGCTACACTGTTAGGTGACAATATTGGGAAAGAAACTACTTATATAAATACACTTCATTTTATTTGTTTATTTCGATAAACAAAACGTCAAACCATATAATTGTCCCATACCACCTTAAAATGAAGTCACAGGTAAACAAACTTACCTGAGAATGCAGAGTCCACTACAAACAGAAGGAAAAACACAGACAACATGTTACACCTGCTCTTAGTTGACATTATCCTCTGTTATATGGAACGCCATAGCTGCCTTATGTGGCTATTTCATGTGAAGATAGTGCTTTATTATATTATGCTGTGGTTACTTCATGTGAAGATGATGCTTTATTATATGAAGATGGTGCTTTCTTATATGAAAATGGTGCTTTTTTATGTGAAGATGGTGCTCTTTTATGTGAAGATGGGTTTTTTTATATGAAGATGGTACTTCTTTATGTGAAGATGTTGCTTTATTATATGAAGATAGTGCTTTATTATATTATGCTGTGGTTACTTCATGTGAAGATGATGCTTTATTATATGAAGATGGTGCTTTCTTATATGAAAATGGTGCTTTTTTATGTGAAGATGGTGCTTTATTATCTGAAGATGGTGCTTTAATATATGATGATGGTGCTTTATTATATGAAGATGGTGCTTTTTAATGTGATGGTGCTTTTTTATATGATGGTGCTTTTCAATGTGAAGGTGGTTACTCGGAACTTTATTTTTGAAGACCGAGTTAAACATTTATTATCTCGAATTTTTGAAACTAGAACAAAAATTGATACAATTAAAATCCATTTAATACACCATTGCTAGTTCCTCTTTATTAGCATAATAAGTATTTAAGTTACGAGATGAACTGTACGACTTGATTTCAACTACATTGACAAATACCATTAATAGAATAATACATTATTTTCTCAGTATTTCTTGACATTTTACTTTTGCCTTTACCACCCGTAAAAGGGCCTTCTTTGAGCTATATTATAGTATAGTAGACCTTCCCCTCTGACTTTCCCTTACTTTCTCTTCAAGTCAAATCCTATCATCTAGGGCATCAATCTGGTTAAAATCAGATCCTCGATCCGCTCCTCTATTTTTATAATGTTTTTTGAAACCACTCAGAATGTGAACTCTTCCTCCAACTCGCCACTTAGGTTAGAGAAGAACGGTCATCAATGACGAGGACCGGCTGGGCGGTGACAATAAAAAAATTAAGAGCGGATCAAGGAGCTGATTTTAATTAGATTGCTAGGACATTTACGCCTCATCGAAAAACCTGTTCTTCGCTCAGTTAAACACAAGTTATTATTAATTTCAATTTTCTGCTCTTCAAAGTTCAGGATAACGTTACTAGGCTTTAATTCTTGTAATATTCCGTCATTATATAGTTGCAAGTTCGATTGAGATAAAGTCGTACACAGATCATCTCGTTAGCTTATATACTAGAACCGTTTTAACAAGAGCTTGGGCTTTGGGCAGTACGTGACGAACTCCGATTTGACGATGGCGGGGTCTGCTCATGGTTAACTGCACAGTCATTGGCTAATAGATACGAATATATTGAACGCAATAACACTCGTCCGACTTCACACAGGGATGTATATTTCGCTGAAACGGCGTCAATTTCACACAGCAGAGCAGATCTTGGCAAACAACTTTCCGGTTTTGACAGTCTATGAATATTAATGAGCATCTCTTAGCGAGTTAGAAGAAAGGAGGTCAATATCTGACAGCTTGTTTTGATGAGCAAACTAGATAGTAACATCCCACAGAAAGTCCAAGCTCTTGTTAAAACGGTTCTAATTGTGCTAGAAAAAAGAGGAACTAGCAATGGTGTATCAAATGGATTTTGACTGCATCAATTTTTGGTTTAACTTACTTTCAAAATTTCGAGATAATAAATGGTAAACTCAAAATTTAAAAATAAGAGGAGTTCCGAGTGACCACCTTCACATTAAAAAAAGCACCATCATCATATAATAAAGCACCATCTTCACATAAAAAAGCACCTTCACATAAAAAAGCCCCATCTTCATATAAAAAGCACCATCTTCATATAATAAAGCACCATCTTCATATAAAAAAGCACCATCTTCACATACAAAAGCACCAACTTCATATAATAAAGCACCATCTTCATATAATAAAGCAACATCTTCACATAAAGAAGTACCATCTTCATATAAAAAAAACCATCTTCACATAAAAGAGCACCATCTTCACATAAAAAAGCACCATCTTCACATAAAAAGCACCATCTTCATATAAAAAAGCACCATCTTCATATAATAAAGCCCCATCTTCATATAATAAAGCACCTTCTTCATATAAAAAAGCACCATCTTCATATAAAAAAACACCATCTTCATATAATAAAGCACCATCTTCATATAAAAAATCACCATCTTCATATAATTAGGCACCATCTTCATATTATAATCACCATCTTCATATAATAAAGCACCATCTTCATATAAAAAATTACCATCTTCATATAATAAAGCACCATCTTCATATAATAAAGCACCATCTTCATATAAAAAAGCACCATCTTCATATAAAAAAGCACCAACTTCATATAATAAAGCACCATCTTCATATAATAAAGCACCATCTTCACATAAAAAAGCACCATCTTCATATAAAAAAGCACCAACTTCATATAATAAAGCATCATCTTCATATAATAAAGCACCATCAAATAAATGAGCACCATCTTCATATAATAAAGCATCATCTTCATATAATAAAGCACCATCTTCATATAATAAAGCACCATCTTCAGATAAAAAAGCACCATCATCATATAATAAAGCACCATCTTCATATAAAAAAGCACCATCTTCATATAATAAAGCACCATCTACATATAATAAAGCACCATCTTCATGTAATAAAGCACCAACTTCATATTATAAAGCATCATTTTCATATAATAAAGCACCATCTTCACATAAAAAAGCACCATCTTCATATAATAAAGCATCAACTTCATATAATAAAGCATCATCTTCATATAATAAAGCATAATCTACACATAAAAAAGCACCTTCATATAAAAAAGCACTATCACATAAAAGAGCACCATCTTCATATAAAAAAGCACCATCAAATAAAAGAGCACCATCTTCATATAAAAAGCACCATCAAATAAAAGAGCACCAACTTAATATAAAAAAGCACCATCTTCATATAAAAAAGCGCCATCTTCATATGATAAAGCACCATCTTCATATAATAAAGCACCATCTTCATTAAAATAAAAGAGCACCATCTTCATATAATAAAGCACCATCTTCATATAAAAAAGCACCATCCTTATATAATAAAGCACCATCTTCATATAAAAAAGCACCATCTTCATATAATAAAGCACCATCTTCATATAATAAAGCACCATCTTCATATAAAAAAGCACAATCTCCACATGAAATAACCACAGCATAATATTATAATAAAGCACCATCTTCACATGAAATAGCCACATAAGGCAGCTATGGAGTTTCATACTGTTAGTTAGGCACAGTTTACTAGGCAAGATCTTGCACTGATAACACACTGCGGAAGTATAATAAGAACAAGGCACTGTTATACGGGACATAACTCATGACCAGACTTCCCCCAGAACACTTGCTTATATCATCATATGTTCTATTTGCCTTGGAACTACACCCTGATATCTGATTACATTTTCCGCAGTTGTAGACTGATAGCTGTTTTTATAATCCTCAATGGTACACTGATATCTTTCTTCCATATTTCATAGTAGTACATTTTGATATCTATCTTCCATAATTCTCAGTAGTGCATTTTGATATCTGTCTTCTATAATTTATACACTGTAATACATTATGATAGTTGTCTCCTATAATCCTAAGTAGAACGCCTTGATATCCGTCTTTTAAAAAAAAATCCCCAGTAAATCAGGTATTAATACACCCTGGTATCTGTATTCTATGACCCCCAGTAGCACACTCTGATATATGTATTCTATAATCCTCATTGATACACCCTGGTATCTGTATTCTGTGACCCTCCGTAGCACACTCTGATATCTGTATTCTATAATCCTCATTGATACACCCTGATATCTGTATTCTATAATCCTCATTGATACACCCTGGTATCTGTATTCTATGACCCTCAGTAGCACACTCTGATATCTGTATTATATAATCTTCATTGATACACCCTGGTATCTGTATTCTATGACCCTCAGTAGCACACTCTGATATCTGTATTCTATGACCCTTAGTAGCATACTCTGATATCTGTATTCTATGACCCTCAGTAGCACACTCTGATATCTGTATTCTATGACCCTCAGTAGCATACTCTGATATCTGTATTCTATGACCCTCAGTAGCACACTCTGATATCTGTATTCTATGACCCACAGTAGCACACTCTGATATCTGTATTCTATGACCCACAGTAGCACACCCTGATATCTGTATTCTATAATCCTCATTGATACACCCTGGTATCTGTATTCTATGACCCTCAGTAGCACACTCTGATATCTGTATTCTATAATCCTCATTGATATACCCTGGTATCTGTATTCTATGACCCTCAGTAGCACACTCTGATATCTGTATTCTATAATCCTCATTGATACACCCTGGTATTTGTATTCTATGACCCTCAGTAGCACACTCTGATATCTGTATTTTATGACCCTCAAAAGCACACTTTGATATCTGTATTCTATAATCTTCATTGATATACCATGGCATCTGTATTCTATGACCCTCAGTAGCACACTCTGATATCTGTATTCTATAATCCTCATTGATATACCCTGGTATCTGTATTCTATGACCCTCAGTAGCACACTCTGATATCTGTATTCTATAATCCTCATTGATACACCCTGGTATCTGTATTCTATGACCCTCAGTAGCACACTCTGATATCTGTTTTCTATAATCCTCATTGATACACCCTGGTATCTGTATTCTGTGACCCTCAGTAGCACACTCTGATATCTGTATTCTATGACCCTCAGTAGCACACTCTGATATCTGTATTCTATGACCCTCAGTAGCACACTCTGATATATGTTTTCTATAATCTTCATTGATATACCCTGGTATCTGTATTTTATGACCCTCGGTAGCACACTCTGATATCTGTATTCTATGACCCTCAGTAGCACATTCTGATATCTGTATTCTATAATCCTCATTGATAAACCCTGGAATCTGTATTCAATGACCCTCAGTAGCACACTCTGATATCTGTATTCTATAATCCTCATTGATATACCCTGGTATCTGTATTCTATGACCCACAGTAGCACACTCTGATATCTGTATTCTATGACCCTCAGTAGCACACTCTGATATCTGTATTCTATAATCCTCATTGATACAACCTGGTATCTGTATTCTGTGACCCTCAGTAGCACACTCTGATATCTGTATTCTATAATCCTCATTGATATACCCTGGTATCTGTATTCTATGACCCTCAGTAGCACACTCTGATATCTGTATTCTATAATCCTCATTGATATACCCTGGTATCTGTATTCTATGACCCTCAGTAGCACACTCTGATATCTGTATTCTATAATCCTCATTGATATACCCTGGTATCTGTATTCTATGACCCTCAGTAGCACACTCTGATATCTGTATTCTATAATCCTCTTTGATACACCCTGGTATCTGTATTCTATGACCCTCAGTAGCACACTCTGATATCTGTATTCTATAATCCTCATTGATATACCCTGGTATCTGTATTCTATGACCCTCAGTAGCACACTCTGATATCTGTATTCTATAATCCTCATTGATATACCCTGGTATCTGTATTCTATGACCCACAGTAGCACACTCTGATATCTGTATTCTATAATCCTCATTGATATACCCTGGTATCTGTATTCTATGACCCTCAGTAGCACACTCTGATATCTGTATTCTATAATCCTCATTGATACACCCTGGTATCTGTATTCTATGACCCTTAGAAGTACATTTTGATTTCTGTCTTTTAATATCTTTAATAGTGAATCCTGATATCTGTCCTCTACAATCTTCCGTAGCACATTCTGATATCTATCTTCTATAGCACACCCGGATACTTGTATTCTAATTTCATAATATTACACACTTATATCTGTCTTTTTAAATATCTGATATCTCATCTTAATATCTGTATTATATAAACCTTAGTATTACACCCCGATATCTGTCTTCTACAACCCTCAGATTGAAGTACACCTTGATATCTGTCTTCTATAATGCTCAGTGAAACATTCCGAGGTTTATATCATTAATCTTCGGTGGTACATCCGACATTTGTCTTCTACAACCATCATTAGCACATCCTGATATCCCTGCTCTAAAACCCTCGGAAGCACAGCGTGATATCTCTCTTCTGTACTCCCCAGTAGAATAGTACTACACTCTAATATATGTCTTTTATAATCCTCAGGAGTACAGTCTGATATCTGCTCTACTTCCCCTTGTAGTACATCCTGATTAATGTTTTCCAATAATCTTTGAACTACATTCTGATGACCGTGTTTTCTAATCGTCAGTAGTTATAACTGATATCTGTATTCTATATTCTATAATCTTTAATAATTAAACCTGATATATGTATTCTATAATCCTGCATAGTACATAGTACACCCTGATATCTGCTCTAATAGCCACTGTAATACACCCTGATTGATGTTTTTATTAACCTCTGAATCACGCTCTGATGTCCGTGTTTTCTGATATCGTCAGTAGTACAATGTGATATTTTCTTTATATTTATTACTACACGCTGATATCTATTTTAGTATCCCCAGTAGTACACCCTGACATCTGCTCTACTATTCTTAGTTTTGAATGTTGATATCTGAATTATAATATCATTTAGTACATGTACATTTATGAAATCTGTTCTACTACCCCTAGTAGTACATCCTGAAATATGTTTTAATATCCTCTAAGGTAAGCTGTGGTGTTTTTTACTATCCTCACTAGTACACCATTATCTGTTCTGTTTTCCTCTGAAGTACACGCTACTATTTATTCTAATATCCCCAGCAGAACACTCTGAATCTTTGTTCTTATATCCCCTAGGTTTGTAGTACGATTTGATGAGCGTGTTCTATTATGCTCGCAAATACACCCTGATATCTGTTAGTACATAGTTAGCAGTGCTATTATAGTCTATCCCAAGATAATTATGCAGCACATTTGGCCAATTTTTAATAAAAATACACATACCTGTGAAAAAAAGTGCAATTGAAATAGATGAAAGGGAAAATATCCAAGATAATTTCATTCACACATTATCATTTTTCACTCGGAGAAATTCACAAGAACAAAAACGGATTCGTTTTTGAAAGGGGGGGGGGCAGATTCATCCAAAAAAACCCAAAACAAACAAATTAAAAAAAACCAACCAACCCCCCCCCCCAAAAAAAACCCCAAAAGACCAACTTCCTAAAATCATGAAATATCCTAAATAATCCGGGGGAGGGGGGGGGGAGGCTAGTAAACCTATAACTTCAATTTCACTCTTAATTCACTTTTTTCATTTTAATTTTTTACAGACTCCCAAAAAAAGTGGGGAGCCAACTCCATGATATTCAATTTTTAATATGTATTTTAAAGAAAAATGTTTGCTGCGAGAAAAATGGGGGGGGGGGGGGCATGCCCCCTAGTCCCCCCCCCCCCCCCCTGATGCTACGTGTCTGATAAGCTAAAGGGGGCGTTTTAAGGAAGAAATCTTTTGAATGAATATCGTTTGAACCCTGAGGTATTTACAAATATCAAGTAATTGAGCAAAATGTGAATGGAAGATATCTTGGGACAGAGTACAGTAACATATTCATGAAGTGATCTGGTACCGGCTACCTGGTCAGTGCATTTCATTGGATGGCGAGGCAGAGTCGGTCGGGGTCATCTAACTAAAAATCGATGTTTATAATTCGCAACCTTTCTCAAATTTTAATTAGATTTGGTCGGGGTATGTAATTTATTCCGTACTTGTCGCTACATGTCTATGTGATGAATTTACCTCGCCTATGATCTGCAGCATCATTTTTGTACAGATCTAGAAAATATTCTTATAAACATTTTTGTCTCAAAAGCCGGTGTAACGAAGAATTTTGACCCGGGGTGAAATTTGACCCGAGGGTCATTTTTCAACGTTGAATATTGAGACCAAATTTGTTGAATAAAGACCCTGGTCCGTTGAAAATTGGCCCGTATCGTGGAATTCTGATCACAAAATCGGTTCTAAATTCAACAGCAAATATGCACAAAATGACGAATTTATATTTATAACTTGGATTTTTTAACCAATAATTTACAGTTTTTTCATATTTATTCTTTAGATTAACCTGTTGTCGCACGAAAAAATGAAAAATTTCAATGATAATTTTTCGAATTAACACATTAACCATTCAAATATGTATTTACTATATTATTCATAGTAAACATTTTGCGTATATTGCTATTTTGTTTTATATCTTTATTCCAAAATTATGTGTTTTATAAGAATGCATGTATGGTATAATGGTTAGGCGATAAACAATTCACTTCAGTGAACCAGATTTTTTTTAAATATTTGACAGATAATTATTAAAAATAATACAATACCTCATATTGTTTAATTTTGATTTAACACCCACCCAGTAAACTGAAATTGTCATATTGTTCATCGTAAATTTTTTGGATGGATGTAAATACAAAATTAACAATGACATAATTGTGATTTTTGTTCTGGCACCCACTCAGTATATTAAAACTGTGGTTATCTAAATTTTGTATATGTTTACGACCACCCAGTATAAAAATAACAATTATGCTGAAGTACCTATACGATTTTATTTTGCCGTGAAAACGTGCTACTAGTATTAAGACAAATCAGGATGTAACTAAATATGATAAACAGATCGTTAATTGTTCTAGGCATAAGCTATTCCGCTTAAGGGGCTGGATGGCCGTTGCCATTTTAAAGCTTTATTTATCTCCTTTAAACGAAGAGCTGTTTAAAGATATAGGAAAATATTCAAATTTTAAAGCTAAAATATTTTGATTTTTTCTTAGCTAAATAATACAAGTTGATGGCCAAAAATCTATACTTATAAATTAAGGCATTTTGCCAATAAACTTCGAAATGCCTGCACCCGAGTAACAGCTCACACCTTTGGCATTTCAACTTGTGTGAGTTGATGTCCGTAAGCTATAATTGAATTTTACCTGATAAGTAATTATTGTAAGATAAATTAAAAACCTACTTTCATTTTCGATAAACCAGCCCGAAATAGCAAATATGTGAGTAAGGTGGTGGACACGCTTTGGCGGATCCAAGTCAGTGGGAGATTGCATCAAAAATATATGTAACAAACGAGTTTTTACGAGAACTTTCGTTTATTATATATCATATGGTGACGCTCCTACAAAACATAATACATATATAAATTTCACAATCATAAAGCATCTCAATCAATTCAATTACTATAATGACACATATATATGTTCAATTACAATATTTTACTTTTCTGACTTTATAACTTTTATCTTATATTGTATAAATGATGGTCATAAAAAGAAATAAACCTATTATAATTCTTACATTGAATTCTAAAGTTACAGATTAAAAATATACTCTGACAATATGTAAATACCACAATCAATAACTTCTCAAGTACACAAGTACCTACCCTAAATAAGGGTGAAAGGAACAGATGTTCTAATGATATACAGTTACATGTACTGGTAGGTGATATCTGAAACAAACCATTTAGACATGTAACTTATGCAAAATATGCATGTTTATAATTGTATAAAAATACATGTAAAATCAATATCACTGTACCCTTTTTAAACATTAGTCTGCATTTCAATCATGAGCACAATTCACTGTGAAACCTTTAAACTTTGTAAACTTTCTTGATAATTTCAACATATACTCTCATCTGTAATACAATGATTACTTTAATATCATTACTGATATACACTAACTTTACATTCAATACAATATAGTAGCAGTACAATTATTTTACTTACAAAAGTTTTCTGAACTGGCCTCAGCAATGGTCACAAACAAAATGGCTAATGTCCGAAATTTATAATCTCTATGATAATTGCAAATCTAACAAAATCAATTTCTTTATAAAATTACTTTCAAGAAAAATTATACATATGTTCAGTACACTATATATAATATACCTTACATTATCATTATCAAAATAATACTTACTCACATCAATGTTCAAAAAGTTCAAACCATTTTCCTATAGATTAACTATAGTCTGTCCCAAGTTATTGCTTCCATCACTTTTTGATGATTTTTAATAAAGATACACATACCTGTGAAAGAAATGCTGTTGAAGTCGATAAAAGGGAAAATATCCAAGATATCTTCATTGACAAATTATCATTTTTCACTCATAAAAGTTCACAGGAACGAAAACAAATTTCTTACGGAGATTTATAATGGGAAATGTTTACATCTTTTCTCCATTCGGAAGTTCTCGGGACACCTCGCACAATTTTTCAACGTTATCATCCGGGCTTAATAATGGCTGATGCAATGCTAAATCTCCATAGACTTTCTATTTTGGGATGTGTATTGAAACCTGAAGCGGTAGAGGGGGCGTTTCAAAACAGATAATCGGGGCATTTTTCATATTAGTGGATGAACATAGTTTGAGCACAAAGGTATTTATGATTATCGAAATATCAAGCAAAAAGTGGTAGAAGCAATAACTCGGGACAGAGTATAACAGTGATTCTATGATGTAATTAAAAAAACATGCAATGTTACATAAGCGTCCGTGGCCTACTGGACAAGACAGCAGTCAACGGATCCAGCGGCCAGGGTTCAATTCAAAGCAGAACCTAATTTTTTTTTATTTTGAATTCTTTTAAACTTATATATAAAATATTGATAAAATATAGTATTTACAACTCTTCATCTCACATATACTTACAATGAAATGATATTGAATGATTATGTAAAGAGTGAATATATAGCATGGGAACCTATTTCGGATATACATAAGAATTGAGATTTGACAAATGTTGAATAAATAAAATGAGCCAATTCGTTTCTTGAATGTGCGATTTTTGTTTTGATGAATAGAACTTTCCAGAACGGGGTAAGCAAGAACGCGGTTTGGCTAATTAACGTCATGTTGGAGAATGTAGGATGAGTCACCATGCTTTGTGGTCAGATCGGACATCTGGTTAATACAAAAAAGTTAATAAATAAAATGGGCCAATAGACGCGATTTTATTTTTAATGGAAAGAACTTTACAGAACGGGATGCCAAAAAATGGTGTTGACTAATTAACACTATGGCGAAGAGTGCGTAGACGTTTTTAAATAACATATACATTTTTTATACCACGACAGATTGGTAGTAAACCTTATTAATTAATTTGTTGAAAATGTTTTATCTAAATTTCTTATTTTGGGCAATAATAAGTGAAATTTGACATAAAGAATAAAGTTCTAAAAAGAGATACCACGCTCTACACACCCACACTCTGGTTTGAAATAAGATAATAGTCTATTTTTTTCCAGTCAGCTGCAACAAAAAGAATTAAGGCCATGTACATGTTTATGTATATATACTCCATTTCAGCTTAGATTTTCATCCCTGTTCTCTCCTCTAAATTTTCAGCCACGCAGTTGCTTTTTTATTTCAATTTTATAGAATATTTTAAGAAAAGCAATTAAGAAAAATTTCGGATAAAATACATAGAAAAATGAACAAAAAAACCTGGTTCAACATATCAAGCATTGTATTATAATATAATATGTGAATATAATATAATATGTGAATTATTGTTAATCCCCTCGCTTGCGCGGGATATCATCTAGTATTAAATTTAAAAGTTTATGGTAGATCTGATGGTTTATTTGTTGACCATCCAGTCTCCTTCCTTAATGGAAGTTAGCAACCTCAGTTTTGTACAGGATGACAATTATAACGTTATATTGCTTTTATAGTTTCTAAATAGCTTTGATCACAAAAACTTTAACAGAAGTTTATTAACCACAATTTTTTTCGTCAATGGAATTATAAATTGCATTTTTTAAATAAAAAAAAAACAACTTCGTACATGAAAATGAAGTAAATGATCATGGGATGGGGTCGAAGTAGTTGGTAGGTGGTGTAGCCTCCTATAGATTTGTTAGAGTTTCAAATCTACACGTAGTTAATGAAATTGAAAACTCAAAAATAATCGAGATCAATGGTAATTTTTTAAGAACTATGCATGATATGCAGAAAGTAAGCTGGTGCTTCAAAAGTAGTTTATCTGGCAAGTTTACAAAACATTATGATTAAGTCGAATGAATAAAATAAAAACTCTTGACGACTTGTTGGATAAAATATGACAACTGTTTATTTATAATGTTGTCAGGGAAATACCAGTATCTTGACTTCTCAGAATTAAGATATGTCGATTTGTCTGAAAAGTATAGGCGTTAATGGCCAGTATTTGTTGGACATATTCATACAAAATTATGACAAGTTTATATCAATAAATGGACAATCATTATATCCCGATAAAGGGAAGAGTAGGGTTGATGTCAGTTTTTGAACAAAGAGACATTTATTTGTATTCTGTTCTAGTACAGTTTTGGTCTATCACAAGTTCAGGACTACGTAGACATATAGATCTAAAGCAACCATTTTGGCACGACATCTGATAGACGCAACTGGTTTGTTTTAATGCTATAAATCATAATAACGAAACACCCGTATTGTGTTATTTATGCATTGAAGCTTATTTTTGAATACCGTTGGTCAAATTGGTTAGGTAAGTTTGAACATTTCATTAAATCTAACAATAATAAATCTATTCAAAACGGGTGATGAAGTTTACGTGTGATCAGGTTTGATGTGTATTATTATACATTTATTGCATGATAGTGAGGGAGATATATTAAGATTTATTCCCCCAGGGAAATCATATTTCCCTCGGGAAATATGATTTTTCTGGGGAATAAATCTTCATATCTCCCTCACTGTAATGCAATAAATTGTTTATTATACTGAACGACAGGTGGTAATTTTAAATACATGATGTACACCAGGTTCTATTCGCTTTTGAACTCTTGTAAAGCAAAAACGTACTGAATGTTAACCGGTTTCTTTTTATGTTACTTTTCTGATATAAAAAGGAATTAAAATGTTGATATAGGCTCTAATCCGAATTCAGAATTAATCATTTGAGTTCATCGTATGTTGATACTTGGAATTTTTTATACACATGGAATGAAAACTCGCGTGGCTTCCGAAGGGGGGGGGGATATGATAAAAAATATGACGATGACAGTTTCATTGCCCTGACACGTGACTGTCTAGAGCCAATCAGATAACGCGTTATATAGAATTATTATAATGAGGTATAATAATAAACACTGTCCCATTTGTTTATCAAATCTAATCAAAGTACTGAAAGTACTGTAAGACGGTGGCGTCGTTTGAATGTGGCATATTACATGTATGATAATTATTGTCGTCGAAAACCCGCGGCCAGTATCGCATACATGTACTAATGCTTAACGCTTACATGCACAACTGGTCGTGAGTTTCCTACATGGATAACTATGTGGAAATCATAGTTGTGTAATCTCAATTTACACTTTACGAAAGTTATGTCTCTTGGCCATCGTCTTTGGAGGAAAACCTGTAGATTTATTTCAGTAGCCTTTGTAGTATAGAAGTTTGCATATATATCGTTTGACATTAAAATCCGTTTTGGGTATGTATTTTGTTTGCCCCAGAATGCCTCATTCAATATGTGGGTTGCCACCACATAGTGAATGAATAAATAAAATTCAAAGCGATTTTATCACAATACGCCCAAATATTTGATTGTATAAAGAAGGGACATTTGTGGGTTTTTTTCTTTAGACCTTTGGATTGACCCCGCTAAGGGGAACAACTTTTGAAAAGTGAGGATTGGGCCATTGTGCTTTAAAGGTATTGTAGATTTTTCAAAGTAACGAGAACAAATGCTTTGGTATGATAAAATACTTGTCAGGTTTTTACTAACTATTTGGGCATACATGTATGTTTATTTTCCCTCTCGACAGCATTTTCCCTCAATTTCTTCACAGGGAAAAAGTTGCAGTCTCGTGGGCCAACACACTTACTTTAATTTGTCTTCATAGCCAGTTAATACATGTAGGTGTATAGAAAACGGAATGAGTTTACAAGAACATGTTTGATAAAACTGGAAAATGCTTTTGGAATGCACGTCATCATGAAACCGCAGAGTCAATCAATATTTTATCTTCGACTTCGAGTGGTTTATTTCCATTAGCTCACAACAAAAGTGAATGAAAATTTAAAAAGAAAAATCATACAATATTCAGTCGCGGCAGTTTCATTAACCAACGTTTTAAAGTACATTTGTTCTATTGTATTTAGCTGTAGATTAATTCAAATCATTTGAATGAATTCGGGATAGTCACATGTATAATTATTTTATTGCTTCTCAGTACACTTTAAAACGCATAATTTACTTGCTACATTTAACTTTTCTAGTATAACTACAACAAATATTTATTAATTATTCACCAAAACATTTGCTTTACATAAGGTCATAATCAGTTCCTTTGTTTGGAAATCACATATTTGTTTAATCCTGCATTTAATATGCGAGATTTTGAAAAATCTTTTTTATATTTTCATTTTAAAAAACTCTGTGTAATGTCAGGAGTTTTGCACTAATATGTATAATTTTTACAAGGTCTTCAAATTTGCATCCGATTTGATTTTTTGCAGTAAAATAATACTGTTAATGGGACATGTTGGGACATGTCCATAATATAATAAGAGCGTACAAGCAAAGGACTTTTCATTATAAAGTTTGACCTATGACCTCTAGATCATTTTGTACAAAGGTATGCCTTCTTTATCAAAAAAGGACTCAAAAGATATGGACCCTGAATAAAACTGTTTATAATTATACATGTTTATTTCCAAAGCCGTGTGATGCTTGACCTTTCCTTCCTCCATCCCATAAAATTAATGGCAATATTGGTAAACTATTCCGCACCAGATTTAAGCAAAATGAGCAAAGTAATAAATAATTTTTTTATGGATCTTTTCAATTTCTCCAGGTCACGAATAAAATAGTAGTGGTAAAATGAAATCTAATGTTTTAACAGGATAAATCAGTTTTTAAAACACAAAACAAACAAAATCCAAGTTGAACGCACGTTTTTCTGAGTCGTACATCTGTGTATATTTTCATTTTATTCGTTGCATGTACTAGACAATAGATCTAGGGTTCGCAAATCTCGGCAATATTTCCGAAAAGCTACAGTTTAGTAGCTCAGTAGAATACTACAGTCATCTATGAAGCACATTCTAGATGACACTATCTAACCGGTGTGTATTTCAATTGCGATTCGCAACAAGATTCCGATTGACGCATTTATATAGACCCACCCATTTAAAAAAGCATGTTGACAACATGATGCTAACACAGGGAAACAAATGCTGAAGAAAGCTCATAATAAAGTTGTACTCGCGAGTTAAAAATTACAGAGTTTATTTGAGAACAAACGGGGCGATGTTTACGTACATGTAACAGTTAAAAAAAAAAGCAAGGACGGGCGCATATGGAGAAAAGTCACAGATTGTACCTCGCTCATCGTATTACGTTATTCAGTTTACTGTGAAAAGATTCGTCAGAAACTGTTTAGTGAACAAATATGTTTTACATTACCTTTCACAATGTACCATACATGTATATGGAATATCGCATGAGTTGAACCGATTGTTTTTCCTCACAAAAAGCTAGCGCTTGCTGCAAAATGGAGATTCACGGGTTTCCATAAGACGTTTTACAGCATATATCTTCGATTCCTTACAACAAATCTGTACTGAAAATTTTTGAAACATCGTCACCAGGTCCGTAAAATGACGAAGTGTGGTGTGTTTATATACATATAAAACTGTGTGTGAAATGGCGACTCGATTTGCACGTGAGTTTTACAATCCGAGGTCGATGAGCGTGTTTGAGAGAAAGTCATTGTAGAGCGTCAACATCAGTAGTAATTATTGTCTGATGAATATTGAGGTGCATGTAACAAAATTAATGATTCTACAGACTGAGGGGGTTATAAAATAAGGTTGATCACAGATCAGTCCAAAATTGAACATGTTTGTATAGTAAATTTCAAGTTTTTTGCATGTTTGAAAACACATGCACACTTGTAGAAGAAAGTGTGCCATCGATCGGTTGAAGTTCAATAAAATGTAATTTATGTAATATTCATTGTCAGTATATGTTGTGAATTCTTTGGAATAAGCTACAACAAAATAAATACTGCCTCAACTTAAATTGATGCGTTGAAAATGATTGATCATGAATTTATCGATGAAGCATAATTGCTGAAAAATGAAATGGCAAACCCGTTTAAATAGTGTGTTTCTGACAATTGTTTACACCATAAAAAAGACATGATTATTGTGAGAACTCTTGGTCAATTATCGCAGTGATATAATTTTTGGAGTCCTGATATTGAGTTAAACTTCACATCTGGCAGTTGGTGCATAAGTTATCAATACCGCGTAAGCAGACAGGGAAACGGCTCATTAAAAATAAGACACAATTTCATAAATTATTTAAATGTATGTACAAAATAATTATCAGCTATAATGCTTAAAATATCTAATAAGATGTAAATTAGTTCTCAAACTGAAATCGACAATCGGTAAAACATCGCCAGTAACTCTGCATACCTAACAGAGTTATCGTTCCTAATCCGCTAGGGTCCCCGTGAGAAATACCCTTCCGGCCAGGACGATAGCAATAGACAGTGGCTATTTATAGCCACCGTCTAAAAAGGCAAAAAAGGTCGTGAAATTTTGACTTTCAATGTTAATTTCTCCTTTTTCTTTCATATATTGGATTCATATTTAGTAGAATTTGTTTTCTGATGTAAGAAGACAGAATATTTTTATATATTTTAGATTTATACATGTTTATTTACGCCGTATGCTCATGAATGGAATGCAAAAAACCGAGGCTCCGAAGAGGTGGGATTTAATATTTATTCCCCGGGATACACGACGTTTGGTTCGCCCTATCACATGACTGTCTAGACCATTCAAATGACACGTTTATTTATTATTAGAACCGATTTGGTTGGATTTTTCCGATCGCGTCGCGTTCAATTCTATCAGCTACGTCATGCATAAACAATACCCGCACCTTAACCACAAACTTTTTTATTGGTGGATTCAGCTTACCGCTGATTGGCTGCTGGCAACAACTTATCGGAGAATGAAAAATTCACCGGGATACTCGTGACTGTCGAAATTGGGGTATTTTTCGAAAGTGTACACTTGCAATAAAACATACATACGGTACATATAGCTGTAGCTCTACGAGGAAAATTTGGGTTAGTAAATATAAAGCTACAGTGCATACGATACTTACGAAAAACTTGCAATTTACGGCGCACGAAAATAACGCTAGTTTTGAAAAGATTAACATTAAATAAATAGTGCCTGTTTGAAAAAACCATTGTCAACTTTGAGAAACCCATTGTCAACCAACGCGAAGCGGAGGTTGACAATGGTTTTCGAGGGGTGTCAATTTCAACTGTTACCCTCCCAAACAGGCACTATTTATTTTATTATACTGAATGTCTTAATTTTAGAGAAAATTTTACTACGTTTATGTAGAAATGACGTGAATTTAACGGCGAACCGCACGCGCATAATTTACGCGCATGTAACAATTCGTTCTATCGGCCCGTTGCCAAGCGTCTGCTGACGCTGAGGGTAAGAGAACGGATTGTCAACTGCGTCTAAACCAATCAGATTTCAGTATTTAACATGAAAGTATAATAACATATCATACCACTTGCCTAGTGAAGACACACATATACATACCCCCTTGCACTTTCCACTTCCGTCTCTTTCTTTCATATCATCGTTTAAATCGTTTATTACTGTCGATTGCCGATCGAAAGGTGTAATCGAGGAATTCATCTCTATCACTTCGACTGGTGAGTTAGTAGGTAATATTTTTTATTGAGTTTTGCACGAATTTATCATAAACATACAATGTAGAGAATAGTCGATAATAACTCCATATTGGGGAAAAATGAACTGTTCTGAAAAATCCTTCAGCTCTGGCATTGCATAAGCGTGTACTGATAACTCCGCCTAAGAAAAGGAGTTGACCAATCATAAAGGTTCCACACCGGCGGCGTGTATTGTTTATGCTTGACGTAGCTGACAGAATTGATCGTGACGCTATCGGAAAAAGCCAACCAAAGCGCTTTTGATAATATATATTGGGGTATAATAACAACCCTACTGCACGTCGACAAGGTATTTTATTATACTTTCATGTTAAATACTGAAATCTAATTGGTTTAGACGCAGTTGACAATCCGTTCTCATACCCTCAGCGTTAGCAACACACTTGGCAACGGGCCGATAGAACGAACTGTTACATGCGCGTAAATTATGCGCGTTCGGTTTGTCGTAGAACTCACGTATTTTCTATATAAAAGCAGTAAAATTTGCTCTAAAATTAAGACATTCAGTATAATAAAATAAATAGTACCTGTTTGGGAGGGTACCAGTAGAAATTGACACCCCTCGAAAACCATTGTCAACCTCCGCTTTGCGTCGGTTGACAATGGTTTCTCGGGAATGTCAATTTCAACTGGTACCCTCCCAAACAGGCACTATTTATTTTATAACACGTGATCGACGTCATCGAATTTTGAAAATTGCTTGTCGGAGGCAGGGTTAATACTTATGGACAAGATCTAGTAAATGAAAGGAGCCTACATGTTTATGAAAGGATGACTGCACTTAAGGACATGCGATATTTGCGAGAAAATAAATCTTTAAAAAAAGAATTTTTCTTTCAATTTCAGAAATGGTCAACATCTAAACTGCAACTTTACGTAATTGGGTTGAATAAAAGTATGTTGTTACCCAATTACGAATTTGTTTTCGTAGGCGGGGGTCATCACGATTTCTTGAATCTCCATACGATAATGAGAACGCCCACTTTTATATTGACTTCATACATAGTCAGCGCATGTCTGTCTATATTGTTCTCTGTTTAACAGTAGTTGTATATTTGCATTATCAAAGTTATGTCAAAGGTAGATCAATAGACAAACCTGCGCTCATGGTTTAAATGAGAAAAAACTGCTTCTTCTGACTTTTGCTTTTCCTGTTGTAAACAAGGGTTGATGCATGTTGAATATTATAATTCATTTCTATGACGTGTAAGGTAGCATGTTGTGCGCTAACTAGGACAATGTTTTCGAAACGTTAAGCTGTCAAGCATTGATTTAAAGTCTACTTACATGGGCGTGGTCTAATTGTTGAAACCAAAGTAAATAGTATACTTGTACTATATAAAATTGATAGGGTTATAGTGAAAGAGTGATCACATAATTTTTTATACATGGCATTGTTATTCATGCTAGTCTAATTTTAGTACCATTCTGATAGAATGAGTTTATTGTATCACAGTCTAAAATCTTAATTCATGTTGGAAATTGACTAGACTCTTGAAAAATTTAACAAAAATGATATTAGGTTAAGAAATAAACGCAACAGAAGCGACCGAAAAGGGCCCAAAACCCGGCGCTAAGTGCAGTCATCATTTAAGATATAAATTCTTTTAATGATGCTTCATGACAATAGCTTTGTTTGATAGGGTGTATCGGGGCTTAAATTTTTGATAAACACAATGAAAAATCATGTTTTAAACTGTCATTTTCTATGTAATATGAAGGAAACAAGTAACAAATCTCGGAGTTTTGCTCATTTTTGACTAATGAAATATATCTATAATGCCTACAGTTCTCCAAAAACGGCATCAAACAAGGCCTTGACTTCACCTTTAAAATAATGCCAAATTGAACATACATGTAGGTATCGGGATTACTTTTTTCATGCTTTAAAATAGAATGTCAAGAAATTGTTTATTTTCTACATAATTCTTTTATAGCCATAAAGTACTGGAAAAAAATTATTAAATCAATTATGACATCATAATGGTTCTAGCACCAAAGAAGACACTTTGGGATCATTTACTGGATCTTGACCTTATATCCTCTTTAGTATTCCCTGATTCTTTATCCTCCCTTAACTTCAATCTCATATCTGCTGTACTACCCTCTGTATTGCAGTACACTGTATGTGTTTCAGTATAACCCTCAGTGATACACTGTATGTGTTTCAGTATAACCCTCAGTGATACACTGCATGTGTTTCAGTATGACCCTCAGTGATACACTGTATGTGTTTCAGTGTAAGCCTCAGTGATACACTGTATGAGTTTCAGTATAACCCTCAGTGATACACTGTATGTGTTTGAGTGTAACCCTCAGTGATACACTGTATGTGTTTCAGTATAACCTTCATTGATACACTGTATGTGTTTCAGTATAACCCTCAGTGATACGCTGTATGTGTTTCAGTGTAACCCTCAGTGATACACTGTATGTGTTTCAGTATAATCCTCAGTGATACACTGTATGTGTTTCAGTATAATCCTCAGTGATACACTGTATGTGTTTCAGTATAATCCTCAGTGATACACTGTATGTGTTTCAGTATAATCCTCAGTGATACGCTGTATGTGTTTCAGTGTAACCCTCAGTGATACACTGTATGTGTTTCAGTATAACCCTCAGTGATACACTGTATGTAATTCAGTATAACCCTCACTGATACACTGTATGTGTTTCAGTGTAACCCTCAGTGATACACTGTATGTGTTTCAGTACATGTATAATCCTCAGTGATACACTGTATGTGTTTCAGTGTAACCCTCAGTGATACACTGTATGTGTTTCAGTACATGTATAATCCTCAGTGATAAACTGTATGTGTTTCAGTATAACCCTCAGTGATACACTGTATGTGTTTCAGTATAACCCTCAGTGATACACTGTATGTGTTTCAGTATAACCCTCAGTGATACACTGTATGTGTTTCAGTATAAACCTCAGTGATACACTGTAAGTGTTTCAGTATAACCCTCAGTGATACACTGTATGTGTTTCAGTATAACCCTCAGTGATACACTGTATGTGTTTCAGTATAACCCTCAGTGATACACGCTGGTATATCCTAAGCATACCAGGATGTCTGTTCTATTAGCTAAATAAATAAAAAATATTGCCTTAGAAGTCTTAATATTTAGGTTTTGCTGTTTATATTTAGACTTTTAAACACAGATCATGCATAAATACGACAAAGCTTTCATTGGAAAGAGTAATGGTATAATAAAGACCGACTGTTAGATTTACATGTAATAGTTTTATTGTAATATATAACATTTATTATAACTTTATAAGCAACAGTATTTGTCATTACGAATATAATGAGCCAGAAAACAGATTGAGGCGTTTTATGGAAATGTAGAAAGCTATTTTCGCTGGTAAATTGATCAAGGGGTCGTAGGGGCCGGGCAAATATCGGCCGTTTTGGACAGGCATCCTGGTGTTTCGATCTCACATATTCCTATAGATATAAAAAAAAAACATGAACGATTTCAAATGACAGAGAAATCTCACACCACACGATTGTGAAGGCTAACATACACAGACACGCATACAGACAGACAAACAGACCTGGATGTCCTGTTGCGGTTCCTGCGGGCGCCACTCCTGTGACCCACACACAGTCGGGGTCCCCTAATTCGACTCCGTTTGTCTTTCCATCCATGTCAGCGTCAAGGTTACAAATAGCCGCCCAGTTCTGGCCGTAACTGTCGAACATCTGTAAAGAATCCAAAACAGTGCATAAGTCAGTTGAAAAGGAGTCTTAAAACATTCGTCTAAAACGGGATTTCGTCGGCATGTTCCGTACATATCTGATATTTTACTTTATGACGTTCATATGCTTTTTTTTTTCACTAAGCTCTTGTTAATATAGCCTTTTTCCATTTTGCAATATTTAGAATGAATAAAGTGGGTATATTTAATGCTTCATTAAATTCATATATCAAATAAAGAGCTACAAGCGAGAATTCTTCGGTATTGTTTACAACTGAATGCTTATTTTTGGATATCGTCGGTCCTACAACACGCCAGACCGTGCAGTGTGGCAACAGTGCAGCCAAATTGAATATCGCGCGTTATTCAATTTGTCTGCACACAACGCTGGTTATGAGACTAGTATATACATGTATTTATAAATGATTCAATGCTTAATTATTTGTCATAAACAAAAACAAGATTCGAGCTTTGTTTACCTGTCTATCGCTTGTAACGTCGAACATGCAAATTTTTGTTTATAAATGATTCAATGCTTAATTATTTGTCATAACCAAAAACAAGATTCGAGCTTTGTTTACCTGTGTATCGCTTGTAACGTCGAACATGCAAATTTTTGTCAATCGTTTAAAATATCGAAGTAAACCAATTTATATATAAAAAATGAAAAAAAAAAATGAAAAAATGTGTCTACGTCCCAAACTAGAACGGACGAAAACTGCTAAAATATGACATTTGGGGAAGTTTAAACATAGAAATATACTAGTATGCAAATCTTGGATTAATTTTTTGACAATGATTTTACTTTTACTTATATCAAGTTTCTAAGTGCATGTACTACATAAACATATGCAATTCAAACTGATATTTATGAGATTGTGAGATGCCCTGTACTGAAGCTTGTTTTTCTTGCACATAATGTACAAACGAATTTGACCGACCACATATTATAATTTGAGCAAAACGTCCATTGTAGTGTCATGTTGTAAATTTTGAATTTATCGGGTGGCAGTAAATACAAAATTTACAACGTTGTCGTTGTCATGTTGTAAATTTTGTATTTACTGCCACCCGGTAAATTCAAAATTTACAACATGACAGTAGTATATTTTTTAATTTGCTTTCCACTGAAGTCTGAAGTCATTGTGGGTTACACATGGTTTAAAAATAGAGTTTTTCTGAATTGTAGTTTTTTCATACACACGCACACAAACAAACCCAAAGCTGGATTCCTTAAACCAAAATCGCAATTGATTTGATACATGTATATATCTTTGTCAGTTCTTGACCTTTTCCAAATCAGTCGAAAAGTAAATGTTCACATCAACCCATGCACTATTTTGTTTGTAGCCTGGTCTCAGAGGGCGATCTATGTATACATTTAAGCATTGAATGCTTATTTTTGGATGTCGTCGGTCCTATAACACACCAAGCGGTGCAGACGAATTGAATACCGCGCGTTAGCTTATATTCAGATTCATTTGTATGAAATTATGTGTATCGTCGCTGTTAAGCCATTATTTACGCTCATAGTCAGGGATATGAAACATATATGGAACAGCCACATTAACATGTTATTTAGTTTGCTTCCGTGACTAAAAATATAGTGCCAGAAACTTTGTAGAGAAAAATCTTTTTTATTAACGAGTAGATATGATTCAATGATTATTTTTCGTAAGTACATATCAAATTAGTTATATAAGATTGAACGTTTTTTTTTTAATCTTACAAAAATAAATATACTCAAAACGCGTGATGAAGTTTATATATGTGCTTATGGCGCATGAATTAGCTAAGTGTATTCAAAGGAAATTGAACGTCGCAGTTTTCCAAAGCAAACAGAAGGGGAAATATACACTGAATGTATATATATATATATATATATATATAAATATATATATATATATATATATATATATATATATATATATATATATATATATATATATATATATATATATATATATGTGTGTGTGTGTGTGTGTGTGTGTGTGTGTGTGTGTGAAACTGCATAAATGTATGAGTATACTTCATCAATTGTGCAACGTCTTTCATCTGAAATCAATACTTTGCAGAAACGGCTGCAAAACCCTAAAACCTATCTGAAAATGACAGATTTAAAATTGCCGATAAAATTCTACAAATGTAGAGACACACCACGTGGTGTTAGCCATAATCTTAGGTTAGTTACTAATTTAACACATATGAATACAATTTCAAAATAACGTTATTTTAATTACATGTATTGACCCCTTGTTAGCATATAAACTGATAATTATTTACAAAAATAAAACTATGAAAAAAAAAACCATGAAAAAAAGCAAGTGGTAAGTGAATCTTAACTGTGTGAAATAAGCTATGAAAAAAAAATATTCAGTGAAGTAAAACGGAAATACATGTTGTCAATCTTCTTACGTCGACTCTCTTTGAAAAATGCCAATGGCTAATTGTCAAAGTAATGGAGTAGATTCACTTTGATAAATGACTTTTGTTATCTGGTGAAAAAGCGGGCTTTATCTTCATGATTTATCCGATGGAAAGAAAATGGGTACATTTTCTTCCCAATCATAAGTTGGGGAAGGGTTTATATAGTATGTGCCTGTTACCCAATCCATTTGAGAATCAATAAACTATACTTAAAAAAAATTAAATTAATTTCCAATCATAATTCTAATTTCTGTTAACCAAGAAAGTTAAAGCACCGTAACGAAGAGATGTTTACCTCTTCCATCTACAGAATATATACACGAACAGGTGTTTATGACGTAAATTGTACCGTACCTGTACCGAATGATTAATTGGCAGAAAGACTGCCGTTTTAAACTCCAAATTGTCAATTGTACCATTCCCGAAAAGTATAATTAAGCAATGAAAAAATTTCATACAGTATAAGAATTATTTTCGGACATGATTTGAATACATATTTTAATGAAATTTACCTGTTATGCATTTGTTATAAACACATACAATTGATACTATATAGAGATTCTATCATGGAAATTAATTTACTAACTTCATCGAGTGCCAATATCAGCCGATGGTCCTCTGATTTGACTTTGGCATTTTAAATCAGTCCTCAATGAGCCACTCGCTATTTGTTCTCAAAATTTCCATAATTGTTAATTTTCAAATTAAAGTTTAACATACAATAAAGTACTAGTTGTGGTAGAAGTAGTAGAATATAAAACGGTGTAATATCTAAATATAATCATCAATTTAGTTTCATGATAGCAATTCAAAACGAATATTTGTTTCTTCGTAATTTTAAAATTCAATTCAGAAGAGTTTATAAAAATTAAATGCCTAACCTCTCCGAACACGTTCAAGTATTTTCCTGCAACTTGTCTCCTCGCAGTCATGAACTCGGCACGAGAGGCAAACTCGTGTCCAACTAAGGACCACGTGTCATTTGAATCCTCTGTACACGGATTAGGTACTTCGTGTCCATTGGGAATCTGTTCCAGGAATCCCGGATAGCTGTATATTAATCCCACACATACACAAACAATCACTGCTAGCTTCAGCATGGTCTGTTCCGAAATGAGTGGTTGACAGGTCGCACTGACTTATCAACTAGATTTTCAGTCTTACGTGTTTGTAATTAATGAGTGGTGAAAATTATGCAGAATTGCAAATGACGTAACTTTTCTTGCGGAGAACAAGAAATAGATATAGTCTTCTATAAGCCTTCATCTGGACGGTGGAATGTGAATATCCTTGCTTGGTGAATGTTAATAGAATGTTTAGAGAACTGATGAAAAGGAAATTTGTCTTATTTGTTCTCTTAACCAAAAATAAAGAGAATATAGAAATATGGAAGTGTTCAAGGAAACGTTGAGAGGGTTTATGCAAAATAAAAAATTTAAATGAGAATACAGATAATATTATTTTGATATAAATAAAAAACATAAACACTCTTATAAATCGTCATTGACTTAAATTCCTTTTGCTCCTTTTTTAGTTTGCTTTCCCTGATTTCAATAGCACTCCCCCCCCCCCTCAAAAAAAAAAAAACAACCAACCAACAAACAAACAAACAAAAAAAAAAAACTAAAATTGATGCGTTTTAAATTTTTATTTTTCAAATAATTAAAAAATCAAAACAGAAACAAGAAAAAAGAAAAGAAATACTCCTGCTACATGAAATTTTATACTTCATGTAACTGACTCATAATATAGATGATTTATAAGTAAATGTTCCTGTTCTCACTGGCATAATATTTCGAACTTTGTGATTAACCAGACGACCAAGGCCTCGCTTAGTTTAGGAATAAAGCAAGTCCTAGTAAAGTTGACCAAACTTGTATGTATATAGTATTCTATCAAACACCAATTTGTCTAAATTGTTCTTCTAACGGTAACAAACAAACAACAAACATGGGAAATCGTCAATAATGCTAGCTGCAGAATCCTAGTGGTAAGAACAAAAAATATATTGTTTTCCTATCCTCAGTTAAAGGAATTCAGAGCTACAAGGGGGCTGGAGGTTGGGGAAGTTCCCCTAGTTGACCCTCTGGTGGTGGAACTTCCCCGGGTGGAGGGGGAACTCCCGCTTGCTGATTCTCTGGTGGAGGAAGAATTTCCCCTTGTCGATCCCCTGGAGGTGGGGGAACTCCCCCTTCTTGTTCACCTGGAGGTGGTGGAAGTTCCCCTAGTTGATCCATTGGGGGTGGAATTTCCCCGGGTGGAAGGGGAATTTCCCCTTCCTGATCCCCTGGTTGAGATGGAATTCCTGCTTGCTGATCCTCTGGTGGAGGAAGAATTTTCCCTTGTTGATCCCCTGGAGGTGGGGGAACTCCCACTTGTTGATCCCCTGGAGGTGGTGGAAGTTCCCCTATTTGATCCATTGAGGGTGAAATTTCCCCGGGTGGAAGGGGAATTTCCCCTTCCTGATCCCCTGGTTGAGATGGAATTCCTGCTTGCTGATCCTCTGGTGGAGGAAGAATTTTCCCTTGTTGATCCCCTGGAGGTGGGGGAACTCCCCCTTGTTGATCCCCTGGAGGTGGTGGGGGAAGCTCCCCTTGTTGACCCATTGGTGATGGAAGTTCCCCTAGCTTACCCATTGGTGGTGGAATTTTCCCTTGCTGATCCCCGGATGAAGGGGAAATTTCCCCTTCTTGATTCCTTGGTTGAGGGGAAATTTCTCCTTGTTGTCTAACTAGAGATGGAGGAATCTCTCCTTGGCTATCTACAATTTGTGAATTTGCTGCCATTAAGGATGGCAGTGACTCTGAACAATAGCTGGCCGTGGGGTGGTCAGCGCACACCTGGTTGTTTGCGTCTTCACATATGCCTACAAAAAAGTACAGTCGGGTTATTATGTGTGTGTCAGAGAGAGAGAGAGAGAGAGAGAGAGAGAGAGAGAGAGAGAGAGAGAGAGAGAGAGAGAGAGAGAGGGGGGGGTGTTATAACCTGGATGTCCGGTAGCGGAGCCTGCTGGTTTCTGACCCTGGCTCCAAATACACTCGGGGTCCCCTAGCTCCTGGCCGTTAGTTTTACCGTCACCATCAGCATCCAGGGCACATATATCACTCCACCGGTAGTTATTGTCCCTGTACATCTGTGACAGGAGAAAGTATGGTCAATTTCAGAAGATTACGTACGGGACTATTTTTGCCCCGTGTTATTTTCGCCCTTTCATGCTTATGTAGTTTTGCCCCGTCTTGAACTCGCCAAGACACAATTAGAAATAGATACAATGTACTTTTACCAATCAATCAACAGTTATTAAAAAATTTGTTTTGAATATTCGCCTAGTCTTAAAGTTGCCTGAAGACACCTTATACTGTACGTCTCAATACTAATTTTGATTTTCTTATCTTCCCCATTCCTTGTGTATCATGATTTAACGCATTTATTTTTGCAGGCCAAATTGTTGTCTCCAAAATACATTTATAGGCGTGTCTGTTCCATTGTTTTAATACGATAACGATATGTTTCTGTACGGTCAACTTGTATAATACCATATTCTTGAAAGTATTTTCTGTTTTACTTTCAAAATGTCCCATCAGAGTACAGAATAAGGAAACAAAATCAAAGTAATGAAAGTGCAGACAGATGCACAGCGCACGTTCAAATTTTTATGTTGTATATTTACTGTAGGTACTAGAAGTTGAAGAGACTTTTGTTTAGGTTATTATAGGAGAATACAACAAATCAAATAAAAAGAAGATGGGGGAACAAGATAGCGCAAATGCCCATTTGGTTTAGTCGTAAATACAATTTCAAATTTAATTTTTTTTAAACTAAATATGCTTGATAATGTTATAATACAAGTTTACAAAAGCACAGTTTCTAACAATATTCAGTTTTGAATATTTTAACAAACGATAAGAAAAAAATAAAAATAAATTCATATAAAGTTTTGGTGGTATCGAACCCACAACCTAAAAACCCTAGCTCTATAATGTTACCTACTGTCTGGTGCTCTAACCACTGAGCCATTTCAGTCACAACAATCTCCATCGTTAAATGCTAATATGTGACTTCAACCACGAATTTACGGACTTGTAATATTTTTCTAAAACGTTCAATTGATGCAATACAAAATGACATTTTTTAAGTATAGTGGGTCATTTCTCCATGTTTTCGTTGATTGGAATCGGTTTGATTTCCTTTAAACCTTATATAGACTATGACAAAAATATGGAGCTCAGACCCACTCTATAAAAGAAAAGGCATTGAAGTTATAAAAATTACACTATTTTGGAGGTTTTGACACGCATACGCCAGTTTAAATCAACTTATTCCAATTAATAAATATATTTAAGAGTTATAAATCGATGTAATGGTAAATATACATTCTTTTCAATAATTTAGAAAGAAATTATGAGATTTGTTGATATTTTAATTTTATGGTATCTTATCTATCCTCATATAGGCAGTTTACACGCCTTATTCACCCATCTTCTTTATCAAATAGATGAAAAAAAAAACACCAACTATTTTTTATGCCTTTAAAGACGACGTCATCTATAGATTTTATCATAAAAACAGAGTCCGGATTTGAAAAGTACTGGTTTACAAACCTGTCCAAAAACGTTCAGGAACGGATCGGTCAGTGACCTTCCTTTTGCTATGTTGAATAACCTCCGAGTGGCATACTGGTGCCCCACCACCCTCCACAGTTTTGGTTTTGACCCACAGGGGTTGGGAACACTTCTCCCATTGGGGATTCTGTTTACAAAGTCTGGCCAAGCACAGAGGACAACCAGAGAAGCACTCAGAACAGATAGGTATAAACTCCACATCTCTCACATACAAAATGATTTAAGTATGTCAAGATATTCTCTTTTTGTGGGAGACTTATTCACATATTTGTTGATTGCCGTGACGTTATACATCAAATATTAATTTATTCTTGGTGACCTTTGTTTATTAATCATCAGACATCAACAAAAGATAAATCTTGATGAATTAATAACTTCGTAATAAACTTCATGTAGACAAGTTCTGTTACTTAACGATTGGATCTCAGAGACCACAATTTGTAATGACAGTGTTTGGTTGCTGACAACGGAGAAAACTGTGATTGGCCCTATTAACATACGATTCAATCCAAAGAAGCGATTCGGCCTATCTTATAAACGACGCCATGTTTACGTTTTTCATTCACCGCACGATTTGGACCAGAGAAACACATAAGATCAAAGTCAAATGCCTAAAATGGCATCTCACTCTATGGTTCAGACCTAGAAATATTAATGGCTGTGTTTTTGTTATATGCACAATTTAGACTTTGGTATTGCTTTAACTCTATGATCCGATAAAGGGTACGTTTAGCGAAAGGTTGAATTCTAGGAGTCGCTTTATTTAATTGTTCGGCGTGCAATTTGGCATTTTTACGGAAGCCCTGGGTGGACATTGACTTACTTCTTAATTGTTATTACTTATTTATTTTGACCTAATTATTATTTGATAAGACTGTTTTGAATTTCCAGCAATGAATAACACGTGGCGGTGGCGTACCGTTCGACATGGACACTAACTACGCTAGTTCCAGCAAAGAAGATTGGTTGTTATTAATAAAAAGAATATTTTTTTATGCACTCTAGATCGAAGTTATTATATAGGGGGACATATATTGGTCTTGATAAATCAATCTGTAAATGTGCCAACAAACTTGAACTTTCTTTTAGAATAACTACAGTAAAATTTTGTATGAGAACTGAGATATTTTTACACCGGTCTTTATTTCGAGGGCAAAAAATATTCTCTACATAAATTTTAATGGGTCAGATTCAAATTTTTTTATCAAACTTTAACCTCGGGACTTCTTTATATATAGATGGCTACTCCCTCGGGCATTTTGTCAAATACAAATTCATCTTATTATTCTTTCAATTTTTTAAAACTCTGAGTTTGCTGACTTTCTCAGGATAAAAAAAAACCCCAGTAACTGTTGTACAATCAGGATCCTGTCTAGCCTATAAAGCAGCTGATAGGTAAAGAACCAACTGCTATATATCATGATAATTTTATTTACCTATACATGTATTTATTTTACAAATCTGGAATAGTAATTTACGCTGACTAACAGTAATTCATTTGAATATCTTGGAATGTACTTAATCAAGGATAAAACAAAATATTAGAAAGGCAAAAGATTAAAAAAACAAAAAAATGATACCCAAGAAAATGGGTTATCATAATTTATATAAATCTATTTTATCGTTATTTCTCAACTTTGAATGCATGTATCTAGAGAGTTGAAATTCCAGAAGACAGTTTACGATTATAAGCCCCCCTCCCTTTTAGAAAATTTAAATAATACTAAATTCACATAGTATATTAACTGGAAAAAGACATTAGACCCCACGTCAACCTCCAGTAAAAGCATTAATTTGGGTAAAATTGTAATAGGCTGTACTTTAAAAAAATATTTTAATTTTTTACTATGCATACATGTACTAGTTGGCTTGTACAGCCGGAGAGAGTATTTTTTTTATCCAAGTGAGATGTATTTAAAAACTGATGCGTAACATAAAAAACTATACATAATACATGCATTATTTTTAAACATTTTTATTCTCAAATACAAAAAACATATGCCAATATCTATAACTTTTCAGGCAGCAATTCAATTGAATTGAAATGCTTATTAACTTGGACTGTCATCACACTTTTCGGTGTCAAAATCTTCTTTACCAGGGGTATCTAAGGTTCATGTTGAAACACATGCTTATATGGTAATTTGGCAAAGCAAGTCTTTTAAATTTTGGGTAGTGATGAAAAATAAAAAAAAAAATTAGAAATAACTAGAAAATAACAAAATGAACAAATAAATATTAAGAATTAATAAATAACCAGTAAATAATAAGTAATAACAATTAAGAAATAAAAATTAACAAGCAAGTATTAAGTAATAGGTAGTAAGTATCAAAACATAATAAATAACTAGTAAGTATTAAATAACAGCAAGTAAGTAATACGTACATACAAGAAACAAGAAGTATATAGCTCAAGTCCTACCACTATTTTAATTTGATCAATCTGATTAAAATCAGATCCTCGATGCGCTCCACGAGGATGTAGCGACAATAGAAAAACAAGGAGCGGATCGAGGATCTGATTTTAATCAGATTGTTAATTTGAGTGGCTTTAAATTAAGTTGATATAGCAGTCATTTAATTTATTTTGACAATTACTGTATTGGTTCTTTATTATTTTCAGAAAGAGGAATCTAATAACATTTCTTTTCATAAAAATCACAGAACAATGAATACATCAAGAAATATCGCTTGCTTAATTTAAATTTCGCGCCGATATGAGAGCTGCCATTACACTCTATTATATGACGTCACATCACCTATTCCGGTTTGTTTTATAAATAAAGCATCAGTATAAGCTAATTATAATATTTGCTTTAAACACACAATTTCTGGAAAATAAGGAACAATATTGATTTAAGACCGTTCTTTTGCCCGTAAAAAGTCAAGAGAAGACATTCCGCTAAATCTTAAACAGAGCTATGTTCGTTAACTTGACGAACACGTATGTGCACGTATGTCATAATTCTAAATGTGAGGGCTAGTGTTTGAGAATTCTAAACTTATAGTTGTGGCAATTGTCAACAGATGCCAAGCATCGTAGAGAATGTCTGCTGTCGTTATTTCGACCCGGTAATTTCGAATTAAGAGGACTGTGATGAATGTAAGCAGCTTTTACTAGTAATTCAAAGACACTTTGCAAAAGTTGTTTCCCTTTGCGGGGTCAATCAAAAAGTCAAAAGGGAGCAGTAACAAAATGATCTGAAATGCCCTTGACCAAGTAATGAAACACAAAATATTTTCGAAACAATGCAAATGAAAAGGTTATACAAACACACGACCCAACTATTTGTACTAATCTTTTGTGATTTGTTCATATGTGTAGTCTTTGAGAACATCGTTGAGGTCAATGAATAATTCCAAAGCTTCATAGGGATGAACTGGGATTTAACATCGGGTTTTATTAAGTTCTTTGAACACTTCGCTACAAGTTTCTTTCCATACAAATTAATAAAAACGTTAACATCTTCAGCATTCACGTGTGTTTTAAAGTCTTGTCCGTCACAAAGTTCAGACACAAAATACAAGCAGAAGGCAGATTAGCATATCCTCTTTGTGGTCGAATTTCATGAGAATTCCTGTGATTCGCTATTTTATTCAAATCAGTTTGCAAGGCGTCCATGAAGCAAAATCGCCACATTGTTCTGTAACCTATACATCGTTCACTCACACTACACTCTTGTCTTATAGCATCAATTATAGCTTGTTGTGGTGTGTATTGGTGTGGCCAAAGCGCCGTAATATACGACCCAACTGCCGACACTCAATACACTATTGTGTCTGCTATACAAAACCAATTTATTATTTCACAGTATTTATAGCCTACTAAAAAGCACAACACTCTCAACTACTTTAACACCATCTGCTATATAGGATCTATTAAACTTCCGAAACGCTGTACATATGCTGTATGTGTTTGAATTTCTTACCAGAACTGAAAAATAATCATAATAATTAAGTAGTAACAAATAAATAACAATTAACACTGATTTAAAAGAAGTAAGTCAATATGTCCTTCTAGGGCTCATAACAATTTAGAAGAAAGTCAATGTCCTCCCAGGGCTTCCGTACATTTTTGACTTTTGTTCTTTATACTCCGAAAAAAAAATTGCTGGATTACATTTTTTCTGGATGTGTTGTTACGTCGCGTTGTTAAGAATGTTCAATGTTAAATTAATAAGTAATAATGATAGGAATTATAAATTTTTGTATAGATGTATATACATGTACGCATATATGCATTTAAAAAGACGTACATACATAGGGTTCACAAAGGAAAATGTTATGTAATATAAAGCCTCTTTATATGAAAGGTAAAGTCTGCATAAACAACGATCATATTAACAGATACATTTAGTATTCTAGCTGGTGTCCTTCAAGGTGAGATATTGTCCCCTATATGATTCTTAGTGTATCTTAATGATATAGAATGACATTAATGTGTACGTCATTTGAAATACAAAAATTAATATTGTTTTAGTCATGTATGCGGATGCCACAGTTCTGATTGTACATTCGCTGGAGATTTTACAAGATATGATTAATGAATATAATGCACTTCATAGCCACACAAATTTAGAATATACCAGTTCTGTAAATGTACAAAAATGGAAAATGTTTAAAGACGGAAAATATGGGAATACACTGTTAAAAACTAGAAGTGGTGTTCCAATTTCACGTTAGATCTATAGGAATGCCGCTCATACAGCTTAAATGGTACATTTTTTATCCCTGCAGAAACACTGTGTAACACAAGGTAACAAAGCGATGCGGGTTAAAAAAAATAATTTAGCTAAATGAAAGATTTTAATTCTTATGTATAGACGCATGTGTGTTTGCTATATTACTGGATTGTGGGGACATTTTTAAGACCAAGATGTAAAATAAATGCATATTGAATTTTGTAAATGGGTACTCTGGGCTACACAGATTACTTATAATAGTGCAATGTATTATGCATTAGGTTGAATTCGATCCTCTTGAAATATAGAAAAAGCAAGTATATATATTGTTTATCTTTGCGTTGTTAAACCAATGGAATGTTTGTCTCACGGAATAAAAAAAACCAACCTAATTTGATGAAGTTATCAATGACCGATACTCTCGTATATCCAGACAGGGGAACTAATTACCGGTAATTAGACAAAGATCTTATCTACCGGATATCCGGAACCTTGGGCTATTCTACACACTTCTACAAACTTCTCAGACAGAGAATAAAATAATCCTAATAACAAAATAAAAAAAAAAAACATTGCTAAAAACTACGAAACTAAATATCAAAAACTTAAACAATTGATAAGAGAAATTTGAGCTTTGCATGCTTAAGGTTCATGATTGATTTTTAAAAAAAAACTGAGCCGAATTTGTTTTCTTTGATTTTATGCAAAACTTGCTATATCAAGACAAAACTGCATGTTCTTTAAACCTTTATGACATATATAATATCAAACAGATATTAAATTATGCTCTCTAAGTTATGATTTCTGTTCCTAAAATTAATTGCAAACCAATTTTTATACAGTATGACTTTTTGTAATTTTGCTTCAAGGAGAGTTCCAAGTTAGCTTTCTTCGGATAAATTTTCTTTCGAATCGGATTTAAAAACCACTCTTTTGATAACTGTAATCACTAAAATAATAATATCTTAAGTTATAAGGATAATGGCCGGACGAGAAAGTTATTTGGCATTTAAGTAAAGAATTTTGAATAAATACCGGTATATACTTTGACTTCTGCAAAAAGCATTTAGAATGTAACAGATTTGAAACCTGTACAAAGAAGTATATGTTTGGTTTTGTAATGCAGTACACAATGATGTACATTGTGCGTGTAAACAAAACAACCCAGAAATTATATTTAGGAATGAAATACAAACGTGAACCGATCGGCCGTGTGATTCATTGCTTTTTTAGATATATAGTGGTTAAGTTTTCTAAGTGTTTGATTGATTTGTACATTTATTATTGCCTTTAAAATATTGAAGGCTTCATCCTATGGTTTTGACGAATCAGGAGGTTCAATGTAATCTAGATTCAAAATAAAAAAAATATGCATAAAAGCAAAAAATTGATTTTATGATCTACTAATATGATGGAGTTAGAAAACGAAGAAAAATTATTTGTAGGATTTACCGATTTACAAAATCTTTTACACAGATTAACTGCCACATTTACACTTGTTAATTCAGATGTAAGCGAAGAATGTATCCCCACCTTCATTGTATGTACATGTATGTGCCTAAATGTATGCAATTTTGCTTTCTTTTTTTTCAAGTGCGCTTTACACATTTAAATTTTTATATATTTACATATAAAACACGAGGAACATTGGTTAAGATGACGACCCGTTTATCAGATTCATATTAGATTCTGGAGTTAATCGCTATTACAACTAATTTTTTAAGTATGCTAAAATCTTTCAGATACTTATTTATTCATGCAATTAAATTGGCTACTGTAGCTTTTAAACAAATTAAACATCAACAGCTTGCGTGCAAATGTTTTTTTTTTATTCAAAACAAGTTGTTGTAATTATTCCAGGCGATTCAACATCCATTTCCTCGGACTCTGGCCTCGGGTTTTATAGCAGTGTAACGCTGCATCACAAATTGAACATCTTGTAAAACAAGTTTCCGGCGATCTGAGCGCGTGACAGCATCACATTTGATTAGATGTCAACACGGCAAGTTGTCCTGTGTTAAAAATCTTTAACATTTTTTTCAATTTGTAATTAGAAACCGCCAAAATGATAATTATTCACACAGCCCTCCTTTTAATGAATGATTAACAAAAGTAACATTTATGACAATAATAAAACGACAGCTCCATCTTTACCCGATGAAAATACACGAAAGAATCATTTAAAAAACTACATGTATATGCAATTGCTAGTTCATTTTTCAAAATTTTACACTACTAAATAATAAAATTTTATATTTATGACAAATTTAAACATATCATTAACATAAAACAGGAAAACATGTCAACAAAAGCAGTATTAATTATTCATTCAAGTCCAAAACGCAAAAGCGACAGCTAATCAATTATGCATTCAGCCGCGGAAGAAAAAGCACTCTGATTTATAACATTGGCGACTAGGTTTATAGATCACAAGCAATTACAATTTCAGAAATTTCATGGGCGATTTCTTTCACATGTTTTTGTACAAATGCCTAAGCTTTGCGTTTATGTTTTCCCGATATAAAAAAGATTTTATTCAAAATAAAGACAAAGGCGTGTCCCGTCAGCTACTTTGTACATTACCTAGGTAATAAGTTTTTCTCTTTTTTTTTTTTTTTGCTCATTATTCGCTGATTTGGTGAGAAAAGTTATGACGTGAATTCATTTGCATTTGTCATTATGAATAGCTAGGCGGAAAACAATATACTGGAGAAGAAAGTATAAGTGTGTTAAAAAATAGAGACGTTGTTTAAAGAAACAAAAATTAAATAATGATCTTCCAGAATAATGGCTATTATACTTCATGCAGAAATATACCATGGTGTTTCGATAATACTGCTATACTTTGCAAACAAAAAGCACTTTAAAAAACAAAGTAGAAAACTCTTTCATTTTAATTATGATGTAGTCCTCAGGCATTTCCTGTAATTAGATTGATCATTCGGAAAAATATCACTTCGTGCCGGTAACCGTAACCGTGAACTATGGACTGACCAATGGATAACGAGGGTAGAGGTGTCAACTCGCATGTACCGGGTATATATTGCATATCAATGCTCTACACTGCATTCCATTCAATACCAGGTAAAAAAAATTGTTTACAAGATCAGGCTTATCATTAAAGTCATTAACTCATCAGAAATGTCTTCAAACGTTTCCCTTGGGACCACAATTAAAATCGAGGAAGAGGATAGCGGTGTCTATGACTTGAATTCATCATGTGACTTATCAACGTCATCGACCTCGTTGGAATCTCGATCCCGAGTCCCTGATGAAATTCGACTGCGCATCAACAGCCGGGAGAGACAGCGCATGCACGAACTGAATGACGCTTTGGAGGCTTTAAGGAGTGTGCTCCCTCAATCACAGGGTTCGTCCCTAAAGAAACTCTCCAAACTGTCTACCCTTGTACATGCGCGGGAACACATCCTTTCTTTATCACGCTCTATTGATGCAATGAAACGGTTGGCGCACTCACTGTCTAGGGAAAAGCATCGTGTTCCTTCCACGGAAAACCTAGAAAGAGGTGTCCCCCAGTATTACAATAATCCCAGTGATTTTGTATCTGTTGGAAGAAGATATGCTCCGTACACATCAACTCCGATCAAATCTGAAGGATTACGGGATATGAGATCGTCAGAGCTGAACATCTTGTCACCATACTTGAAATATCGCAATTCTAGGCTGAATGAAAGTGAAATGGAAATCAGCTTCAAAGAGAACGTCAATGATTCTTTAGGTGTTGGAAGTACACATTCTTACAATGTGTCGCTTGAGAATAGGACCAATTCACAGTACACCACAGCACCACTGGATACCATCGGGAGAAATCTCTCAGAATTCCTTACTCCGACAAAGTACTCGAATTCCTCGCCTACAAAACCCGTTTTGAAGTTTTCCGTAGAATCGTTACTGGGACTGTCTGACAAACGTGAAAGTGATTCTTCATCGAAAAACTTTGACATTATGTGCTAATCAATGCCGAGACCTGTTATAATGGTCTGGTCAATGCCGAGACCTGTTATAATGGTCTGGTCAATGCCGAGACCTGTTATAATGGTCCGGTCAATGAAACAAGAGTGCTTTTTGTATTGTAGTTATCTCTGTGTCATTAATTCATCAACATTTGTAAATAAACCTAATAAAAAAAAACCCTGGTATGTTTGTCTTGTTGAAAACTAAAACACACAACAAACTATAAACTTGTAGTCTATACATTGCAGTATATAGATGTATAATTTCATTAATACTTAGATGATAAAATATTCTAAAAAACAAAAAACAAACCAAAAACCCCGGCTCAAACTGGTATTGTGCTTTGCTAGGGATGCAGTCATTGTTACAAATACATTGAAACATGTTCGCTTAGAAATGCTGTTCTCTTCTATTCAGTTTAGTGGTTTATCCCATGTCGCAAATAATAAATAGGACTTAAAACTAATACTAACTATAATGAATACTAGCAATTAATAATAATCATTGTGTACACTATAATATGAATTTACAGTATATTAATATGATAACGTCAATGGGAAAAATGAATTTCAAACTTTACCAAAAAACCTTTTCACCAAGATCATTCAGAATCTTAAAGTTAAGGTGGCTCAACACACCAGTGCATTATTTAATGAATCGATAAAGAATCATTTTTGAAAAATGATTGTACAAAAATGAGACCGATCTCGGCCTTGAATTTTTTTATATGATTTTTTTTTGTATTTTAAAAATAAAAAACCGCGGGGCCGGAAACATCGTTCTTGCTGCGAACAGGATAACTAAGAGCAAAAAAATTGGTTTCAATTTATGCACAATACAATTATCTAAATACATTTCAAAGACGGCAAAACAAAATATTTATGAAAATGAAATTCAAGAATTTTTGATATTTTTTAAACCTATGGATAAAAACTACGAATCAACTGTCACTCGCATTAAACAATTGCTATACAATCAGGTTTCAACAAAAAATTGAAACGAAATATTGAAATTGGAAAAATTGAAGTAAAGAAAAATTGGAAATTCTGAAATTCGAACCGATCCCGATTGTAATTAAACTGATCCTGAACCAAATCATAGAAAGTTGGAATATATAACAATTTTGCAAAAGATTCTAATGTTGTTTAGCAGTAAAATTGTTTGTTTATTTACGGATCTTATAATGCATACATCAGTTACTCATAATAAACACTGTGAAACTGCTGTAATTTTGTAAAATTTCAATTCTACAATAATTCTGATCGGGATCAGTTTTTTTAAATCGGGATCGGTTCAAAATTGATAAATATAAATTTTCCATTTCATTTCAATTTCTTTGTTAAATATTTTTGTTTGGTAAGTGCTTTATGTGACTATTTGTTATTTTGCATGAGATCTTTCTGTTTCAATTCCTGTAGAAATTATAATATCGTCGCGATATTTACTTAAAGGTGGCTCACTACACCTTGAAATATTTTCTCAAATCAGCAAAAAATTACTTAATTATGATAAATATCATAATGGATAAGAAGTATTTAAGTCAAATAAGAAAAAAAAAAATAATAAAAAAAAAAATAAAAAAAATAAATGTGCAATTTTGGATGAAAAATTACATTTTCGAAAATTTAATTAAGTATAAACATGAACAAAAGCTCCAGGCGGATTCTAACTCATGATCTGCGGTTCAGAATCCCAATACTTTAACCACTGAGCTACGAAGATGTACAACTCAATCGAACGATATAAACAGTTTAACAAAACATTGAAATCGCCAACTTGTGACGTAGTGTCTTAAAAGTATAAGTGTATACGTAGGTGTTGTGAGGTACCTTAAGTCGACAGCATTTTCATTTACATAAAAGTGTATTTTTTAATTTTCTATCAATCTCCAAAGGTAAATTAAAGGTTTGCAAAAAAACCCAAAACAGTTTGATTCATTTTCCTGTTAGGTATTAATCAGTCATATTATAATACTGTTTATTTGACTGGTGGCGTCTTCCTTGACATGTCAAATGATATTACAAATATATAATGAAGGCTATAAATAAGCGACATGTAGTATTTCCATTCTATACGATAAGTGAATTTTGTCATACTAAATCTGTAAATATCTGTAAATAGAGAACAATTGTATAAAATTGATACAAATTAAAAACTTGTTTTTACAAGATAAAATCCTGTAAATTCAAAATGGTCACCCGAGACCAATCACCAGACAACCTGAATCAGAATATGAGACGATAAAATATATGATTATAAAAAATAATCAAAGTACTGAAGTACTGACGGGAGTTGATTTTATCGACTATTATTTATTTTAAAATCAACGATATGTTAGGTTATTTTGCATGGCAAGTAGTTTCCTAGACCCCGTTTCCTATATGTATTTGAATCATACACATTTTTTAT
This sequence comes from Magallana ariakensis, assembly GCA_020458035.1. Classification (NCBI taxonomy): domain Eukaryota; kingdom Metazoa; phylum Mollusca; class Bivalvia; order Ostreida; family Ostreidae; genus Magallana; species Magallana ariakensis. The sequence goes on along the minus strand of CM035812.1, from coordinate 76,383,966 downwards.
AACATGAATTCTTCGACAGGAATTTCGTAAAAACCCCATATGAATCATATGTAATATTCAAATAATTAATTCCATCAAACTACGTATCAGTAATCGAAATATTTCTGAGAAATTGTATGGATCCAAGCACTAAAGAACTCTAGTCTCGTTCAACTAGACGCTCGCCTGTCTCCGTTAATCTCCGACAAGCAAGAGAGACTCTCTTCTTGTCGGAGATTAACGGAGACAGCCAAGCGTCTGCTGAACGAAACTATATTGAACTCTGGCGTAGGAATACATACAATGTACGAATAAAAAAAAATATCTATATTGTTCGTACCATTTAAAATCTGATTATTTACAAGGTATCTATAAATAAGTATCATTGAAAAACTATGCTTTAGAATACATTACATCAAATTTATCGATTATTTTCAAGAACTAAATGTTGTCAGCGGTGTTAATTTGTGCTTAGGTCCAAACACTGTTTCACTTTCGGTTTGCCTGAGCAACTGCATAGGAGAGTTGATTAAAATCAACTCCCAAAAACCATTATTAACGTTAACACCAGAACCAAGAAAACTTTAGAACTTAGTCAAAATGGTTTTTTTTTTCAAGATCAATGCAATTTTTTTTTATTATTTTTTATTTATTTATTTATTTATTTTTTTTTTTTACATCAAACCGACATTTAGAATTCAAAATGAAATTTTACTGTGAAAGAGACATGAAAATGTTGTTTAAAGACTTGATACGAAGACAATTCTTCTGACCACATTTTGAATTCAGATGTAATAAATTTGAATTAAAATTGAATAATGAAGCTGTTAAAACGTAGAAAATACAGTGGAAATCAGTTAATCTTTAAGTTTAACTTTACTGTATATTATCATGTCATGTTTTACTGATTAATTGTCACAAGTCAGGAATGCTTTATGACGCTGTTAAAAGAGATCTTTAATACACAGCTGTTTCTGTCTATATGAAAAACAAATATTACGTAATCTGGCAGAGCCTTGATGTGTCACTGCACTCTTTTTCTAAAACAATTATCTTAATTGTTCACTCGCATTAAGATATTGAAAATGAAAGAGGTAATTCGGAACTCTTGGAAAAATGAAAAGTGATTCGTCCTTTCTTAAAATAAATGACCAATACTCAAACTGTAAATTTTTTATTGAAAAGGTGGAATACGCATTCTAAGACACAATATTGACCTTAATTGTAAAATCTAGACTCATTTGATTACCTAATTAAGTACTTTGTAGAAAGTTATTCTAGGAGATATCAGGGTAAAATGTTAAAAAAGCCACCCAAACAATGATATAAGTAAAGGAAATATTTAAACAAATTAACAATATACTTTTATCAAAAAGTTTCCTAGACTCTTTATCTTCTCTCGTATAAAATAGAATTACTACGGTTAATCAATAATGGCAACCCCCCCCCCCCCCCCAAAACCCGCTTTTATCTTTGACAGAGAATAAAGGAAAATATCCAAAGAAGAAATGGGAAAAAAGGGCTAAGGTCAATGAAATGAAAATATAGAAATGAAATGAGTACTAGTTCTTGTAAATAAATGCCGGTATCAAAAGCGCATGCTAAGTTTGATAAATTTGTCATGTTGTAAATTTTGAATTTACTGGGTGGGTGTAAATACAAAATTTACAACATGACAACTGTAATGTTGTAAATTTTGTATTTACACCCGCCCAGTAAATTCAAAACTTTTAAAGCTATTTACATACAATTTTTACTATTCAATTTATATCAAGTCATGTATTTTAAACATGAACTGGGTATAAAATGATGTTTATTTATTTTCTTTAGTACATTCTTACAAGTAGGATATCTCTTGCATAATAAATGTGGTTAAATTAACTAGGTAATCTAATAGAAAGTCATGTTGTAAATTTTGTATTTACACCCACCCAGTAAATTCAAAATTTACAACATTACAAATTATCAAAAAATAAAAAACATAAAGAATAATGTAGAATCATGATAGAATTATAAAAATCATCCAAAAAAGATAGGAAAGGATTTAAAAGATGATATTTTGCAGAGCAAATTAAAATTAATTTAAAGGTGCTAGAACATAGATAGAAACTGTTTAACAACACGTCATCTTGTACAATTAATATGGCGACTTGACTGGTTCACCCAAGGCCAACACAAGACAACCGTAAAAAGCACTAGATGTTTTTTCTCGTTAAAGATTACAGCAATTATTTTACGCGATTTAAAATATTTGTGTAACCCCGTAGGAAAAATGAAATTGATATTATCCCGTTTTTAAAAAAAAAGAATGTATATTTGTGCACATGCCTGAGAAAAAAAATTCACGTTTATCAATGGTAATTAAAAATCAAACATTTGATAGACAAAAATCCCCCCAAGGAGTCGATACTAAAGTTGTTTTGCCCTTAGGTGTTTCGCGTAATATTTTATTCAACGATACGGAAAATCTGCGAGAGAAATACCGTAACATTGTAATTATTTTGACTGTCCAATGTGTGTATAGGATAGAAAAGTGTTAACAACTATGAATCGGGTATATAACGCACGGCATTGAATGTGTTTGAATATCAGTCTTCGGGAGGCAAACAAAGAACAAAAGTATTCTAAGCCCAATAGATCAGCGAAAGCTCAGAAAATGTCTGCAAACTGTTCCAACGAAACTGTCTTTGGGATTAAAGACGAGGATAGCGGTGTGCATGACGTGAATTCATCATGTGACTTGTCTACGTCATCTAATTCTTCAGAATATCGATCCCGAGTCCCTGATGAAATTCGACTGCGCATTAACAATCGAGAGAGACAGCGCATGCACGAACTGAATGACGCTTTGGAGGCTTTAAGGAGTGTGCTCCCTCAATCCCAGGGACCGTCCCTAAAGAAACTTTCTAAACTGTCAACTCTTGTACATGCGCGGGAACACATCCTGTCTCTATCACGTTCTGTTGAGGAGATGAAACGTTTGGTACATTCAATGAGTAGAGAAACTTTTCATAACATCGATGATTTGAAAAGAAATGACCCCCATTTTGTCCACTCCCCGAAATCATTTGCTCCTGTTGGACAAAGATACGCTCCATGCACCTCCACTCCAATCAAAAACACAGGACTTCTAGAAACGAGGCTTCTTCCCCGGGACACGCTCTCGCCTTACTTAAAATATAATCAGTTCAAGCTTAATGAAAGCCAGATAGATGTCAGGTTCAAAGAGAATATCAATGACTCTTTAGGTGTTGGAAGTACACATTTTTACAGTGTGCCGCTGGAGGATAGGACAAGTTCACAGTACGCCACAGCACCACTGGATACCACCGGGAGAAATCTCCCAGAATTCCATATTCCGACAAAGTACCAGAATTCCTCACCAACAAAACGCATTCTGAAGTTTTCCGTAGATTCCTTGCTGGGACTCTCAGAAGGACGTGAAAGTTGCCAGAACAATTCTCTCTCAGAAGACGTTGACATTATGAGTTAATATTTACAGAGATGGGACATTTGCAACAAGAGTGCTTTGATACATTGTATTATTATTTGTAAATAAACCTGGTCTAAAATATATAGATGTTTCGTATCTTATTCTAAGTTATCATCCAACAGAGAAGGCATACTTTAACTGACAATTTTGTATCGATCCATCCTGCATGTATAAAAGAAAATGATGATATATAAATAGTCATACCCAAAGAAAATTGGCGACAATATTAAAACACCCCGTTTGCGAGATTTTGTTCGAGATTGAGAGGAGACCGAAGTGATTAGTTTTGTCGTTAAAATCAGACTGGTAATAAGAGATTGGGTCGCCAAGCAGTGCAGACCCAATATAAGCATAACAATGTAAGCAAACGCAGCATATGCATAAATGCTCTGCTGTTTCTAGTGTACCACAAACAGCAATTTACTTTAAAGGTTATGAATGTCTATGATGAAAGAAAATCTTCTAAAAAGCAGCAGCAGCGAGCAAGAAATACTAGTAATTAGCATTATCTTAAAGGGGCATGGTCACGATTTTGGTCAAATTCTATTTTTCTGTTTTTATTATTTACAATGCTTTAGGAATGCATTTCTAATTATCAACTCAAATTTGAGAGTCAGTCGTTGAGTTAAAAGCAAGATACTGGGCTTACATGTAAACATGTCTCGTGTCCTGTTTTTGTTGACATAGGTTCAATGTACCAGCAAAAAATCTTTTTTAAGCTGATTTGTCTATCTTCTTATTTATTTTAAGCATAAATAAACAGTTTCTAACGTTTAACACATTCATTTTAGGTCTAAAAATGGAATTTTCACTTCAACATTCAAAATGTAATCAAAAGCAAATGAAGAAGAAATATTCTATCAAGAGAAATTAACTGAAACTGGGGAACGTCTTGTTTGTCCTTAAAAGTAAATGGTATATAAAATATATAAATAAATAAATAAAAAAAACTAAATAAGTCCGATTTTTTGGCTATTGCAGTATCAGTTTTGAATTTTGCCACTGTATCTAAACCCGCCAACTTTTAACTTTAAATACTGTCACGTGACTTTGATCATCATCATAACGAAGTTTGCACACCACATAACGAAGTTTGTACATAACAGAAAGATGTTTGTACATGACGTAATGAACAAAAAAGCACATCGCGTAATGATGTTTAAAACACATAATGTAAAGACGGAATCACATCACATAATTAGAAAAGCACACGCCATAATGATAACTGCACACCACATATCTCATAATCAGTCAAATAATGCCAAATGCACATCACATATTACCAAATGCACATGCCATAATAATGAATGCACATCACATAATTGAAGGAGTACACCACATAACGATAAAAGCACACCACATTTGATACAAGGACATCACATAACGATTAAGCACGCTACATAAAAATATAAGCACATAACGAATTTAGTTTTGCCATGATAAGACAGTCCAGGCGTTCCATAGTATACAATGTAGAAACAATTATTACTGTCCATTTTTTATCAAGTCATGTAGGTTAGGCACAATAAGTATACTTTTTATAGGACTGAAACTTGGCTAGAAACGATGTTTATTCATTTTACTTTGAGCTTCTTTAGAACATTCTCAGGCAGATTCCTTACGTGTGGTTTATACCATTTATACCACTAGGTAATCAAATTAAAAAAAAACAAACTTGTTTGGCATATCCTCTTTTGTTTTCTAAAATGTGTAAAAAATTTCTATACTGTGTAAATGTTCCTTAATTGACCTTAATTGTGAAATCATACTGCTTTAAAAATTAAAAAATAATATTACAAATAAAACTGGTAAAATAATATACACGTAGAAATATGCATCTTGATATATCAAATCGATGATAAATCATAAATGTTGTCATATATAATCCCAAGACTTTATGTACTGAACAAGGTAAGGGAAAAAGTCATCCTTTTACATGTAAGTAATAAATATGAAAATCTAATTAAAAAACATTAAAACGAAAAACATCGCAATGATAGTGAGCAGAAAAATAAAGCCCCCCCCCCCCCCCCCCCCACACACACACACAAACAGAAAAATGGAAGAGATGATATCGTGCTATGAAATTTGGTGGTGACTATAATTTGGTGGTGACTATAATTTTGTAAGAAGGTGCTACAATACAAATCATTACTTGTTTTACAAGCTTCCAATATGTGTCTTGGCTGGTTCACCCAAGGCAAAGCACCAGACAACCGTAAAAATTAAATTACTGCGCAACTGCCCTTTACAAATTACAATGTTCACACTATTCAAGATGTTTTCTGCAACTTTTATTTTACTGGTCATATTAAAATCTCATTTTAAAAATGCACAAACGATAAATATAGAACATATATATTTACAAATGCATTTTGTTTAAATATTACATAAAAATATAATCATTGAAATAGTAACATATATATGTATATTTAAGTTGGTATCATAATTGTTTCGCCGGAAGGTGTTCCGAGTACTGATCTATCTAATGTAGTGGAAAATCGCTAATCAGTAATTGCTGTTACAATATAATCATGGAAATGGCCAATAACTGTGGAGGGGAAACAGAAGTGTCAACAAATAGGTAATGGTATATATTGCACAGCGATCACGTGTTCTGTATCCACCCTCAACCTGAGTGAGGTAGTTCATCTCAGGTCACTGCAAGCTTACTACAAATTAAGTGTGTTAGATTGTAAATCCAGTAACACAAAATGTCTGCCAACGGCCTGAGTACAGTCACCCTTAAAATAGAGGAGGGGAGGGAGAGTGGTGTTTATGACGTGAATTCATCATGTGACTTGTCTACGTCATCCAATTCTTCAGAGTCTCGATCCCGAGTCCCTGATGAACTTCGACTGCGCATCAACAGCCGGGAGAGACAGCGCATGCACGAACTGAACGACGCTTTGGAGGCTTTAAGAAGTGTGCTCCCTCAATCACAGAGATCGTCCCTAAAGAAACTCTCCAAACTGTCAACTCTTGTACATGCGCGGGAACACATCCTGTCTCTTTCACATTCTATTGAGGATATGAAATGTTTGGCACGTTCTTTGTCTAGGAACAAAGGTCAAGGCGTGGATACTTTGGAGAGTAGTTTGCACAATTTTCATTATCCCAGTGCTTTTTCTCCTGCTGGAAAAAGATACAGTCCGTACACCTCAACTCCGATAAAATCCAATGGGCTACGGGAATTCCGACCACCAGTTCCAAACGGTTTGTCGCCATACTTGAGAGTAACAGACTCCCGGCTAAATAAAGGTGAAATGAACCTCAGATCAAAAGACAACGGCAATGATTCTGGTTTATCAAACAGTTTATGTTACTCTTTGCCGCATGATGACACAGCTAGCTACCAGTTTACGTCAGCGCCATCGGATGCAGTTAGGAGAAAATTCCCAGAGTTCCATACTCCGACAAAGTACCAGAACTCCTCACCAACAAAACCCGTCCTGAAGTTTTCTGTTGAATCGTTACTTCAACTTTCTAATAAACGTGAAGGTGATTCTCCATTGAAAAGCGGTGACATTATGTGTTAGCCATTGCTGAGAACGTGGAACTTAAACAAGTGCTGTTTACCATTTTATTGATTTTGTAAATACTGTAAATAAATACTTGTATAAACAAAAACACTGACTTGTTTCTTTGTGATTGAAAATCATATGTGCGAACAAAGTTTGTCCGTATGACAAATACTAGTATTTATTGTTTACATATAAACTTACAGATAGATGTATGTGTTACATTAAAAGTTTAAAATTTATCAATTCAAACTTAACCATAACAGTTTTAAAACTGTTATAGTTAAGTTTGAATTGATAAATTTTAAACTTTTAATGTAACATATGTACACAAGGAAACATTGATGTGGTCATCAAATGCTGCCCGGGTAAAATACACGTACGTATTCAGTACACATCTTTTCGTCTTTTGAAAACGTCTAAAAGTGTTTAGGTATCTATCATTTTAATGTGCTGAGAATTGGTATCAAATGATAAAATAGAATTAGAATATAGTGACATCCGTCGTGACATACAGAATAGATATACAATATATATACACACGCACATTTATCATCTTTGAATATGCTGTAATCGTTTTCTACCAAAAATCTTGAGGCCGCACAGTTCGCAACCCTGACAAATGGACAGCTTAATTTATATTGCACAAAAAAATATCAAAGATAAAAATTATTCGATTTGCAATTAATCCACATATATTGCTCTAGACCTATCCGGAGAAGAACACTACCCAGTTTGGAGAATTACTTTAGGGACGATTTCTCTCTCTCTCTCTCTCTCTCTCTCTCTCTCTCTCTCTCTCATTTATTTCATATACAATACACCCTTTCTGAAAATCTGTTTTTAGATTCAGTGCACGTTACTGTAATCAGGGTCATTGATCACGTGACAAGAAAATTTAAAAATAAAAATAGCATCGCGTGCCGCGTGTTGATAGCGACAATAATCGATCTCCTCAATCCCATGCTGCTACTCAACAAATGCAATCGTTCATATTCTGGTTGTAAAAATGTAGACATTTCAATTCACATTTCAAAATCTTGATTTGAAAGAAGTAAACAAAGTTCTTTATCATGTAAATATGAATCATGTAGTTGAAGGCCCTTCCCACCGTCTGTTGTAATTAACAACGCAACGATGACAAAGTATCGGCATTACTGAAAGTGGTCGAAGAAAATAAAATTAGTCAGCTGTTTGTTTACGGAACATATCTATTGAGATATAGATGTGAGATTTACCTAATCCTGTTTTTAAATATCCATATATTTTGTTGGTTGTTGTTTTGTGACATTTCAAACCAAATGACAGATTGGCCTTAATTTTATACAACTTAAACATCATAAGATTTACATATTAAGCTTTCAACAACTCTAAATATCAAATTAAAAGACAAAATGCTTCCTTTAGTGGTCTGTGCAGGTATGAAGGCAGCTATGTCGTACATTGCAGATAATATACATAACCCGCGTCAGCCGAGATTGAGGGGAGAAGGACCGTGAAACGAGAAATGATCAAATAACAACTTGAGAAAAAATAATATAGGATTTGTGTATGATAGATTTGCTTTGTTCCATACATAGGTTGATATAATGTCACTGAAGTACCAATACGGCGTGGATGTAAATAAAAAATCTAAATTGTAAATATATGCAAGAATGCCAAATAATATCTGTGTTTTTTCATTTTGACTTCCATATTTGAATATAAAAAGGTTCTCAATTTCTGCAATGTACAGTTAAGCTATGTAGATAGGAGAAAAATGGGATACTTAAAAAGGAGAAATCAACATTCCACAGAGGGCTAGAGCTATCTATAAATAGATTATATTGTACAGTGAGCTTAGCCGATAATTCTTGGTCAGAAATCGAGTATACTTATAAGACAAAGATGCATAAAAAAACTTAATAATCTACATACCTACATGTATCCTTTGGTTATGTTTTTAACACAATCATTAAGTAAATGTATGCTAGATATATTTTTATTTACAATTAATATAATCAAATTCTCAAAATCGCAGATATACATTTAGTTACTTTAAGTTTTTATAACAAACTAAAAAACAAAAAACCAATCTTAAAAACACCAGAACCCCAAAACCCCCAACAAAAACTAACACCTTCACGATATATAAGTTCAAAGTAAATACATACACATTTATTTTATATGAAGAAACGTAATATGAAATTCATATGTACATCATAATAAATAAGATAATTGAGTGGCAATTGCAAGCGACAAACCCCACATTGACGATAAAGTAAAACTTGTTTTACAAGATGTCATCCCGTTAATTTAATACATTTGTAATATGGTACTTTACTAGTTCACCCAAGGACAGGCACCAGTTCAAACACTGTTACTAATTATTTCACAGATTCACACTTATCAAGATGTATCTCCGGGTCTTACCTCCATACAGATGTACGCGAGGAAAATTATATTCTTTTGATGGAATACAATACTTGCTATACTCTTGATCGTGGTTTATGAAAAATATACATACAAAGAATATACATATTTATATAAATCGAACTCGCATTATGCATGTATATGCTGGTAAATGTAAAAGAAAGATGTATCGAATTCTTTGATGATTTTTTTCATTCTTAAATAAAGTTACGCCTTTTGTTAACGTGAGGATTGTATCTAAGAGAGCAAGAATATGAAGAATAAATTTGAATTTAATTTTGAAGCTTGGCCTAAACAAGTCGCTGTTGTGTGACATTAGATTCTTACAACTGACGTTTTCTTATTCAAAAAGCAAACAGGTATATTTAAAAACAGTTCTATATCATTGTCAAAAAGGAATCTAAAAGAATAAGTAATAAATAATTTAACTTCATCCCAAGATCTAATGTTACACAGAGACGCCAATTGTTTGAGGAATGGCTGATCTTTGGCCCCATCACTGTGAATGCGTTGGTTATATATGCAGATTTTATGTGGTATTTTTAGACCACAAAACGTGAATCCCTATTTTCAAATTTGTGTGCATCAATTTTCAAGTATAAGAAATGTCATAGGTGAACAAACTTGAATATCGGTACAAAAAGTTACTTGACGCCATCTAAACTTGTCTTTTTATAGGTACATAATTTCCCGCACTATATGAAATATAAAGAAGAAACGTTTGTAACTCTAAGTACCTGTGATACGGAAGTAGATCTGAATTTAATAATGTATGTTGTTTAATTTTATTTACATATCAAATAACGAATCGTTAAAATTGTATACTTGAGAAGAAATGTATTCGATACTGATCGGAAGGACGATTCGTTATTTGATACTTATATAAAATTTCACAATATATAATTTAATAATGTATATTGTGAAATTTGAGTAAGCTATTTCAAATCATGAAGCCTGCTTTAGATATAGAAATTTAATACATGCCTTCTCCAGTAATCAACTTATATATCAAAATATATTATATCATAGTTGCACAACATTATTTAACCTCATATATGATATGTAGATATGCACAGAAGTAGTGAAAAAAGATGGCAACCAATTCCTTCCAAATTTTGTACAATCCAGAACGAACATGCGCGGATCCAGAATTTTTTTCCAGGGGGGGGGGGGGTCCGAAGGGTAATTGTGTTTTCCAGGGGGGGTCCGAGGCATATTTGCGATAATTTTACTATGTAAATTTAATAAATTTTCATTTTCCAGGGGGGGGGGGGGGGGGGGTCGGGACCCCCCCGACCCCCCCCCCCCCTCTAGATCCGCGCATGACGAAAATATATACTGTCGACATAAAATGTAAAAGTTTGTACAAACTCAGAGAAACCTTACAGTACTATACTTATAAGAACTTATTTTTAAAAAGTAGCATTTATTGGCTTGCTAGACAATAATTATCAAAATATCTTTAATGTATTGACTATTCTAAATCATTTAATAAACTGTCACTTAAAGAGAAATACTGCTAGATTACAGAGGAAATTTTATGACAAATTAAAACTGTAAATAAAAAAAAAAACCAAACTAAGCTAATATCACCTTAAAAATATTTTTTTCCTATAAATGATATAGAAATAAAAATAATTTAACGAAAAATCACACAAATTTGAAAACAAAATTAAATCTTAAAACATGAGAAAATCCTTGTACCGTTAAAATCCCAACAGATTGCTTTTTGTCAGAACGAGTCTGTGCTACAAAAAGTCAACCAGGGAGAAAAAAGGTAACAAAATCTGGTTTACAATTGCACATGTTTTTCAACATGTCAAACATGGAAGCTGCAAGATTTGCCGTGAGGCGGCGCAATTATCGCGGCGTGAAACGAGATGACCCGTCTGATTTCATAGCGAATAAGAAGCAATCGGGTGGAAAGATTCCGACCAACACGCTTGATTGGTCACTGTCGTCCAGAGGAGTCACCCAGCGAATAAAAGCAGGGGTAGATGCGGGAGGCAGCATCAAATCGTACTTTGGTGTCAAAGTGTCAGTGTCTCAGAAAATATCAGAAATCTGGAACATGGGGAGTGAGGTAGAATTTGAGATCAACGTGGACACCCTGGAGGATAGTGAGGCCAATGACAGCGGTATAAGCGACATAGACCTCTCCACCGACTTTTGTAACACTTCTTGTGACCAGACCCCGCCCTCCAAATCCCGCGTCCCTGAAGATATCCGACTCCGGATAAACAGTCGGGAACGGGATAGGATGCATAACCTAAACGGCGCCCTGGACAGTCTACGGCAGGTGCTTCCCCACTCCCGCGGACCCAGCGTCAAGAAGCTGTCCAAACTGTCCACGCTGTTGCTGGCAAGGAACTATATCGTGACACTGACCAAATCACTGGAGGAACTCAAAAACATCGTTGGAGACTTGTCTTGTAAGTCTCAGCCTGTTCATTCTCTCCAAGCTCTGTCCAGGTTGTCTGGTGAACTCCGAGAATCTAGCACTACGTCCCGACCGAGAGTGACCCCAAAATCGAGATATTCCCCGTATTCAGTCAAATCCCCTCACCGCCAAGAGAGACCGACATTGTCCTGTTTGAACACAAGCCTCAGCGTGAACGTTAACACAAGCCTCGGTGTGAACGTGAACTCAAGCCTCGGTGTGAACTTGGGGAATTCTGTGCCTTTTGCAGACAAAACTAATGTTCGAGGACCCCAGAAAACGGACGACAAACCCAAGATCAGCTTCTCTGTGGAATCGTTGCTTAAGAAAACGTGTAGTAAAGAAGATTATCAACTTGAATCGAGTTCTTACCACGGGCACCTGCCGAACGGAGGTCCGATACCCTTACCGGCATTTTACTCGGTCCATCCTAGTCCGTTCTTCTACGGCCATTCAGCGACTTATCCAAATCAGCCTGTTGGGACGACATACAACTATTAATTAGCTTTGTCCTAGAACTTGTTGAATTGTGATACATGTTGTACATAGAGTTATCTAAATTATTACCATGTAAAAAATGCAAATAAATTAAAAAAAAATTGAAATATAAAACCTCTTATTATTATAATTTCTGTTGAGGAGTATATTCTCTACGATACAATGGTAAACAAAGAAAGACAAATGTGGTTTGCAAGATAGATAAGACAGCGAAACGGACGTTTTACTGGAAGCATTTATAAGTATCAATTATTTACGCTGTAATTCTCAAAGGAACTTTTATTTTCTTATATAAAATTTACATTTTACAGTGTTTTTGTGATAACAATACGAATCGATTTTGTAATATATAGTCCATTACATTTCATCAATGACTATTCTAATATTTTACCTACAGTTGCTGAAAATCATACCAATATAAGTAATAAGGAATCATTCTTTGAATGTTATGAGGTGATCAAATACAGTCGGGCGTGATCAACTCTATCATATAGCCCTTTGGGCTTCATTGAATTTTATCACCCGACTGTATTTGATCTCATAATTCCTTATTCCTTTGTTAATTTGTTTTTATAATATGTATTAAAATAAAATAACCGAAATGTTTTCAGACATGTTTTAATTTTTTTCACTTTTTATTTTGAAAAGCAGAATTTACTATGCTACATGTGTATATACATGTAACACTAAAATAAGTAGTTATGGGGATTTAAGTTAAGACGCTCCAATGGCTAATCCCAGGTCACCGTACGGGGAGTCATGATTTCGATCTCTTTACTTCCCTGTCACCGACCGGTTAGTATAAAAATACACGCAAAGTATTCCAATGGGATCCACCCTTTTAATACGTGTCAAAGTTATTAATTACATGTATAAAGCGTATTTTCCATTCGTTTAAAACCCAAATAAACATGTTGAATACGTGCTCGAGAGATTGTAACTTCTGTATGAACATAAAATTGTTGTGAAATGCGCATAAAACATGTGAGTTGTATATTAAGATGAACGTGAATGTATTTTGTTCAAGGAATGTAAACATGTTTTAAAACATGGACGCGATATTCGTTTGTTGTTCTTTTAAAGAAATGTGTATACATGTATAAAAAAATACGACAAATTTAACTATAAACATTTACATTTCACAAAATTGTAACATATAGATAATGTGTAGAACTGTGGGAACTGAGGAACACTTGAACAGGGATTTTACCCTCCATTTTAGACTCCAAAGAGTCTAATGTTAATGTTTATATTATAATATGTAAACTATTGTAAACTGATGGGCTGTATTGCCCAAAGTTGTATTTCTGAATAAATAATATAGTTGGGCAACTGAACATGTAGATGTGGAATCAATAACGCGCTTTAAGGTACTTTTTCATGCCGTTCTTTCAGAAAGAAGGCAATAACTTAAGTACAATTTACACGTAACATCACATATTTGACCACTATAATTTATTTAAATCAACCGAATAAAACTACAATTGGATTAGCCCAGGCGCTCCAGGTATTTTCCCACGCTTAATAATAGTTTGTACATTTTACTCATATTGCCATAAAAAGACATGATTCCATTATCTGTACTGTAATAAAAACAATATTTTAAATTTTTAATAAAATATGTAAATATTTTCTCGAAAAAAAAATTGAGTTCGGTCCGTGAATGGTATTAATTCTCATTCCCCCGGGACAGTGGACACAGACCGCCGGCCCCTCTCCGCAATGCCCCTCACGCTCGGACCGCAAAGTCAATATTTTCTTTGCGACTTGCAGCCACTGATTGTCTGGGCGCCATCTGGTGGCGGCTTGTGATGTGATGATGTCACTGTTTATCTGACGGGGCACAAACGATCGCCGCCCCTTAATTGCACGGTGTCCGCACGGTTGATTTGAAGGGTATTGTATAAAACCAGGAGTCGGAAACGGCTCGAATAACACGTGTATGGTTCTGTTATTATAATTATGTAAATTAGATTTTATTTAAAAATGAATTTTCCACATAAAGGACACTTCACGTTGAAACATTTTAGCGTTTTATTCAAACAGATTTATAAATAGATTTGAACAAGAAAAATACCTTAAGTTAACTACACGGACGTGCTTTTAATGTCTCTCCGTTTATTAAGTACACTGTACCTGTACATTTAGCGCCTGATAATAAAAAAAGAGCGAAAATTTTACCTGCAGGGTGTTAATTTCGGTAAGATGCGTGAAATTGTGTAAATGCACTCTATCCGGGTAGGTCTGTTATAATTGTTAAACTGCCATTAAAATCGGAGAAGTTGATATTTACAAGAAAACCATTTGCGTTGCATAAAATATACTAGATAACATAGTAAATCTTTCATATATTTCTTTAATCCAAATCAATGCAAATCATGAGTTGTTTCCCCCCAATTTTTACCTAAAACGCATTTGATGTTAAAAGAAGTTTTTGAAAAATGTAAAAAAAAAAAATAAATGATAATACTTTTTTTTTTAAAACGGTGATTATATATATATTGAATATTATGTATTTTCTTGTTAATCGATATCCCAAAGCGCATAAATATTTAATTATAAGTGACAATTCCAAAAATTCTTCACTCCACTTATCAATTAATGAGATCAATGTCAGGAGTTTAAGATGGAAATGAAACTGTGAAAAGACATGTCCCCGAGTTCCGGTGACGCATTGTTCCGGTAAGAGGCGTTCCCGCGCGGTGATTAGCCGAGTCGCTTATGTCATTGATACGATCGCCATTGCATTCACGAGCAGACGACATGCGCAGTAGGCGGCCATTCAGCTTTAATGCGAAATGATGACACGGGTGTTAGGGTTATTGTAGATTGAAGATATCGGCCATGCCGTCAGGGATAACTTCTTAATCTCATTTCACGATTCAAGGAAACAGTTTCTGGCTTCCTTCGCAAAATACATACCCGAATCGGAAAATACTAATGCATGCAAGCATTTACACCATATCAATTTTGAGATAATTTATTGCTATGTATTATGATTTATGGACAATGGTAACTTTAAGGTTCTGAATGTTATATATTTTTTTTATATCGGTCTTTGAATGTCTAACTTACATAAATTACATATTTATAATACAAATTGTACCTTAATTCTTGGTTTTACATACATATATATAGGCCTAATGAGTGTCAACAAAATTAAGCGCTCGTTGAAGAAGTATTTACAAAAGACTACCTTTTAAAGCACAAATAAAACTTAATAACGGTCTGATTAAAATCGGATCCTCGATCCGCTTTGTAGCGACAATAGAAAAACAAGGAGCGGATCGAGGATCTGATTTTAATCAGATTGGTCTTATGTCGGGCTGTGCATTTGATTTTTAGAGAGAAAAACGTATATTAACTAAGTATGGCTGAAGATTATAATTTCTGTACTGTTATCTGTTTTTGTTATGGAAAATCCCCGGGCTTGAATTATAATTGCATGTCTGTTTTTATATCTTAGATAGATCTTCATAGGTGAATATCTGAATTTTATTCTAAACATCCTTGTGTTGAAATACTTCATAACCGTAAACTATAATTTTTTTATTTTGTTTACAAACAAAAATGGTAAAAGAAAACACTCTAGTTACATCAAATTCTATGCTGACTTTTGTATTCTGATTTAAAATTGCATGTTTCATATAAGGCGATAATTCATGTTTAAATTATGTCACTGTAAAAGGGCTGGACAGTAACCTAGATAAAAGATAAAGATAAACGCAGTACTGTTATTAAGTTACATAACACATGCATCTATACTTATAAATCAAGACTTTCTGCCAATAAACTACGCAATGCCTCTACCAGAGTAACTGCTTACACCTTTGGTATTTCAACATATGAGAGTTGATGTCCGTAAGCTATAATTGAATTTTACCAAATAATTAAGTAATTATTTTAAAATAAGTTAAAAACCTACTTTCATTTTCGATAAACCAGCCCGAAATAGCAAAAATGAGAGTAATGGTGGACACGCTTTGGGGAATCCAAATCAGAGGGAATTTGCATCGGAAAACTATAGTATATGCTTGCAGTGAAATAATGTTGAGTGATTACGTAAATAGTAAATATATTTATTGGGAACTTATTCAGGACATACAAAGAAATTAAGATTTGACAAAAGTTGATTAATGAAATGAGCCGATTCGTTTCTTAGATGCGCAATTTTTTAATGAAATGAGCCGATTCGTTTCTTAAATGCGCGATTTTGTTTTGATGATGGATGTTCTATCCATCAAAACTAAAATCGCGCATTTTAAGAAACGAATCGGCTCATTTCATTAATCAACTTTCCAGAACGGTGTAACCAAGAACGCGGGTTGACTAATTAACGTCATGGCGGAGAGTGTACATGTAGGGTGAGTTCATCATGCATCGCTGGCAGACATCGTTGGTTAATACAAAAAAGCTAATAAATAAAATGTTCCAATGGGACGCGATTTAAGTTTTGATGGAAAGAATTTAAGAGAACGGGACTTGACTAATAAACATCATGGCCGGAAGTGTAAGGCAAGTTACATGTAATCATTGGGTAGATACTTTGGATTACAACTTTGGTTTAAGTTATGCAAATTAATTGCGTACACGTTTAAAGGTATATGTGGCGTATTTTTAGTGAATAACAATAATAAGATCTGATTATTTGCTTCATTTCTTTACTTTAAGATAGGACTTTCACACAAATTACGCTTTATAAGTCAATCGCATAACAAAGATACAAGAAATAAAAAAAATATTTTTTATTTTTTACCGACACGGTAAAAAATACAAAAGATTTGAATAACCCCGCCTTAAATGGGTCACGTGACATCCATCTTGGTCTGTCAACAAGAATGGCGACGACGAGAATGATAGGTATACATACCGTTAAGTTTGACAGATTTGGCTATGAAAGAAAAAAGAGACAGACTGACAATGATAGGAACAAAGGGAAGATTGTCATCGGAGACAATGTAGATTGATGCAACAGGAATTAAAGCCGAATTAAACTTAAGTTTCCATGATGAAGTTGTAGGGCTTTTGCTAGTCAGGTTCGTGCTCCGTTTGTCCCGTGTCTTTATAAGTTTTAAACCACAAGTGGATTTTCGTTTAGAGGAATTTTTGAATAAAGAATAAATAAACACTCTCAGTACATGTACATGCATCCCTCATGGAGAGGGGTATTAATTTACTCCGTTTACCGTGTCGATGATGCTAAAATCGTGCTTCGTCTTTATTACACTTAATAAACAATTTATATCGTTCTACATTAATGAATATCGGAATAGTAATGCTTCGAGTATCATCTGATATTAGAATTATTTAATTTAAGACATGAAAAACGTGATTCTAATTTGTAAACAAGCGCTTCTTCCATCGTGTTTTCAATGCTAGGTTTTCCCGCACTCATGCGCAGTGGCGTTATAAATGGCGGATTACATTAATTGCTAGCGCTCTCGAGCGCTAGCAACTACGTTAGTCTTTTTTACTGAAATACGCATGCTCGACTTAACGGTAGGGCATTCTGGGAATACTACTGTAGATAAACTGTACAATGTCAATTTCGTTTTATCATCTACATATAATATGAAGATTTGTGTTTTGTTGTAAATGCTAAAAGTAACAGTAGCTTAAATCTTATAATGCCAAGTTATTTCTAAAATTATAATAAATAGGTAGCTTTTCTTAACTACCTTCAAGCTCGGAAAACAACCTCGGATATGTTTTCCAAGCTTGCCGGAGAGGCCCGAGAAGATACGATTGCTTCAAAACAGTACCATTAGTTCTACTGATATCTTATTTTTCACCTATTTTTCACTGTAGAAATTACAGTAAATACAGAATGATTAAAGCACAGTTAATGAGCTATGCCATTGCCGATGTGAAGCCCACTCTAGATTCACTATTCTGAATTGAGACCCCCACCCACCCCCAACACAATTCTGGTGCACCACTGTGCCTTCCTATTAATAATTAATCGATTCAGAAAATTAAACCAATTGTTTAGAAATCTACTTTTGTGTTTTATGATGGCTACAGCGCTAGCTCACCAATCTTTTTAAAAGATAAGCTTGTATTCATCAGACGTGTAGCAAAGTTTAGACACAAATAACTAAAGACAGAACATGTTTTATGGGCCTAGAGTTTGTGAAACGTCTAATTATAAGAAGTATGATGTATATTTTCTCAAACTCATGTCAAAAATTTTACTCCAAATACGCCACATATACCTTTAAAATAAATTACATACATTTTATACCACGACAGATTGGTAGTAAACCTTATAAATTAATTTGTGAACCATGAACAAATTGTGTTAACAACGCCGGTCTGTATGAATAAATGATGTATGTATGAAACGGGGAAGTTGAATTCTGTGATGGGGATTAGTTGACAGTCTTTTATCTAAAATTCTTATTTGGGACAATGATAAAAATTTGATAGTGAAATTTGACATAAAGATCAAAATTTAAAAAAGATATACAACGCACTATACACCCACTCCCTGGTTTAAAATAAAATTTAAAAAAGATTGTAATTTCTTCCAGTCAGCTGCAACAAAAGGAATTCAGGCCATGTACGTATATTCAATTTCAGTTACGATTTTCATCAATGCCCGCTCATCTAAATATCCAACCATGCAGTTGCTTTTTTTTCAATTTTATAGAATAGGAAATTAATAAAAGCATTAAAGAAAAATATCGGACACAGTACATACAAAAATGAACAAAAGAATCTGGTTCAACATATCAAGCATGGCATCATATTAATGCGAATGCGTGTTAATTCCCGCGCATGCGCGGGATATCATCCAGAATAGAATAATTGCTTAACTAAAAAAAACAAAACACGAAAAGGTTTATTTGGTGACCATGCTTGCCGCTGCTCTTCCTTCGACGTAACTTTGAGTACATCTATGTTGTTCTTACGAACAGTAGAATAATTATAGCTGAAATTTTACGCTGTGGACCTGCTGTCTTTGGTGAAAGAAAATAAGTTAACCGTTAACGCACTTAATCTGGCATATTAAATGCATTCATACAAATATAAATTATTGAAGCAAAATTACGAAATTTATTGGAAAGAGAGAGAGACACACAGAAAGAGACAGAGACATAACGACTAGGAGATTGGAATAGGGTACCAATAAATAATTGTACTGGTTATACAATGTATATAAAAGAGTCAAACTTGAGATGCGCTTGAAATGAGCTTGAATAAAGATATAAGATAAATAAATAAATAAAAAATAACAAGAACATGGATTGAAAGCTTATATTAAAAGTGCTGATATTATTGTATTAATAAATTATATCAGATTAACGTTAGTTGTAAATTACTCTATATGTTCATGTAGATATTGGTTCCTATGATCTAACCCAAAAACTATTAGGCAGTTTTAAGACTTAAATTTTTTAACGTTTTCAAATTGAAGACTTACAACATTGATTTTTTGACAGTTGCAACATGAAATAAAATACACGTGTATATACAAAAAATGTAATTTGTCTGTCTCAATGTTATTTTAAGTCTCCGTATCACGTTGTTTTAAAATGTCCATTACGATTAGTGACGTCTGCAGAACGACTGCATCGTGACTCTGAGGCATGGATGCACTCTACTGATATATAAACATAATATAATATGGTCTGTTGATAACTTGTATATCACCAACTTCGGAAGGCTCCGTGTCTCACAAGATAGGGATCTGGTTCCATTTCTTCTAACTTATTTTCTAAATAAATTTACAGCTGCTAATCCAACTATTTACCATTCAGGATCCACGCATTAATATACAATTTTGCTTTTCCAGAAATGAGTATTTTTTGTCCATGCATATTAAAGAATTAATAAAGTTTTTAGAAAGAGCTGTATTCGATATTTATTTTCTGCAATTTTGAAAATTTAAAGTTATATAATTTAAAATTGCACCGAGAGAGCGCGAACGAGGGGTCAATGAAGTATACATTATGAATGAGACTTTCAATTAATGGTAGTGGAAATACATAGATTAAACAAAAGGACATTAGTACACCAAAGTATGACTGACAAAGACCAAAGCTTGTTCTGAAATCAGACACAATCATCCGGAAAAGTAAAGGCCGCTAAAGCTAGATAGTATGTATATTCAGTTTAAACAGGGAAACCCCCTCAAATTTACAAAGGTCAAAACCAGGAATCTGTTTATTCTGGATGGAAGGAAAATTAACAGTAAAAGGTATTGTCTTTGTTCATTTCTCCACACTCTCTGTTGCATGCACACGACTTTTAGACACCATCTTATAATTACTCAGGTATCTTTTTAACCTTTGCTTTCACCCAAAGAAGCAATACCGGATTTGGCACAGTCTTGCGTTTTTCATGCATCAGTCAAAATTTGTGAAAGCTTTCGCGTAATGTAAATTATATACAGAGAAAAAATAACTGTAATTTTGCAGATGAACAGTATTGTGAGTAGACTAGGAAGTAACAATTATCTGCATATATTATTAACATTGATGATGTGGAAACGCTTCAGCATATATAATTATTATATAATTGTGGTAGTGGAAGGTAACGTGCTTTAAAGAAGATTAGAAAAAAATAAAAAACTAAGATAAATGCACCCCCCTCCCCCCCAAAAAACCCCCAAACAACCAAAAACCCGTGAATAATGCTCTGGTCATTGATTAGCAGTTAATTATTGTGTGGGGGAGGGGGGGGGGCTTAGATATGTAAAATACACTTGTCGACATGTATAAACTTAACAAATAAAAAACCAAGCTTGCAGGAATTGATTAAAAATATCTGTTATATAATAATAAAATTTTTAATTTTTTATTTTATAACACTTTATATAACAGACGGAATATAGAAGATGTTTATCAATATTTTATAACAGAATAAACATTTTTAAATACGTACACGTATAATTTGGAATTATGTATGCTGCATACACATTTACATGCTCACAAGCGCATGTAGACAGGAAGCAATAATTGAAATGATCATGCATTTCAGAAACCGGGTCAATGAGGGGAAAATTTTCATAGTATTTTTTTCTTTCTATTTTTAACTTGATAAAATGTGCAAGATCTGCATATTAAGCATTTTAAAAATATCATTTGAAGTACATGAACCATACGTTGTTTAGTTAAAGGTATCCAAAAGATAACACATCGATGAAGTGAAGGTAGTTTGAAAATGAAATAAAATATATACATGTACATATACGTTATGAATGAAGCACTTTACACTTAGCTAGGAATAGTTCGATAATAAACTGATTAAGGTAACGCAGGTTGTACTTGCATTTTCTGTACAGGATTTAAAAAGCACTTCAAGTTTATATGAGAGGAAAACAATAGAATTATCCATTTCGGCGTGTAAACCCGGGTCTGTCGTACTTGATTCTAGATGGATGAACGATTTCTGAAATTCTTTTGTTTATCTAGGTGACATTTATTGCACAACTTTAAGTAATTAGCACATGTAAAACTAAAAAGAAATCTCCTGTAAATAGGAGGAAATCACACATAGGAGTACTTTTGAAATACCCACGATATGCACGGTTTAATAAGGTTTAATATAACCGATTGCATCATACATTTGAGTTGTTTAACTTTTGTACACACATGCGTAAGAGCGGTCTCTCATGTTACATACCGTGTACTCCAGAGATCAGACCGGAAGTGAGACCCGGACATCGTCACGGTGCGCGCGCGCGCCCTCACTGACCGGCTTAGGTATAACTTTCTTGGTTATTTCCCTACGATATTCAATCTATAAATAGAACTCTGAATTCCGAGTTTAAAGCTTCAGATGTGTACAACCCAAACAGCAAAGCTGCGTTGATCTTAAAAAAATAATCTTCAAGCAGATAAATTCTTGTCTAAATCTTGGAATCTAAAGGGACGGGAGCTCGTATAGTGAGTACATGTAAAAACTACTATAACATCTGTTCCGACGTGTTCGATAACGCTTTCAATTAACTTGATTAAGGGGTAATTTTAGTTATATCAAAGCCAGATTCTAGTGTTTTCTATTCAATTTGTAGACACACAAAAGGAAAGGGCATTTAATCAATTGTGTACTTATGTACATGTATGGGAACACACGTAAATACAAAATTTCTAAAGAGTTTTTCCCATTCCTTAAATCGAAAAAATATATAAATAAATCCATGTACTGCGACTTGCTGATTTTAATACCCCAGCAAATACGTTCTAGAAAATTATAGATTTATCAATTTCAAACGGAAGAAAAATTTGTAATACGTTGTATCTTAAAAGATATTCCCTCAAAAGTGATCATACAAGTACATGTGTCTCCTTAAATATAAATATAGATTAACAATAATAAAAAAACCCCATTTAAAATATCTAAAATTATATGTCAATTCTAATATTATTTTGCTTTAATAATATTGTTGGAAGTACTGATAGATTGTCCATTACTGGTATATAAGTCGGTAGGACAGCTTAAGAATCACAAAGGCAAGAATGGTTATTTCAATGGCCGTAGCATAATCAATAGAAGAGGTTGGCTTCAAACAATGTAGTGCAGTGAATGAACTCAACTTCTTCGGCAAAAACAAGTTCACGCCTCTTACTATTTTACTCCGAATTTTTTTTTTCGAAATGAACTGAAAAAATCCCAAATATAGGAAACACTCCGACCCGTTACTACCTACTTCAAATACTAAAGAACTGTGTAATTTAGGGAAATATTTATATTATGCAAACAAGCATCGAACTCCTAATGTGAATAATCAAAATTGATTATGTACACTTTGTATGTCGCTAATTTACTTTATTAAAATGGGCATGGTCACGAGTTTGGTCAAAAATTTTTTTTTTGATTTTAATGTTTACAATGCTTCAGTAAGGCATTTTAATTGGCAACCAAAGTTTGAGTGTCATTCGTTGAGTTATAAGCGAGTTACAGGGCTTGCAATTCTTTGCTAGGTAAACAAAACTTTTGTTTACATTTTGAACGTTGACGTAAAAATTCTAGTTTTAGACCTAAAATGAATGTGTTGACCTGTAGGAAATGTTTATTTATGTTTAAAAAAAAATAAAAAGATAGACAATTGAGCTTGAAAAAGATTTTTTACTGGTATATTGAACCTATGTAAACAAAAACAGGACACGAACCTTGTTAATACATAACAAAGAGTTATAAGCCATGTATCGTGCTCGTAACTCTGTAAGTCTTGGCTTGCGACGATGTTGTTCACTAGCTACTGGTATCCACTTTGGGTTTTTTTCGGTCTTATTTGCGAATTTTCTTTGTTCTTTTAATAAATAGAAGCGAGAAAAATGAGGTAAAAGGTAGTTTTCACTAATGTTTGGGAATGAAGTCCTCATTGATAACAGTTTTGGTAATCTTTCACGCCCATTAGGACAAGAACATGAGCTCCTACCATGGCGTCTATATATAGAAAGAGGAGGATGTCCATGTATATAAGGAATGAACTACTCGTCATTATACTTCATAAACAAGGAAGACAATCCGCCAGAATCGCTCTGGATAATTGTTCGGTTTATATGTACATACAATTATACATGTATATTGCCAACAGTCGCTGTGTACTTCTAGTGTTTGGGTGCTTTATGATAAAGACGTTTTCGTCCACGGAAGATGAATAAACGAAAGAACATGTCAATACTCTCCATTAATCCTGTCTAATTTATGTTGCATTGGTTGACGAGTTTATTAAATCAATGTTTATATACGCTATTTAAAAATCTTCATGAACGAGCGCTTTTTAAAAATTCATAGCTTTATTGATCCATCAAATAGCCTTCTATTCTTTTTATTTTTCTTATCTTTAATCTTTTTGTATTTCCACAGTACAACTTTAAAAACGCTGTAAAAGAAAAAACACATAACATTGAGTGGTAGTTTTCCGGTTTTTTCCAAGGATAATTTTAGAATAATGCGAAAATAAATATAAACAGTGGATTAGTAAAATATTAATACACATTTAACAAATAGATAGCTCTATAGTGTCACACATGTTCCTGATAAACACCATTTAAAAAAATAAATATAAACGACGAATATTGAAAAATTAAGTATATATACATGTATGCTGAACGTTGAAAAATTAAGAAAATGAGTCAAGCACATTTACGTATCAATCGAAAACTTCTTCAATCCCTAATAAGATCCTTCAATAAGAGGCATGGACAATGTATACAAATACTCATTGAATATTGCGTATCATTTACCCCCCCCCCCCAATTAATTAATAAAACAAATAATCAAGGGAACAAATAAAATAAAGAATCAAGTTATAATTAAAAAACAATAAACAAAAACAAAACACTGTAAAACTATAATAAGAAGCTTTCTCGTAAAAAAGTACTATAATGGTTTAATCAAAACATTTAACCTATTCTTCTTTGTATTGTTACAGTTTATATTGTGGTTCGCTATTCCTTATATTCTATCGGATTTTCTAACGTTCCCCTATTGAGCAGACATCGCCATTGGTTTCTTTTAGCAGAGGTACGTAACTACAGTTAAAGTTCATGCACATGCTCATCAATCAATTTATGCAGTGAATATACAGACAAAACAGCAGGCCCACGTGCACAAGAGACCCATTGTACGTCACAAACATACGACAGCTAATTGAAACATCACGTTGTCTTGACGAGATTTTGTATTGTGTGAACGACTGAAGGCTAGATACATTCAGCATCACCACAAAAGAGGTTTTCGACGTTTGGAATCAAATATATCTAAATCTAAACACTTCATTGACTTTATTTGAATGTCCGTGTTTTTTACACTTGATGTTTACAGAATAAATTTGTATATATAAATTTTCCTATCTGAAAAATAAAATAAAACCAGTTCCCAATTCTAAAATCGTATGGCGACTTTAGTAGGTTGGGTTTTCCACGTTTATATTTAACGTGTACATAAGATCTTTTATCTGTAAACTATATTTAGGTTAAGAAAAACCAACATATTTTGCATTTAAAATTTAATATTTTCTTATGTTTGATTTTTTGTTGTATGTAATTTTTTTCCAAGAGTTTTGAAAAGAAAACATCCATTGGGCATGGCCAGTCATCCAGAAGACGTCTTTATATTTGTATACATATACCTCTAATTTAAAGGGAAAGGACCCGGCCATATTCTTACAGTTAAAATTACATCGCTCCTTTGTATAAGATTCAAGCTATTTTATCTACATATAAAACATTAAAATATTTTTTTCTGGAATCATGATAGCAATGTTCAGGGAAGCCAAATAAACGTTTAGGTCACATGACATATAATTTTAACCAATGACAACCCTGGACTTACTTGTAAACCCACCGTGTTTACTGTGACAAATTATATAGAATGATAGAATATACAACTTTTCCTGGGCCCAGTTTTATCTTCATATTGTTTATAATGATGTCATTTGTTATTGTGTTGAAAATATTCAATTAATGGTTATCATGATGAAGAGGATTATATGATGGTGGCCATTATGATCAGTGAAAAGATATTCAAATTTTTGAATTTGAACTTAAAATTTCATATAATTAAATAATATGAATTGCTTAATTAAATTTTAAGGCAAATCTGAAAGGAATTTTGTTGAACATACAGCTTCCTTAAGCAGATTTAATCTTTAAGCGGGATCGATTGTGAAATAATGGAGTTGTCTTCATTAAAGACGTACTGATAACAGTCCACGGGCGTGTCACTTCCCGCTCTTTTCTTGAGACTATCTTAAAAATTAGATCAAATCTAGGACGGTCCTGAAATAGCAACAAAGTGCATTTTTGGATTCCGGAAACTTGCGGTCAGTAAACACAGTACTCTTTTGACATCGAGAACTCCGCCCTCTGTAGACACTAAACGGGATACGATTTACAATTTTGCTTTATTTGTATATTTATCCCTTCAAATACTGATGCTGGTTACAAAAATCAATTTATTAACCCTTCCAAAATAACCAAAAACGCCGGACAGGAATATATACATTTTCCATCACTGTTCTGTCCTGGATCACTACAGGTTATTTGATCTTTTATTAGATAGAAAAAAGTTCACAAACTTCTATCGGTATTATTTTATAAAATAGAACCTAGAAATGGTCCACGGTATTTACAGCCAAAAAGCAGGTGTCATTCACACCTTGTACGCAACCTTAAAACACTTTCATTTTCACATTAAGAAATATGTAGTCTTTTTATTCATTTTACTTATGTCTTCTTTTTTCACCTTCAGCTTTCAAATTGTGAAACGAATTAAATCCAATTATCTAAATGCTCGCCAACTAAATGTACACGGAAGTATTCATGTACCTATATAAATATATAAATGGTGATTTTAATTTGGACTAATTTTCATAAACCCCAAAAATAGGTCAAACTTCTAACGACTATCCGGTGTCAGTGGTTCCATCGCTTTTGTCAACTCTCGTCTGTCTTCTCTGTATATTCATAATTTTAGGTCTTGCAATAAAGACAACAAATTAAAAGCTTGGTTTCCAATTTTATTGAACAGAATACACATTACATGTATTTGACCAATAAAAAAGTACGTTGTTCTGTTTTCTTCAAATCAGTCAGTTTCATCTAAGATTTAAGTAAGAAAATAACTTAAATGCCACAAGAAAATAACTTTAATGCCACATACGAAATGATACTGATTCAATCATCATTTGGGACTATTTGCAACTATCACCATAAATAAACAGGGGCACTGAACTTGCACCTGAAGATAACCCACGTGACGTCATATCATTATGACGTCGTGTGTCGTACATGTATAATACATGTAATAATTCACACCCATTTATTTATACATCATAAAAATAATTATGATAAAATGGTTCTATATCATATTTAACGTGTTAATTTATCAAACGTAAATCTTAAATTATAAGACTTGGATTAAACATCTGGAAAATTCTAATCAAAATTAATTTGATTTGTTTTTCAAAGTAAAAAAGGAGTCATCCCCTCCCCCTAATGTTCAGGCACACAAAAGCATTCTGATATGTCTGATAAAATCGAAAAGGGGAGTACTGTCTCCCTGGGCAGACCCCGTCTGCCTACAAATTGTTTGTTAAAAAGTGTTATTTTATAATGATAATAAACACGCCAATTTTCATACTTCGGATCTCTGATAATTCAACCAACTCTAGCCCATTATTTGTTAAACACTGTTAGTTGTTATTGGAATGTAATAAAGCCAAAAGCAATCAAAGGGCAGTAATTTGGCACCAGAAATAAAGAAAATTGTAAAAACATAACAAAATAAATAATGTATCTAATAAATGCTGATATTTTAAGCTAGAAGCTATCACGTGATCATGGCCTCGTTCCGGGGGGAACCCACCCTCCAAACACCCTCTCTAGGAACACCGCCACGGCTATGGACAGCCGGTCATTATTGGGGGTGGTCACGATCTGGAAACCCAGGGGGAGACCTTCAGAACTCAACCCCAGCGGGCACTGGGTGACGGGGTAGGCTAGAGCGTTAAACAGTCCAGTGTAGGCAAAGTTAAAGGGGTAGAAGATGGGCTCATTGTGGTAGGGGGCCACCTTGGGGTGGGTTGGATACAGCAGCACCCCGTCCTCCCCCAGAACTTCCCTCAGTTCCTGGTCCAACTTGTTGAGTATCTGTACGTTTCTTTTGTTTGTCCCTGAGGTGAGGTCCGCCAGCACCTGCACCATCCCCAGACCTATGGCCGGTAGGGTATGGTTGGAGCGCCCCACCAGCCACTTCAGTAGCTCCAGGTAACAGTTGACGCGGCCGTTAAAGTTGGACATGTAGGTGGCGAAGTCCGTGCCTCCGGACAGCGCCATCTTGGCAGCCCACATCTCAAAGGCGAACTTGAACTTGGTGAGTTTGAGTTCCTCCACGCGAACACCGACCGTGTCCCTGAGATATTGTACAACCTACAAAACACGGGGAGAAGAGACTTGTGTACATAGTGAATAATTATATACCAATGAAATACTGTAGCCCGCAAAACACTGGACGTAGAGACTTGTGTATACTAGCATATCATAAACACGGGACGTAGAGACTTGTGTATACTAGCATATCATAAATATCTATCACTGATAAACTCTATATCATGCAAAACACAGAAAATAAATACATTTGTATATTATAAATATTAAATATAAAACTTAAAATATGTAGCATATAAAAGGGAAAATATACAACTTATTATTTCATATACTGTAACCCATAACATACATGTATTATAGAACATCATAAAACATAGAATGTTAAATAATGTATATAATATCTATAAATGTACTCGAAAGAATATAAATAAAATACTAATTTCTTTCAGATCAAAATTAAATGAACTTTAATATTGTACCGTTTTCTGTAAATACGACTTTCAAATCAATAAGGGAAGTTGATTCAATCTCCTCTCCACCAATCAAAGAGAAATGGGAAGAGAAAATTTAAAATAGGATAGAATTCTCTGAATATAACAAATTGAAAAATAATATAGACATCGGGTAAAAATGGAAGTTTCTGAAATAAATAGCTGTAAGTATGGTCAGATAAAATAGTCCGATGTCAACACTTATTCCTCGGAAAAGTCGCACGGAATTTTGACGCTGTTAATTTCCGGTGAAATTCGGAAACAATTTATCGTCGAATCAACTTGGGAAAAAAGTCTAGTTCAGGAGGAAATTCCTTAATAAATACAAAATGTATACTGTCTCAAATATACTATCAAACCCGAATTATAATAAAATTATAATAGAATTTGATATGAAATTATAGTAATCTATATTACAAATGACGTTGAAATAAAATTGGAACTTGTAGAAGAATAAAAATAATTTTGAGAGAGTTGTCTTGTTAGCATAGTTATTTTAAGTCTTTAAGAACGCATGCCCTTTAAATGCTTATTATGTTAAATCGTTACTCTTTTGAAGATACACTCAAATCAAAAGAGGATCTTTTAAAATGGATATTTAAGACATTAGAACCTGATATTTAAGACATTAGAACCTGTTTTAATCACTTTGTTTACATAATCTAATAGGATTATAGTAGCGTTCCAGAATTTGAACACATTAGTCATACCAATTAAGAATTCACGTATACAAAATGCATTTCACAATACATGTTCATAACAATAAAGTGTCACGAGACTTTGAAGTGCATTGAGTGTACCCACATGACCTAGTTACAGTTTTGACGCAAACAAAAACAAGTGCGCTGAAACCCAATAGCCAGTCAAAAACTCATGAAAACGCCCATCCCCCATTATCTTAAAAAAGGCAAATGGTTTAATCTGGGATCCCCCTAATTTATTGCGCTGGGATGAATCAAGCCCTTTACATAAGTACTGTTCGTGACATTATTTTTCTGTATTAACGCTTTGATGTTTCGAGGCTATGTAAGTTTTAAACCATCTAAATCTGACAGTTGCAAGAATATTCGACCAACAAAAGAAAATATATTACATACGTTCTTATTATTCTTTGATGATAAAGTACTGTATGTAGAAATATATGTGGTATAAAACAATATAAATCAAAATATAATTAATAATTGTACATGTAAATGTTCCAATTTTTATTCTTGAAAAATAATAGGTAATTTTTTCCATAATTTTTAATTATTCAAGAAAGCATGGAATTCGAACAACCTGACGCTACAGATCGGCCAACCAATAAAAAGAAGCAAAGGTCAGCTGAAAATGTGAGTACCTTGAAATGATATATTTATATATATTTTTAATTTCACAGGCTTTAATTTTGTGATTAATTAAGTTGGTTAACGCATACTGAGAACCTTGGGTTGATGACTATGAAAAATCAAATAACTTGCTTTAATCTAAAATAAAATAACGAATACAATTACTTTATATTAATACAAATATGCAACAATTTACGATTTATCTTCCATGCTTTTGGGTTTTTATTAAATGTACGAGTACTCCGCTAGAAAATTTATCGTAAAAAGTATTAAATTTGAATTGAGATATTATGTCTATATTATAACAACTATGTCATTTCAACGCAGATGCCATTCTTAAGTCCATTTTCTCTCACTCCGCTTCTCGTACATTCTCGAAATTTAGAGTAAAACTTTAAACAGATATTATACTTCTGATATGTAAATAAATTTACAAGGTAAAATTTTTGTACTTTGATTCAAATATTCTTTTTCAAATGTGTACATAAAAATACCTTTGAATAAAATAAAATAAAAAATAACTTGAAAACAACAAAAATAATATCTGATTCCCAATATGTCGCAAATAATTTTTCAAACGTGTACTTAAAGCTGATCCCCAGCTCGATTATGTCATTGATTTAAATAGGTAATGTAAATGGCATTTGTAAATATATGTTTCATAGAACCCGATTCGCTCTGCAACATGCATATGTCTATCTGGTTTTATTTTAAAACATAATTGGTAGCGCAGTTGTTTATCGTGAGGTGTATACAAATAGATTTTAAATACATATTTAAATATATCTCTGACTCAATATGCACATAATACCGTAACAGTTAAAGAACGGAATCCATTCATCATCTCTACCCACGTGTGGTCAACATTTCAGTATCTAGTATTACACACAATCGCCCTACAGTCCCCCGTGATGACCTATCTACAGCCCCCGTGATGACCTATAGTGGGGGGGGGGGGGGGAAGCTGAAGGTGTTAACCGCTCCACAACAGAATTCTTTTATCAAGAGGTTAACGTCCGATTACAGTGTTTATAACACTCATTCACAGTCCATACAAACATTTAAAAAGGCGGGGGAGGGTATCGACACCCAATGACACACATATCCTACAGGACGAGTGTATAACAAATGAAACCGAACCTTTAGACAGCCACGATGACTAAACAGTCACACACACACACGGAAACACACACACACGGAAAGCACTGCATGCCCTGGTTCAGTTAACGATGAGTACATGTCAAATACTACTAGTAGTACTATTTATAAGGTTGAAATATTATCATCCTTATCGCTGCATGTATCCGTGAATATTCTGAAATATGGCTTCAGTCTATATTCTGATAAATACTAAAATATCACCTACAGCTCAATAGGGCTTTCAAGGAAAAGAACAAAGTTGATATAAAATCTTTTTTTTTTGGATGGGTGTATCATAAGACACATAGCTTACATGTGAAAAAACCTTAGTATTAAAATAAAATCATCACTAAGGAATTTATTTTATTTCTATTGTGTTTTGCAGTATTATGAGAGATTCTTTTAAACATTGATTTTCACTCATTGATTTATTCAGAAATCATTCTCTATAGGCATGTGTATAAACAAAGTTTGATGTTTGTGAAAAAAAAACCCAGTTACCATTTATTGAAGCTTGAAAAGACACTTAAGCAGATATCACTGATTAAAAATTGTGTAAATTAATACTAAGTCAGATATAGAAACCCAGATATCATTAATGGTAAATTAATAAATGTAGAAACTCAGATATCATTAATGGCAATGTAGAAACTCAAATATCATTAATGGCAATGTAGCAACTCAGATATCATTGATGGTAGTGTAGAAACTCAGATATCATTAATGGCAATGTAGAAACTCAGATATCATTAATGGTAATGTAGAAACTCAGATATCATTAATGGCAATGTAGAAACTCAGATATCATTAATGGCAATGTTGAAACTCAGATATCATTGATGGCAATGTAGAAACTCAGATATCATTAATGGTAATGTAGAAACTCATATATCATTAATGGCAATGTAGAAACTCAGATATCATTGATGGTAATGTAGAAACTCAGATATCTTAAATGGCAATGTTGAAACTCAGATATCATTGATGGTAATGTAGAAACTCAGATATCATTAATGGCAATGTAGAAACTCAGATATCATTAATGGTAATGTAGAAACTAAGATATTATGAATGGCAAAGTAGAAACTCAGATATCATTAATGGCAAAATAGAAACTCAGATAACATTAACGGTAATGTTGAAACTCAGATAACATTGATGGTAATGTATAGACTCAGATATCATTGATGGTAATGTATAAACTCAGATATCATTAATGGCAAAATAGAAACTCAGATAACATTAAGGGTAATGTTGAAACTCAGATAACATTTATTGAAGATTGTGTAGAATCTTAAACATCTTTTACTCCGGCTTCTTCCCACACCAATGACCCCCTCGCGCTAACATCCGTGCCAACAAGCGATATTAATATAAGTTGTAGAACTTGTTTATCAATCGTTGTAAAATAAATAAAGTTTAGTTTTTTGAGTTTTTTAAAACATCTTTTATTGAAATATTGTTTAGAAACTTAAAAGAAGCTTGTGTAGAAACTCAGATATCATTGAAGGTGGTGTAGGAACTCAGATATCATTCTTTGAAGTTTGTGTAAAAACTTAGATATCAATGAAGCTTGTGTCAAAAATTAGATCTCATTGAAGGGGGTCTAGAAACTTGGATATCAATGGAGATTATATAGAAACTATGATATAATTGAAGCTATTGTGAAAACTTAAATATCACATATTGAAGATTTTGTAGAAATTTAGACATCATTTATTGCATGAAGATTGTAAAGATCTTAGTTATAACTTATTGAAACCTTTGACGAAACTTTAGCTATCATTCATTAAAGCTAGTGAAGAAACTTAGATATCAATGAGGGTGGTGTAAAATCTCAGGTTTAATTTGTTGAAGCTTTTGATAAAACTGTATAAATCATTCAGTGAAGTTCATGTACATCTTGAGTTAGATATTATTTATTGATGTTTGTGTAGAAACTAAGATATCATTTTAAAATACTGGAGCTTGTGTAGAAACATGTACATGTATACATGTATCATTCATTGAAATTTGAGTAGAAACTTAGATATTATTTATTGAAGCTCTTGTAAATGCTGAGTTACATTAAATATCATTAAAGCTCGTGTAGAAACCTAAATATCATTTATTAAAGTTTGACATGTAGAAACTTGGATATCATTTATTGAAGCTGGTGTAGAACTTGGATATTATTTATTGAAGCTTGTATAGAAACTTGGATATTTTTAATTAAAGCTCGAGTAGAAACTTGGATATCATTCATTGAAGCTTGTGTAGAAACTTGGATATCATTCATTGAAGCTTGTGTAGAAACTTGGATATTATTAATTAAAGCTTGAGTAGAAACTTGGATATCATTCATTGAAGCTTGTGTAGAAACTTGGATATCATTCATTGAAGCTTGTGTAGAAACTTGGATATTATTAATTAAAGCTTGAGTAGAAACTTGGATATCATTCATTGAAGCTTGTGTAGAAACTTGGATATCATTTATTGAAGCTGGTGTAGAACTTGGATATTATTTATTGAAGCTTGTATAGAAACTTGGATATTATTAATTAAAGCTTGAGTAGAAACTTGGATATCATTAATTAAAGCTTGAGTATAAACTTGGATATCATTTATTAAAGATTGTTAAGAAACTTAGATATCATTTATTGAAGCTGGTGTAGAACTTGGATATTATTTATTGAAGATTGTTTAGAAACTTGGATATCATTTATTGAAGCTTGTATAGAAACTTGGATATTATTAATTAAAGCTTGAGTAGAAACTTGGATATCATTCATTTAAGCTTGAGTAGAAACTTGGATATCATTCATTGAAGCTTGTGTAGAAACTTGGATATTATTAATTAAAGCTTGAGTAGAAACTTGGATATCATTCATTGAAGCTTGTGTAGAAACTTGGATATCATTCATTGAAGCTTGTGTAGAAACTTGGATATTATTAATTAAAGCTCGAGTAGAAACTTGGATATCATTCATTGAAGCTTGTGTAGAAACTTGGATATCATTCATTGAAGCTTGTGTAGAAACTTGGATATTATTAATTAAAGCTTGAGTAGAAACTTGGATATCATTCATTGAAGCTTGTGTAGAAACTTGGATATCATTCATTGAAGCTTGTGTAGAAACTTGGATATTATTAATTAAAGCTTGAGTAGAAACTTGGATATCATTCATTGAAGCTTGAGTAGAAACTTGGATATCATTCATTGAAGCTTGTGTAGAAACTTGGATATTATTAATTAAAGCTTGAGTAGAAACTTGGATATCATTCATTGAAGCTTGTGTAGAAACTTGGATATTATTCATTAAAGCTTGAGTAGAAACTTGGCTATCATTCATTTAAGCTTGAGTAGAAACTTGGATATCATTCATTGAAGCTTGTGTAGAAACTTGGATACCATTCATTGAAGCTTGTGTAGAAACATGGATATTATTAATTAAAGCTTGAGTAGAAACTTGGATATCATTCATTGAAGCTTGTGTAGAAACTTGGATATCATTTATTGAAGCTGGTGTAGAACTTGGATATTATTTATTGAAGCTTGTATAGAAACTTGGATATTATTAATTAAAGCTTGAGTAGAAACTTGGATATCATTAATTAAAGCTTGAGTAGAAACTTGGATATCATTTATTAAAGATTGTTTAGAAACTTGGATATCATTTATTGAAGCTGGTGTAGAACTTGGATATTATTTATTGAAGATTGTTTAGAAACTTGGATATCATTTATTGAAGCTTGTATAGAAACTTGGATATTATTAATTAAAGCTCGAGTAGAAACTTGGATATCATTCATTGAAGCTTGAGTAGAAACTTGGATATCATTCATTGAAGCTTGTGTAGAAACTTGGATATTATTCATTAAAGCTTGAGTAGAAACTTGGCTATCATTCATTTAAGCTTGAGTAGAAACTTGGATATCATTCATTGAAGCTTGTGTAGAAACTTGGATATCATTCATTGAAGCTTGTGTAGAAACATGGATATTATTAATTAAAGCTTGAGTAGAAACTTGGATATCATTCATTGAAGCTTGTGTAGAAACTTGGATATCATTCATTGAAGCATGTGTATAAAATTAGATATCATTTATTGAAGCTTGTGTTGAAACTTTTGATATCAATTAGTATCAAGCTCATCTAAAAACTTATAGATCATTTGGTGAAGTTCATGAAGAAACTTATACATTTAGATCATCTATTGAAGCTTGTGTATAAACTTATCGATCAATTAATTAAGCTTGTGTAGAAACTTATAGATATTTATAGAAGCTGGTGTAGGTTCATGTATCAGTCAGATGTATTCATTGGCATGACTTTGGATTGGTTTGTACTCACTTTACGTTGTGATTTCTGGATTTCTGGTTCCACATGACTGACTAGAAGACTACCCCCGTCATCAAACATGGTGAAAAATCGAATCTTCATCAGGTCCACCTACAGAGTGATAGGATATTAAAAACAAAAATAATATTTTTAAACATGATTTTTAATACACTGTAAATAAACATAAAGGATCTATTGCAAATAACTAAAGAATTGACCTATAGGGGAGATGGATTTCCCCCCAAAAAATCACTTCTGAAAATCAAAGTTTTTTTGTTATTTTATATAGATTAAATTTTCTCAAAATTGATGAGCATAGTCACAAATTAGTGCATTTTGAGCCAAGCTACTATTTGTATTTGCTAATATGATATGAAGCAGCAATAACGGTGCCAAGATATCATTCTGTAAAGAGTTCTACAAATCTACAGTTTTAATGATATCTTGCATATACATGTAGATATACTGGGTACCCTAAAGCCTGTCACAGAAAGCAACAAATTTATATTCTATGCAAAACCACAAATAAACTGTATAGTTTATATACTTTGTACAAATTACTTTTCAACTCATTTCATGATTAAAACATTACAAAAACTTGTGTGACCTTTTGGTCTAGTTTGGCTAGCTTGGCCTGAGGTCCCGACATGACCTTGAGGAGAGGTAGAAGGTCAGTGGCGTATCTACACATTGGCCCAGTGGTCAGTAACTCCATGTCTCGACCGGTTGGCAGTGGAAACTGGCCCTCATTGGGAACCAACCCTACAAGCATTGTATTATATACATTATACTTATAATACTTATACTTATAATGGCATTTATTTATAAATTTAATTTTATCTTAAAATCAAATAATAATAAAAGACACACAATATGATAAAAGGGGAAAAAGGAGGGAAAGAAAGGGCATAGGAAAGAATGAGAAAAAAGAGAAAATGAGGAAGAGATATCAATAGATAAATTAAAACAGAAGTATGAAAAGTATGAAAAGTATGGTGAATTAGAGATAGTGGAGACGAGAAAAACTTGAGATTGGAGAGAGATTACAACAGGGAGCTAGAGTTTTACAATAGATGTATAAGTAAGAATCTACATGTATATTACCAGAGTTTTACAATATAAGTAAGAATCTACATGTATATTACCAGAGTTTTACAATATAAGTAAGAATCTACATGTATATTACCAGAGTTTTACAATATAAGTAAGAATCTACATGTATATTACCAGAGTTTTACAAATGAATATAAGTAAGAATCTACATGTATATTACCAGAGTTTTACAATATAAGTAAGAATCTACATGTATATTACCGATTGAGGGCTTGTGACCAAATATTCCATTAAAGAAGCTGGGCATTCTGATGCTTCCTCCGATATCTGACCCGATCCCCACAACTGCTGCCCCTGAGGCGATGGCACATCCCTCCCCACCTGAAAAACAGACATCTTGAACTTCCTACATGTAGTAAATACCTAGATATCAGAATATGTAGCTTTGGTTTCTTTAAGAATATTTCTGGATCACATGAGGTTTATCATAATGACATCTTTTTTTGCCAAAGTTTTAATTCCTAAATCGGGATACATTATAGTAGGTAGCAAACCTTCATTTAAAAATTTGCATGCACTTGGGGTTTACTTTGGATCCCCTTGGGGTTTACTCGGGGTTTGCTTTTGGGGTCCACTGTAGG
This sequence comes from Magallana ariakensis, assembly GCA_020458035.1. NCBI lineage: Eukaryota > Metazoa > Mollusca > Bivalvia > Ostreida > Ostreidae > Magallana > Magallana ariakensis. The sequence continues at coordinate 76,346,804 of CM035812.1, read as the reverse complement.
CACTGAAGTGTGAAGCAGACCCGTCTTTTATCTTACTACCTGTAAGTCCCACTCCTTGTATATTCCAATTACACATGTAGCGTCTGCTTTCAGGGGTCTACTTCTGATCGGGGTTTACTCTCTGTGTCCACTCTGGGTCTATTCTGCATTTACTTTGGGTTTACTCTGGGTCTGCTCTAGCAAACCCGGAGTAAACCCCAAGCAGACCCCGAAAGTACACCCATGGTTTATTTGGGGTCTACTTTCTGTTAGGTTGTGTCTGCTTGGTACAGTATTCTCGATGTGTACCTATTCTCACCAATAATTAGAGTATATTTCCATGTGATATTTCATTGCAATTGTGAGAATTGTCCAGAGCCAGTATGGATTATAACCTCTCTAGTCCTCACCTGAGCTGTATGGATTATAACCTCTCTAGTCCTCACCTGAGCTGTATGGATTATAACCTCTCTAGTCCTCACCTGAGCTGTATGGATTATAAAACCTCTTTAGACCTCACCTGAGCTGTATGAATTATAACCTGAGCTGTATGGATTATAACCTCTCTAGTCCTCACCTGAGCTGTATGAATTATAACCTCTCTAGTCCTCACCTGAGCTGTATGGATTATAACCTCTCTAGTCCTCACCTGAGCTGTATGAATTATAACCTCTCTTGTCCTCACCTGAGCTGTATGAATTATAACCTCTCTAGTCCTCACCTGAGCTGTATAGATTATAAAACCTCTTTAGTCCTCACCTGAGCTGTATGAATTATAACTTGAGCTGTATGGATTATAACCTTTCTAGTCCTCACCTGAGCTGTATGGATTATAACCTCTCTAGTCCTCACTTGAGCTGTATGAATTATAACCTCTCTAGTTCTCACCTGAGCTGTATGAATTATAACCTCTCTAGTCCTCACCTGAGCTGTATGAATTATAACCTCTCTAGTCCTCACCTGAGCTGTATGAATTATAACCTCTCTAGTCCTCACCTGAGCTGTATGAATTATAACCTCTCTAGTTCTCACCTGAGCTGTATGGATTATAACCTCTCTAGTCCTCACTTGAGCTGTATGAATTATAACCTCTCTAGTCCTCACCTGAGCTGTATGAATTATAACCTCTCTAGTCCTCACCTGAGCTGTATGAATTATAACCTCTCTAGTCCTCACTTGAGCTGTATGAATTATAACCTCTCTAGTCCTCACCTGAGCTGTATGAATTATAACCTCTCTTGTCCTCACTTGAGCTGTATGAATTATAACCTCTCTAGTCCTCACCTGAGCTGTATGAATTATAACCTCTCTTGTCCTCACCTGAGCTGTATGAATTATAAAACCTCTCTAGTCCTCACCTGAGCTGTATAGATTATAAAACCTCTTTAGTCCTCACCTGAGCTGTATGAATTATAACTTGAGCTGTATGGATTATAACCTTTCTAGTCCTCACTTGAGCTGTATGGATTATAACCTCTCTAGTCCTCACTTGAGCTGTATGAATTATAACCTCTCTAGTCCTCACCTGAGCTGTATGAATTATAACCTCTCTAGTCCTCACCTGAGCTGTATAGATTATAAAACCTCTTTAGTCCTCATCTGAGCTGTATGAATTATAACCTGAGCTGTATGGATTATAACCTTTCTAGTCCTCACCTGAGCTGTATGGATTATAACCTTTCTAGTCCTCACCTGAGCTGTATGAATTATAACCTCTCTAGTCCTCACCTGAGCTGTATGGATTATAACCTCTCATGTCCTCATCTGAGCTGTATGAATTATAACCTCTCTTGTCCTCACCTGAGCTGCCGCCCACTATCCTTGCCGTATTGTAAGGGTTACAGGACCGCCCGTTGAGTCGGTTAGCGGACTCGTACCACATACATAGTTCGCTCACATTGGTGACCATTGTGGGGATCAGGCCGGCCTGTCGGAGTCTCCCCACAACTGGGGCGTCCTCGCTGGCACGGTAGTCTCTCATCATCACCAGCCCAGAGGTCTGCGGCATCCCTGAAAGACAGCACTTACTTAGCTAGGCTAATTTTTTATTACATGTAACTACGATTGAAAGCTTATATATCTGTAACCAGTACATTTTTGTACCATGACATCAGACTTTTATATGTTTATCTAAAACCTGTAACCATGACTATAGGAATACTATTATACACCACAGTATCCCATGCTAAACATAGTTGTATAGTCAAAAGGAAATGCTGATTCAAATAGATGGTCATTCTGTCTCAATCAGAAAAGTTTAAATCATTCAGGACAATATACTGTTTAAAGCTAATACTTGTTTGACATTAAAATAAATTACCGGTAGTTTTAACAGTATGGGTGTGTAGTGTGTGTGTGTGTGTGTGTTAAGTCTACAAGACCGACCCAAGACTCTATGGGGCTACACAGACCTTTATCCCTCTGCCTCACCTTTGAGGGCAAATGCCTCTTTGATAGAGGTTGGCACTCCAAGGAATGGAGCATTCTGCTCAGAGAATTTCTCTGCTACGACTCGATCGTTCAGAATTTTGTCCACATTTCTGGCTTCCTGCACAGCCTCTTGGAAGCGGTCAGCGACAATAAAATTACAGTCACTGTTCACGAGCCTGGCTCTCTCTATGTACGCCCTCACCACAGCCTCTGACGTCACCTAAAATAGGCAGGTCAATACAATTATCATACAATGTGGACACTTTGTAACATTGCTTACCTAAGCGTGCAAACTTATATCTTGTCATGAAAACTGTTTCAATTGATGTTTATTTCAGTAATTAATATAGCCTATTTCTTGGACAGTAAATTTTGATGCATTCAAACAGTAAATAATAAGAGAATCTGAACAACCTTGCTGCTTTGTGCTTTACTGATTGAGAGTTACCTCCCTCTGATGCTGTAAACTGTAATTTTGATCTACCATGCTTAGTTTGAGACAGATTGAGAGTTACATCGCATTGATGCTTTAAATGGTAATTTCGAACAAACATGCTTTGAGCTTGACTGTTTGAGAGTTACCTCCCTTGCCCTGATCTTTCTGGCTAGCTCAGTGGCCGGGAGGAGACAGAGAGGATCCTCTATGGGGGTTACACACTTGGAGCTGGAGCGGTAGACCAGGCTGAATATAAGTCTGATCACCGGAGTCAGCACCCACCCCACGGCGGTCAGTACGGCATACTGTATGCTGCGGAGGAGGTGGGAGACCTTCATCTGAAAACAAGGGGACAAACATTAATGTTGTACTATCTAATGTACGCTTGTTACACCTATACTTGTAAAACAAGGGTACATAGTACATGTCATACAGAGTACCTTATACTTGTTACATCTACAAGTACAACAAAGGGACATACATCTACTTATACTTGTTACATCTACAAGTACAACAAAGGGACATAAATCTACTTATACTTGTTACATCTAGAAGTACAACAAAGGGACATAAATCTACCGGTACTTATACTTGTTACATCTACAAGTACAACAAAGGGACATAAATCCATGACATACTGTGTACTGAATGCTTTGAAAAAGTTATGACACCTTTATCTACAACAAGGGTACATAAATTAATGACAGACTCTATGATCTTAATGACATACTCTATGATCTTAATGACAGACTCTATGATCTTAATGACAGACTCTATGATCTTAAGGGGGTGGACTCTATGATCTTAAGGGGGTGGACTCTATGATCTTAAGGGGGTGGACTACCTTCACCTACAAAAGTAAATGAACTAAACGTTGACCAGCACTAGGTTTGATTCTGAGGTTCAATAACTCATGTCTTATTCACACCAAGGAAATTCTGAAATATTTTCCTGGACCACAAGAGGAAAGTTTAAGATATGGGAATAACCCAGTATTGTCAATCATCACTCAGGCTGAGGGTTCAATGGCTGGGCTGTGTGATTAAGACAGTATGGTATATTGTATTTTTTGAATCAATTTTAAAACAAATCCTCACTTCATGAGAACTGAATGTGTTTCAGTAGATTAAATGATTTCATCTTGACACTGTCAGTTTGAGGATTTTACATTCATTTTTTTATCCATGTCCTTGTGTATTCAAATAATCAAACAGAAACAGGTAACCACCTACAATGTGTGTGTGTGCCACAGATAACGTACAAGGAAATCTATCAATCAATTGAGCTAATTAATATTATACAGGAATAATGTTTTAAAATATTTATTTTCTCAAAAACTGTCACTTGACAAATAAGACATCTTTATGATAGCAGTAAGTATGCTCGTGTTACTGTGCACTCTGATTTCAGGTTAGAGTGATCTGTCATTGCTGTAAACTGCAATCAATTCAAGTATTCTGAACATTTGATTTGACCAAGATTAAGCAATCATAAACTTGATTTGCACACATTCTACATAAGTATGTAAAAGATGACTTTAATTCATCTGTACTTATTGTCATTTTAAATTTTTCCTGAGTTTAATGCATGTATACTAATGAACTATGTTGAGACGAAACAAACTTAAAAAGTACACCTTTTAATGTATAAAGTTAATATTATTTTCTCAAAGTTTGAAAAACGTTTTTTCAAGTGTAATGTGAAGGTCAAGGTTAATATCATGTGGTAGCAGCAGATTTATTAAACTAGCCGTGATTGGTTAACCCTCACCTTATCTCCTTAAGGGTTTGCTGGTTAAAAATACACTGAGGCAATATATATGTCTTTGTAAGAGTCTTACATTCACTTTTTTGGGGTTTATAAATCCTACATCACTTGGCACAATGAGCAATGATTCTCTGGGTTTTATTTTACAAATTTTTGCATGAATGAGATACTGCTATATTATACAATTACATGTTTAGCTTTTTGATGAGGTCAATACATGTTGTTATGAAGGTATGTTATATTAAGTAATGAAGGTAGCAATCCTTGCAGAAAAAATTTACATATTTTCCCACTATGACTACCTTCATATCCTGCATGAATCACCAAAGAAAGCATTTTATTGTTTAAATATACATAAAACACATGAGAGAGAGAGAGAGAGAGAGAGAGAGAGAGAGAGAGAGAGAGAGAGAGAGAGTGTGTGTGTAAATACAGTACATTGTATTACGACGATTTGTTCTCCTGATACACACAAGGAAATGGAATCGGAAAGTTTCTCTACACATCTGAATCAGTGAATTTCCCATAGCACATACAGTGATACTGACACAAGGAGAAACCTGCTTGTCAATGATATAAAAAGGAGAGAGGAAGGAAATCTCTACAAAACTCTAATGTTTCTTGAGTTGAAATAACCATATAAAATTATAAATAGCAAAAATTACATAGATTGAACTGTTTTTACGAAAAAGGGGGAAATCACAAGTGTGCACTCCTTTCTATCCTGATGCACTGTCATAATGACGTTGTTGTCATAGCGAAGTTTTCATCTGTGGGGGGAGGGGTGGTTTCACCCAGCGGGGTCGGAGTCCTTGACCTATATTACTTAGGGGTCTATAGACCCCTTCACAGTAACTGCAGTGCTGCTCTTTTGCAGGGCAAAATGATATCATTTGGTGAAACATGACGTAACATCAATTGTTTCAATTACGTCATTTTTATCTACTTATTAAAACTTCGGCAAAGTATATAAATGTATTAATTTGCCCTGCAAGAGAGCAGTACCGCAGTTATCATGTAGGGGTACTGTACATGCAGTTTCAAGTTGACATTGAAGTCAACTTTATTAAAATTTAAACTAGGAGAGTAGTCAGAGTACTGTCATCACAAACATTTTGCAAAATTTAACCTTAATTTCTCTCTCTAAAATCTACATGTGCTGCTTTTTATTTGCTAATTATGACGGGCTAAACAGTGCTTTGATGATGGGCCATGACAGAGATACTAAATCTCAGCCCTGGAAACAAAGCAGGCCCAGGATTTAGATGCTGTTTTAACTATCGAAAAAATGAAACACTACTAGGTATCTGAAAAAAACTTGTTCTTGTAAGCTGACATAAATAACACAATTTGAATCTGCATGATATAATTATATCTCTGTTGTAATCTATTATTCTCTAGAGCAAGCTTACTGCTCATGTAAATGGCCTTATATAATACAGTATCAGATACATATATTGTATATGTCTCTGATAGTATACACAAATATTTGAATTTATCTATTATTTCAAATATGACAGAGCCCTTATGAGCACATGACATACATGTTATCATTATTACATGCACATACAAGTATATCAGGTCCAGTAATTGTGTAAATAAAAATGCTAACGGTTTTAATAATATGCATTGTTTGTATTTGTTACAAATTTTTGATTTCCGTGATTATAAAATATAAATAAAAAGTTGCTAAAGGTTCTAAAGAAAGAATCAGACACAAAAAGAAAAGCCATAGTATGTGGTCGGTGTACCCCTCACCTGTTTGAGAGACGCCCGGTGTAGCAAATCGAAAGTAAAAGTAGTAGCCACGTGATAAAAATCAACCAATCTCAAGAGTTGTCTCTGCGCTAGGGAATCCCCCTGACAGGAATTCCCTCAAATTTCCATGGCAGGCGTTACAACTTTGAGGTAAAAATGTTTTTTTGAGAAATTTTCTTCATAGAATTGGGGGAAAGTTGTGTTTCCAAATTTATCATTTGAAGGACAAAGGTTAAGATTTGGAACACAAATATATCTTTGTGAAATTATGAATGGGAAACAAAATCGCATTATCCTGTTATCTGTTCGTGTCGTTATATATATAGGAATACTTCACTCCGACTGTAACTAAATGACCGAAAGACAGTAAGCTATAGTTTTTTTTTCTCCCAGTTCGTTTATGTATAATTTGTATGATCTAATATGAAATCTGAAATAACTTGTTACAGTAAATACATACATAACTTCATACAGTTATGAACATGAAAAAATATCTACGCCACGTCAAATAACAAAAGATGAAGTAGGACCTATAATAAGATCTTACGGAGAATTTTTATGGGGTAGTTTTTTGTCACTTCACCAATCACTGGTTTATACAGCCCTTGTGATATAATACAACACTTCCTTGAGGTTCCTTCATTTCCATGTTTATGACGATGAAAACATTGCCATTATAAACCAACATTTTTTAAGTTGATCTACAATTTTATCAGGATTTAACTCACTTTGGGATTTAATTACAGGTTAAGTGATCCAAAAGGTCTACCTACATGTATAATGTTGTTCATAGAAGGTTCTTGGTATCAATTATTTCCTATTTTGAATTTCCGGTATTTAGAACAGAAAATCTGATATTATTTGTTCAGTCATACATGTGAAGTATAAAATGTATTCAATGTTCATCAATCAATCTTACAAATAGATCAATGTATATTGTAATAGTTTTCTAATTGATAACATCATTTGTGATTTTCCAGGTTTTTTTTTTATGATTCAGAACCGATATTCATTAGTAAAATGTTATATCAGCTTTGCCTCCTGTAACCAGTAGTCACAATAAAAAACAAATGTTTTCATCAAATATGTTCAACTTATTAGGGACTAAGGGTTTTTGAATGCCTGAGTTATTCATTTAGATTTTTTTTTTTATATCATATGTATCATATTTTAATTAAGAAATCTAGTATGATGAGTTATGTTAAAATTTTTCACCAAATTATTTTGTAGAACATGAATATTCCAACTTATCCCTTCAAGTCCAAATTTGCTGACAGTTCACCAACAAGAGTCAGTCAGCTGATTAACGAAATTACAGAAGATGTAAACCATACAAACCAAGGCCAGGGGAAACCCTTCTCCCTGAAGAATTTTCACCGCTACTCAGCTCTATTACCGTGCCTCAAACAGGTGAACGAGGCCTTCAAACATTCCTATAACATCACTGTCCTTGACACCGATGTCAAGAATGACCTTCAGCAGTCAAAGGTCATAAACTGGTGTAGGACTTCCAAAGTGCTGTATCCCATTAAGACCAGAGGTAGCTACTGCACTGTTGTTCATTTATTAGATTTTGCATGCAGTTTTATTTTTGTTGTACATGTATATTAAGTTCATGTAACAAACATATATTTTTTAGACGATTTTAGAATAAATTGCCATCGGTGCATTTTTTAAAATTAGGTACATAATACTTGTCTGGTTGTGACATGAATTTCAATTTTCTGATATATAATTTAAGCTAAATGTTCCAGGAAATCCAGGAACAAAACTCTTGATTTCTTTATATTTCATTTGTGTATATTTTTCAAAAGTTAATTTTTTAGAAATCATTGTCACAAGATACAAGATATTTTATTTACCGATCAAGGGCCCCAAAAAGCATTTCAACATATATAAATGTACAATTTAAACATTAGGACATGTACATGTATATACAAATATAGTTAAGTCTGAACATTACCGAAAGATTATAAAGAAAAGATGAAATTCTAACGTCAATTGAATGTACAATTAATTTTTGAGGGTCATTTATCCTTGAAGCCATATATTCTTGATGCTTAATTTTCCAACTTTATCATGTTCATACAAGTTAACAGTGATTACAATGCTGGTTTAAGTGAAGAGCCAATATTAGTTCTAAAGTCCACAAGTCATGCTGTTTACTCATTCATGAACAATAACATGAGCAAATCCTTTGCCAAATAATGAAATGGACCACATGCTTTAGAACATTTGTTACAATATTTCAGGGGACGGGAACTGTCTCCTTCATGCAGTCTCATTGTTCCTCTGGGGGGTGGAGGACCGTGACCTTCTTCTGCGTCGCCTTCTTTATCTGTCCCTTGCCAATGATGACAAGAAATTCTTCAGAAGATGGTTGACACAGTACAGAAACACAATGATGGATCAGCCAGAGTTAGAGCTGGACTTGAACTCCAAGGTAACTGTCCTCCTGTGTCATTTGATGGACACTTTATTTCCAGTACCGGTACTGTAAATGTAGAACTTACAGGTTCAGGAGAACTTTCACTAGACTCTTGATTGTACAGACTAAATTAAATCTTGATTTCTTGGGGGAAAAAAGTGCAACAAATTGTGATTTGGGTATTTAAGCTAGGACCCTTATTTTTTTATAATGTGTTTACATTTATATGAAATGAGATGTTTATAATTTCTATATATATAATATACAATAAATGTAAATTATTTGCACAATTGATTTTTAAAACCAAAAGAGAGAGTTAGATTTAAAAAATCAAAAGTTATGCCTAGATATTTATTTTAAATAGGACATGGATAGAGAGTGGGCAAACATATTGAAATCGGCTGAGGACAACCCAGTAGATCAAAGGACTTCCCCGAACTTCCACACCCTGGAGGGAATCCATCTGTGCGTACTGGCCAACATTCTGAGGCGGCCAATAATCGTGTTGGCCGACAGGAAGGTGCGGAGTGTGTATGGACACAGCATGCAGAGCGACAGCCTGGGCGGGATTTATCTCCCCTTGGAGTGGAAGCCAGCAGAAGTCTGCAAGTCTCCCATTACTATAGCTTACAGCATGAACCATTTCTGTCCACTCCTTCCCCAGAGAAATGTGCACGACGGAAGAGCAACGGACTCTGAATACGTCATTCCTTTAGTGTATTATGACTTTGAGCCATTAGTTCTTCGGTTTTTACTGTATGCAGAGGAAAGCTTAGGCCATGATCTTCTCAATGGATATCTAGACACTAAAAATATTCCTATGACAACTTCAGACTCTATTCTTGAAATTCCTGTGGCAAAGTCTAACTATCAAATAATCAAGCCCGCTTTTGATATTGTGCAAAGCCATTTTGAAGAGTGTCAGCAAATTTACCGCATGTGGATCAGAGATAGGGAAGTTCAGGCTGCTGCTGGTCAGTCACAGCTGGTGTCTCCCGCAGTGACTAGTCAAGTGTCCCCGTCTCACACACCCACTAATCCACATCAGCTCTCTACCAAATGCCATACCCCGGGGTGCGATCTCTTCGGTTCTCCCGCTTATGGTGGGAAATGCTCAGAGTGTTTTAATAAGTACACAGTGGACTATAACAGACAAGAAACAGAGAGACGGAATCAAGCCTTAGTTGAGCCCTCAGCTCCCCTGGCTTCTATGCCGTACCTTCCTAGTGGGAATTACTGTGAACTGTCCATAATGGATGAGAATTGTAAAAACTTTGCAAAATGTGGAAACAAAATGTCTGTGCATAAATATCCTTTCTGTCACGAGTGTCGGCCAGACGATAGCCCAGCCAGCCACCCAGTCAGTCAGGAAATGAGTTCCTCTCCCCCTAGGGCCGTGAGAAATGAACCTGTGGACGATAGCAGATTGTTTGGTGAAGGTGACCCTCTTTGTCCTTTGAATTTAAAAACAATAGAACCGAATCAAACTGTTTGGAATTCCTCTAGTACAGGTAGTTGTGTTTCACCGAATTGTAAAAACCAAGAGCATCCCAATCATAAGAACTTTTGCAAAGAGTGTTATTCAAAACTTCAGACTGGAACTCTTTCAGCAAGTGGCCAAGAAGGTCCTTCATCTCAAACCTTCTTGATAAATACTGAGGGTGGGGGCCCAAGTGGTGGGGGCCCTAGTGGAGGAACCCCATCCCCTGGGGACTCCAGTATAAAGCCCTTTGAAATTGTAGGTAATAAACTACAACAGGAACAAATTCAGAAGTTACAAAATCAAGGAAAATGTAGGTTTGAAGGATGTGAAAGCTATGGGCATGTGCATTATGAAGGATATTGTGAACCATGCTATAAGAAGACCAAACAACCAGAGGGTATGTTACTGAGCTGTCCAGAGCAAAGACTTGTTTCACCCAACAATCTCAAAAGACTATGCTCTATACCTGGATGTAAAGAAGAAAAAATAAAGAACGATCATGGACTGTGCTTACAGTGCTACTTGAAAAACAAGCTCCCTGTGGGGGAGGTCAGTAAGGAACCCATCCCTCCCCCCGACAACAGTACCTTGGAGTCGAAGACCCCCCTGGATACAGCGGAAATTCCCCAGCCCCGGATAGTGACCAGCTCCAGAGAGAAAGTCAAATGTGTCTCCCCACTGTGTGATACCCTCATTTATCCTCCAAACCAGCTGTGTGAGCGATGCACGGCCATACTGCAAAGAGAGTATGCTGAGAGTAATCGGTCAAGGTCACTAGAGGTCAACCGACACAGACCAGGTAAATCTTGTCTTATGAAGGGTTAAAAATCACGTCAAATTCTTGTCATTTCCACTAGAAAGCATAACATGCATCTGATGACGTTTAATGGGAGAAATTTTTTGTAATTTATGTATGAACCTTTAACCAACCAAACACTAATTTTGTAACACGAGTGTCAGCCTTTTAACCCAGTCTGATATTTCTAAGCCTTTGATCATATAATCTTACAAGTCTGTAGCTTCCAGGTAATATAAGAAAATGATTTTATTACAGTTGTGTAGCTAATGTAGATGTAACATTTGTGGTGAAATTTCTGCATATATTATGTGCAACTGTTATAAAAATCGCTGACAGAATATGTAGAGAGTTTGCATTGCACTAGTCATTCCTGAACTGTACAAAATATTGATTATTCAAACTCTGAAAATGTGATCAATAAATGACAGTCCCCAATTCACTGTTAGACAGTTACTTAGAATACCAACAATTTATAGAATTCAGAATCGATAGGAATCTATCATGAGTAATTTCTCCTTAGGACAGATTGTTTTTTCTTGATGAATAAAGTGATATTTTAAGAAAAAGAATGAAATTGCTGAGAAAAATGCCACTTATATAAACCATTATCCATTCTTAATTATTATTTACTCTGTAGGTATCTGTATGTTGGAAATTGCTTTTAATTTAATATTTTAAGACTAACAGGAACTACATGCATTGCCTATAGACTAAGTAGTACTTATTATCCACTGTCTCTATTCTTTCTCTCTGGTCTGATTGCAGCAAGGCAAGGGAACGCCTACTCCCCATCACGCCACAAATGTCAGACTGAAAACTGTGAATATTACGGAGACAAAAAATTCCATGGTTACTGCTCTAACTGTTACCAAGGTAACTGGCCAGACAACAGTCAGAATGTATTATCGATCCATCTCATCATCTTAAGTCTGTGTCTGCATTGAGACGACCATCTGACATTTCTGTGTTGTATCTTAAAGCATCAATTTCTGCACATAAGTAGACCTGTAATTGCAATTTCACAAAGAGTTCAGTCATTAATACATGTATATGTCCTGCACACTGTATGTGACTATATGTCTGAATGTACCAGCATCATCCCCTGGATAGACCTACAGTACAATTTAACAGCTTTTTAACACTGTAAATGTTGTGTTTAAATTAACAATGCATGAACACAAAGAAGCTCTAATCATTAGAATTAACCCGGAAGTGACGGTTCTGTCAAATCCAATGACCATAGATAATAGGGGGGACAGTTATTGGTGGGGAGGTGGTTACTGGTGAGTGAACCGATTGATTGGTGGGGAGGTGGTCACTGGTGAGTGAACCGATTGACAGTGTATGACACTGTGTGGTTCGAGGGGCGGTGAGAGAGGCAATCTGTCACAGGTGTAGATCAGCTGTCAGTCAGCTCCACTTCCTCGTTACTGCATGGGGGCTTTATTTGCTAGTCTGTTTATAGACCGGACTGTCAACTATGGGGCCTTGGTTCGTTAATGTCTTCTGTTGTCGAGATCATATTCTGTGGCTTTTTGGCTTCTCATTTGATCGTTGTCAAAGTGGTTTTATCTTCTTCCTTATAGATTTATATTATTTATACAAGTAGTGTAAACCCCAGAGTGGATATTTATAAAGATCATTAAATATTTATCTGTGTATAAGGAAGTTGATGCCTGTTGCACGCTATGGCAGGAAGCAATAGATTGCTTGCATGGATTGATAAAGAGATTTTATTTTAGTTGTTTGCTTGCACAGATTGAAAACAGATTTGAAATTTTTTTCAGTTGCTGTGACGACAGCTCCGATACGGGCCGCCAAGCCAGAAGTGGTACCCAGACAGAACAACACTGCTCCACATCTTCGCCAGAGCATAAACTGCGTGGAGCCAGGATGTGATAAATTTGGAGATCCATCCATGAGCAACCGCTGCACCGAACACTATAGACTGGCAATGCGTAGACCCCCACCCCCTCACTCCTCGCCTTACCTTCTTCCTTTCCAGGTCGAACAGTACAATGTGTCAGAGAGAGATCGCAATACAGCGGTGCCCCTGCCACCTGAGCATTACAACATCCCCGTAACAAGCACCAACACTGGGAAGTCACCACTAGGTGGCTCTCAATACATTCAAGCCATGCAGAAAGTGGAGGGCTCCAGAAAGGGAAACAAGTGTAAATCAGCCTCCTGTGACAATTATGGAAACTCTAGCAATCAAGGTTATTGTAATGCTTGTTTTAAGAAAAGGACTAGTGGGGGGAATGACCGCGTCCAAGGGAATTATATGTGTTGTTAGAATGTGTAATAAAACCGTCACGATCCATGTATCTTTATTGACTCAGCTGTGTTTATTCTGAATTTCCACATTTGCTCTGTCTTTCAGTCTTTAAGCGATCAATGCTATGTTAGTTCTATTTGTAACATTATATATATGACAAACCAGGTGATCACTTGTGGATCACATAGAGTATCTGGAGGGATTACTGCGAGAAACTGTAGTTGAATCATGTTATTATGTTTTAGTTGAGTTAATTACCTTTTTATAAACCTCATTTTATGTGACGTTAAGATTTAGGTGTGTATAACATTGTATATCGGGGAGGGGGAAGGGTTGTATGTAAATCTGTAGTTTGTAAGGACAATCATATACGTTGTTTGTCAATTATTCATGTATATTGTACATTGTTTTATTTAAATTATGATTAAAGATCTAGACATGTGATCATACTTATTATTATTTTTTAACATAATCAGTATTTTAAATTTTAATAAACACAAGAATTTTATGTGTCATGTATGTGTAAACTTTTACTTTACGAAATGATGAAATAAATTTTTTATTTTACGAGTTAAAATAGTAGGTCATCAGTAGGTTTTTGGGGAATTATTAAACAGAAACTACAAATTATGAACAAAGTTAAAATAAATGTATAAAATGTGATATAAGAAATATAGTAAATTGTCACTAAATTCACAACAATTATTACAGTTAGCAAAAAGGACATCAAATGAATGGAAAAACATTCTACAGAACAACACCTGTAAAATTTTAACAAAATGTTATTGTGTGACATTTGATTAAGCCTTCCCATTTTGTAAATTATACAAAAAGGACTTCTAGAGAATAACATTTGAAAAAAATGTTTTTTAATTAACTTGTATCATATCATTAGAAAGTTCCGCTTCATAATTATTATTGAAATTAGAATAGACATCACATGCAGTAAAAATTATAATTATGCATTTTGTTATTTATTATGCCTAGTCCCCGTACACGGGCACATATTGTACAATATGTTGTTGATTTGATTTTTAGAGTACATTAAACTTGTTTAAAAACTATAAGTATTCGTTCTGTTAATTTCAATGGGGATATTTCAGGTTTAAATGTACAACATCCTGGATATCCCTGAACAGTCGTCAATGGAGGACATCAGGCCAATGAGAGAGAGAGAGAGGCCGGGTCTGGAATCAGGAAGTATCCTGGGATACAGGTCACGTGGTCAGTCGCCATGCAGGGTGGATGTGTGTCAATCAAACCGACCCAATGTTAGAGACACTTGGACCTTATCCTGTTATCATTATTTAGGTCAAGAAAAATGTCGTTTCAGGTTGCTCTTTTCCCCAAAGCACGCACCTGTTTAACTTGGGTCATATCATTAGATTATGGTAATGCATATTTTAAAATTTAAATGTAAGTGTTTGTACAAGATATAACTCTATTTTGGTCTCTATTTTGATAAGATGTCTATAAGAATACAGCGCTACATTCCCGTGACTTTTCAGGGAAAAGATATTTAAAGTGCATGGAAAAACAAGTCCAGTCAAGCGTAATAATTGCATTATACTGATCAATGAGAAATTATATAAAAATAGGCATGCACTTACTACATTTGATTCAAATTCCCTTGAAATCTTTATTTTTAGAATTCCATTTCTAGACATTTTTTAAAATTGTGCACAACTTTAGAATGTGTGAATTAAGTTGAATAATTTTTACTAGGTTATTTTCAGAGTTCATGTCAGTAGAGTGTACTGTGTCCGTCTGTCTGTCCATACGTTCAGCGTGCTGAATGTAGCTTCTTTTTAGAGCCGTTACCTAAAGGTAAATAATAAATAATTGTGTAATTTAAAAAAAATGCTATTAAATTAAGTATTTAACAAGTCAACGAGGCTGAATCCAAAAAAAAAAATTATTTTTTGTTCTTCATACTTTGATATTACCAGACTGAGTAGCATTATAACAGACAGCTATTATAGTAATATTGAGGTGTAAAACAATTTAAAGAAAATGTACGTGTATTTGGGAGATAGTTGCTACGTGTACTAGTTCTATAATTGTGCTGAAACTGAAAAACACTGTTGATTGAAGTACCTATTGAGGTACATAGAAGACATATATATGACATGAAAAAAAAACCCGGAGTGTTAATACCAATGAAAATCTCCGGAAAGACCATTGACGTGAATCACTTAAGTAATTGCAGGAAACAAACCGTTCAATGTCTGGTAAATCTTAAACCGTGAACGCTAGGCTTCCGTAAAATTTCCCAACCATCAGAATGTATTATGACGCTTTTAAAAATGTTTATAATAGAAACTTTTTGGTATCAAAGCAAGTTCTGATTCATGAGAGTAAAATCTTTTTTCACTTTAAAGAGTGTACATCTCTTTCTGCATTTCACATTTTGAATTTTGAGCTTTTACCCTCAATTGTCCCATTCGATGTGAATAAAATCGACAATAGACCAAAAAGAGCCTCATGAGACACATCGCTCACCTGAGACACATCGCTCACCTGAGCAACAGCAACAGCAGCCATAATAAAACAGCTTTATGGAGTCATCTACAAAATATCTGCAGCAATGCTCACAAAGCTATCTTACGACTATGGTGTGTACTAACGTCTTAGAATAGGTCTTAGCTAGTCTTAAGCCTGTTTCTCGAAGCTATCCTAAAGTTAGGAACCTTGTCACAAGACCATCCTAATGTTGTAAAATCACGTTTTCTGGGGTGAAGCTTTTCCCTAAGACCGGTAGAATAAGGCAATCATTTCTACAGTTCCTGCATTTCCGACAAACCTTAAATTCCGTATCCGGGAGGCGGCATATGCATTTATTATATCATGTACTTTTATTTTAACATAATTATGACGAGAGATCGAGACCTCGAACTTTCTCCCCCACCCACTTCTCCGTTGCTACATGCCTGCCTGGGAGCTGACAAATTAACAATTTTTTTTCGCAAATACTGTCTCTGGCTAAAGAAAATTATTCACTTATTTTTAATACAGAATGTCCAAGAATATCTCTACCATTTACTTTTTACTAAACATTTGATTAAATTTGACTAAAATTCAAATGCATTTTCATTAAAGTAATGTATATGATGTAAATTTTATTCAACAAATTTCACAAACATTTATAAGTTTTTGACAAATTGAGCATTGTTTATTAATAAAACGAACACATTTAAAGAGAGTGCTCGAAATGACGTCCTTTTTTATCAATGACAACATCAAGTCGATGAGTAAATTTACTCACAACAGCAACTGGGCCCAGCAACTGTACGTATCCAATTTTCTCACTATTTAAAGAATATGTTGCTTGTTGAGTTGTTTTTCCCCAAGGTAATTTTTCCTATAATTTGTACAACTATATTTGCAGGCATGTTTATGAAACTTTCCTAAGATATGACCTAAGTGTGTTCCTAAGATATGACTTAGGAAAAAAGTTAGGAACATCCTAAGATCAACTTAGGACACGTCTTAAGATGTAGCTCTTCACATTTATTCATACATATGTATATCAGTGTCCAATAACAATTTCGCTAAAAAAAAGACGAAAAAAAAAACCCCCAAAAAACAAAAACAAAGAAAAAATACACCCCCCCGAAATCTAAATATCGACTATTTTTGTGTTTAAAGAAAATATGTATCAAGACAGAATTGACTTACAAAAAAATAATTATTTAAACAACACGTATGCATTCTTTGAGTGTAAATTAACATTTGATAATATTGTCATTAAAGTACATGCAATACATTAACACGATCTTTTCTAAGAATTTAACGTTATATGTAGAAACACACACGTACAAACACAACCAATTTCCCTTTAATCTGCAATATATTGAATACACGAACATTTTAAATAAGAAATAAGTTGTAATATATCTCGAAAATACATACAGTTTATTCAACATTACGAATGTTTTAACGATTATTTTCCAAAATGAAGTGATAAAAATTAAGAATGATCTCGCGTGTCTTATATATATATATATATATATATATATATATATATATATATATATATATATATATATATATATATATATAAATCGATGTATAAATTTACTTTTTAGCCAAGGACATTTGAATAATTTTTATCCAAAAATATTCAAAACAATGAATGAAACTCACTTAGTGTACAATGTAGATACATGTATTAAAAATACATAATAATTTTTATTCGCCAGAGACAAACAGTATTTGCGAAAAAAAAAAATGCTTATCAGACAGGCAAGTAGCAACGGGGATCGAAGGGGGGCGGGGTGGGGATAGTGCGAGGTCCCTCTCCACATGATTTTGTTAAAATGAACGTAGATGATAGAATAAGTGACTATGCCCACTCCCTCCTCCCTGATTGTGAATTTGAGGTTTGTCCGAAATGGTGGAACTGTACTGTTGAAAATATTGCTTTAGTCTACCGGTCTTAGGAAACAGCTTCACAACAGTCTCAAAATCTTCAAGAACTTGATTTTACAGCCTTAGGATGGTCTTAGGACATAGTAAATGATGTCCTAAAGTAAGGACAAAGTTTTGGCGGTTCCTAAATATAGGAGTGCTTCGAGAAACAGACTTAAGACTAAGACGTATCCTAAGATGTACTTAGGACACACCATAGTCCTAAGATGGTTTCGTGAACATGCCTGTTGGAGTCTGTGTTGAATAATATAGTTTTAAAACGGAAAACGCCTGCTCTCTTATTCGATTATCTTGAATAAAATTCACTCCAACCAACGAAACATAATGCAATTTTGTGACATCATAATTCAAAGAAAAGCACGTTTTTTTTACTACCAAGTTTTTGTGGGAAAAAAATAAACGATTTTACATTTTATTTGAGTCACAATTTACAAGTTTTGGCCAAATTCTATATAAGAATTTCAAATGGTATAGGATATTCTGATAAGTATATACACAAAGTAAGTCACATTCACTGTTTTGGTTACTAACATTGGCCAAAAAATTATTCAAATGTCCTTGGCTAGGGATTAAATCTGTATCTAGCCATGCGTGATCGTTCTTAATTTTTATGATAAAAAATCTGTAATGTAGAATAAACTGTGTTTATGTTTTTTTGAGATACCTGGTAGATTATAACTTATTTCTTATTTAACATGTACGTGTATTCTATATATTGAAATTAGTTGTGTTGTACATGTAACGTTAAAATCCATGAAAAGCGCGTGCTTATGTATTACTTGAATGACAAGAGTATCAAATGTTAATTCACACCCAAAGAATGCGCATGTGTTGTTTAAACAGTTATTTGCTTGTAAGCCAAAATCTGTATTGAGACATATTTTCTTTACACAAAATTCAGTTATTTGGATGTTTTATTTTTGTTTATTTGTTTGAACTAAATTGTTATTGGTCACTGATATATATTTAAGTAAATGTATATTTTTTTAAAAATGTATACAAATTAAAATTGCTGGTTTTAGATCTATCGTGTTATTACCGACACGTATAATTTTCTTTGGCAAAATATTTAATGTTTTATCCCTGTTCCAGTCTCAAATTCTATATGCATGAATTGATGTAAAAAGTAAGTCAAATGATTTAAGTAGGTTAGGATATCCTAACTTAAGATGTTCCTAAGTTACCGTCGATCTTAAGACGTGTCCTAAGTTGATCTTGGGATGCTTCTAACTCTTTTCCTTAGTCATATCTTAGGAACACACTTAGGTCATATCTTAGGAAAGTTTTCGTGAACATGCCTGCTGGACAGTGTAATAGAAAAAGATCCTGTACAAAATGATTAAATTTTTCCAGATATATTCTTAACTTTAAATTGCTACACAATTATCATATTGACATTAGATAACAAGTACTGAAAAATCATGTATATTTGATACCTTGTTCCCTTACACAGGCATATTTTGTGCAATACATTTATGTCGTTGTTTTGATGTTTAGCGCTCATCAAACTTGTTCAACTATAAGTATTCGTTCTGTTATTTCAAAGAGGTTTAATGAACAACATTCTGGATATCCCTGAACCGTCGTCAATGGAGGACATCAAGCCAATGAGAGAGAGGGGCCGGATCTGGAATCGGGAAGTATTCTGGGATACAGGTCACATGGTCAGTCGCCATTTAGGGTGTGTGTGTGTGTGTGTGTGTCAATCAAACCGACCCAAGGTTAGCGACACTTTAACCTTGACCTGTTATTACTACCTATGTCAAGAAAAGTATGTTTTTTCAAGTTAATCTTTTCCCAAAGCACGCACCTGTTTAACTTTGGTCACAGCATTAGATTTTGATATATTTAACTAATGTATTGGTTTGTATAAGATATAGGATTTTTCAGAATCTATTTTGTCTATTGGGATCAGAATCTATTTTGTCTATTGGGATTTGTACACCGCTACATACCCATGAATTTTAATTTCTGTGAAGACATATTTCACTGCACTTATATTTAAAGTGAAAAAAAACCCAAGTCCAGTCCAGTCAAGTATTATAATTGTATTATACTATCAATTAGAAATCATATAAATAGACAGGCACTTACAAATTCTCTTGAATCTTTATATTTAGTCTTCTAAAAATGTATTTCTAGATATTCTTTAAAATTATGCTCAACTGTAGAATAACAACTGTGAAGGAAGTTGAATATCAATGTTTAACTAGGTTATTTCAGAGTTCGTGTCAGTCTTAAATAGCTTGGTACAGTGAAGTTTGTGTGTGTCTGCATGTCTGTCCGAACTTTCTACGTTCTGAATCTATCTGCTTTCTAGGGCCGTCTTTTGAAAGTAAATTTTGGTGTAATTTTGAGAAAAAAAAATGCTATGAAGTGAGTTATTAAATAAGTCAATGAGGTCAAATTGAAAAGGAAAAGAAAAACGTCATATTTTTATACTTTATCATTACTAAGCTGAGAACTATATATCGTAACATATATGCTTGTTAATAATAATGAGGTGAAAACAACATTTTTGTTACATCAGTCTACATGTAGTAAGTAGAAGATAGTTTCAACTTATTCCTTAGATTGTGTTGAAACTGAAAAACACACTCCCAATCGAATTACATATCATACACTTAAAACACATAATTACTTATGCAAAATACGAATAAAAAACTGGAGTATTCCATAGACAATCTTAAGCAGATTCATTTACGTACTAATTAACTCGAGTAAATGCAGGAAACACATTGTTCCAATATCATTAAACCAGATAGGCTTCCGTAAAATTCCTCATCCTGAAAAACAGTTTTGACGCTCGCGTGTTTTATATAAACTTAGCATTGAAACAACTTGTGATTATTATTACCAACTGTATTAATTTTGTATTATTATATAATAATTATTGTACAGCATATAATATTGTGGTTATTACAATAAAATATATTTTTCACTTAAAAAAGATTTTGATGCAATAAGTAATTTGGAATTAATAGAGTAAAGTTCTATTAAGTATTTTCAAGTGAATCATACTAGTCATCTGAATGTAAAGTTTGGTTTGTAATTTTGAAAGAATTGCATGAAAAATTGCTATAAGTCAACGAATTGAAATTAAGAAAATAAGAATGGTTGTATTCATATATAAATAGAACAGACCACACAACTATGTATTAACTATATATATATATATATATATATATATATATATATATATATATATATATATATATATATATATATATATATATAATCTCATATTATAAACGTATTGTTTCATAGAAGTTCATAGAAGAAAAACTAGCTTCATGTAATTCATGTAGGTTTATCACTGTAAACTATAGTTTTGGGACCTTATTATGTTCTTGACTATTTGTAAACAACAGTGTCTATATTTAATGGTTTTAAACCATTGATTACAAATGCATGATCGGTTTACAATTTAATGTGAAACATCGATATAAAACACAAAATATCGAGTGCGGGCTATTAGCTATATAGCTTGTAGTAAAAAAAACCCACTAGATTTAATATCGTTCATCCCATTTTTGTTAAATTACAATAAGCCATACATGAGGTGAACATACATGTAGTTTCTAGGCTATGTTGCATAAGGTGTTGCTGATAAAATGATAAAAAATCAAAGTAAGATGCAACGTTATACATACTTGTAACGCAATGTATGTTTTTATCTGGAAACTTATACATGTACCAATTTTAATAAGCTAAAGGCCTTTGAATGAAATTTAAAATGGTGATGCAGAACAATGTGTCAGATTTTATGTATTTTAAAAGGATTATCCTGATTGTTGTGGAAAACTGCCTCCTTAAAAAAAGAAATTTGAATAAGAACCAGGAATTTTCTTTAAAACTGAAATTTCCGATTTTTGTTTCATATATAGGCATAATTTTTAAAATCTAATTAAAAAGAAAAACTTACTTCCCAAATTAAAAACCATCTGTTAATTTCCCCCACTTCATCATGTCTAAAGTGGTTGAGCGGTTACATAGGTTGACCGAATACTGACCGAAACCGACTTTTTAAAACTTGGTTTGTAAAGGTAATATCTCGATGTTTATAATGATGTCTTTTTTGGCACACCTTGTAATAAAGTAGTACATTTATAATGTTGCAGATTTTAATTTGAAAATTATTCTGTCAAAAATATTTTTTACGTAAACATTCTTTCGGGTTATGGAATCAGTAAATCACGAAAGATCATAATTACCATGCATTAAAACAATAAAGTCTATTGAAATTAAATCGGCATAAATACAACAGAAGCATTGTTATTTATTAGTCTGTATTATTTTTTTTAGGCCGAACTGAGACTTAAAATGGACATTAGCTAGAACTTTTAGATTTTTGTTTAATAACTCACAGTTGTAAATTCATCCTTATATTCCATATTCGTCAGCCATATTTTAGATAGAATGTAATCAGATGTGATATGGTATTTAATAGGAAGCTTTTATAGTCATATCCATAAATAAATCCATTTCTCATGTCATGTAGAATGAGAGATAACTCCCTATACTGTGGTAATGAAGCTAACGTGCAGTGGTTATCTTTCGCCACACACAAACAAATCATTCACAATTTTATTAAAAAAAAATGAAATAAAATAAATTGTAAAATTGTGAAAAAGAAATTGTATAATAAACATGACGTAGAAATGATCGGGTGTTGATAACATTAGAAGACACAGCTTCCAGATACAACACGGTTTTATGCAACGAGTGGAACGTGATCGCATAAATAGATTTTGCAAATAGAATTAAAAGAAAGCAACAATGATGAAAATAGAGACAATCCTTTTTCGAGTAAAATTTTTCTAAAAAAGATCAATGATTATTAATTTTATATATTGTGGACAGCTGATAACGGTTACCACTAGTACATGTAATCTCTTAGACCTAAATTGTTATCCTATCAACTAAATAATGTATATTATAAAAGCAATTAAATATTTTTATAAATATATCTATCTGTCCATTTTCTGTTAATGCAAAAATTTGTCCGTCAAACAAGATTCTTAAACGAGTACGTTTCAATTAAGTATTAATCATATACATAATTTCTTTATGAGGTTCTGCAGTGAAGATTTTCAGATGAAGTTATATGAGTGTGTATTTTCTTTTTTTTTTTTTTTTTTTTTTTGCTTTCCCATTTATTTATTTGAATCTTTTTGGAAATTGTTGACCGGTGAGCATTTAATGATTGTTTTCCTAATGAAGAGCATAATTTTTTCAAAACACAGTGTTTTGTCATAGACAAAATAATGTAAAGCTAAAAGCATTTTTTGTTGTTGATATTTTTTCTATCAAACATTGAATTCGTTCATTTTGCAATGAATTACAGTAAAGTTTTCCATTGAATCCATCTCCTTTTTCGTGCAGGTTACAATGAACACAGATCCTTTCATGGCTTGGAATATTCGCCCAACGTCCAATTGTAGAACATTCATTTCTAACACCTGTTCAATTTTCATTCAATACTTCTTTTACATGTTAACCTCACAGGTAGATCATCACCAATGCGCACATATACCATTATTTCCTTTGCAGGTCTCTCATATGCATTCTGTTACTTGTCCTACATTATACATTTATTGCATGAAAATAATAACGGCCATTCAGCCCTCTTTTAAAGGGAAATATGAAGATTTATTTCCCCAAGAAAAATCATATTTCCCGAGGGCTTTGCCCGAGGGAAATATGATTTTTCTGGGGGATATTTCTGGGGGAATAAATCTTCATATTTCCCGAACATTCATGCAATAAAAGTTTTATTATACCGAACAACATATAATTACACAAAATACGTCGATTTCTAATTATTTTTCTACTTGTCGAAGCAATTACGTCGTGATTGTTTGGTTTTTTGTAATTGTCTCTCTTTTCTTTCATAGATTCGAATCAAATATAGTAAAATTGGTTTTTGTGATATAAAGAGAATTTAATATTTATGATTTTATCATATTTGTCAACATCGTATGCTCATGTTGGCTTTTTCATAATTTGGAATGAAAAATCCTGAGACTTCCGAAGAGTGAGACCGATATTTATCCCCTGGGAGACACGACGTTTTGTTCGCCCTGTCACGTGACTCTCTAGTCCAATCAGATGACGCGTTATATAGAATAATCATATTGAGGTATAAAAATTGTAGTTGTTTTTGTTGTTGTTTTTATCCTCTGTGTCAGTAATTCCTTGATTGCTCAAAATTATTATATCACACATCTGTTTTAATTAATCTCAAGAAAATTAATGCTCAGTTTGACAATCAATTTTAAGTATCATTGATTATGCAGATAGTCCTCTTTTTAAACCAAAATAATTCTTTTTATTAGCTCTTTTCATTCAAGCGAAAAAGCAAAGTACTATAAACTGAGATTCCTTAACACTTATCTCTTTCAATGTATATAATTTTACATAATCTGTTTGAACAAAACTGACAAACAGTATACAAATACTGATGTGGTTGAGGGCAACATTGATTTTATTAGCGCCCGAGGGACAAAATATTGCCCTCAACCCATTAAGTATTTTTATAATAGTACACACTGTATCTAGTTCAGTTTATTCGCCCAAACCATTAACATTCAATGGTACATGAGGTACATATAAAATATTTACGTTAAATAGTAATGTCAAGGGTCTAAAAAAAAAAAATAAAAAATATACATATATACACACATATATATATACATATACATACACATATATACATATATATACATACATATACATACATACACATATACATACATACATAATATTATAATACAACATAGTAATACATGTGTCAATAAGTATACATAAGAGAAGAAAAATAGTAATAATACAAAGAGTGGTAGAAAAAGTGGATGATTATGTAGAGTTCAGAGTTTAAATGGTATTCAATATACGCAAAGAGTAATATTAATAACTAGAATAGTTTAGGCTGGACAGCAGACTTGCTCCTGGATGTTCAAAATAAAAGTGCTTAATTTTTTCAATGTTTTTATGTTTGATGTTGTAAACAGTTCCCTAAATTTTAATGTATTTGGTTTATGACAGTACCTGGTTGGTAAAAATTGTTTACGTAAATTTGAGAGGGATTTGCACTCGAGAATAAAATGAAATTCGTCCGCTAATTTACCAATATTACAGAGTGTGCAACTCCTGTCATTTAAAGGAATTCCATACCATATACCGGTTTCAATCGGTAAACGGTGGTTAGATGTTCTGAATTTGATAAGTGGTTTCCAAAATTTTTTTGTAAGAATGCTAAAGTATTTTTCAAATCCAAAATTTTCTTTATAAATTTTATATATTTGACCCTTGGATGAGTTATCTATATCATTTGCCCATTTCTGAATAAACTGGTCCTGTAATCTTTGTTTGATGGCAGCCGAAATCCACTTAACAGTATATGTTGCTGTACTTTGTTCTACCCAGCTATTAGAAAAACCACAAGAATCTAAAGTATGTCGTATAAAATCAGTCCATGGATTTACATAGTCATTATTGTACATATATTGATTTGCTAAAAATTTATAAACAGTAAACACAGTAAATCTAGACGCAATTCTTTTCCGTTATCTTCTTTTGAATGAGGCAATTAATTAATTTAATCAAATTACATATTGCTTTTAACTTTGATCTCTAAAATCCTACAGATTTAAATAAGATTCAAAATTTACAGATGAAAGTATACATTTTACCGATTATAGTGTGAATTTAACAGAACAATTAACACCCTTTAATTTTAAAGATAAAAGAATGCATTTTACATAATTCGCGTTAATTTGACAGATTTCTGTGTGGAAAATTAACGATACAGATGTAAATGCAGAACTTATACGCTTTCGTAAACATGATAGAATGTTGTTTGAGAAATCCACGCTTTAGTCGTCAAAATATACATGTATAGGCCAGTTTTAAACGTCCGGCATAGAAGGCGAGGCGATGCCGATGTTTTTCATGGATCTGACAACTGCTGAATTTAAAAATATTTCTTTCGAAAATTTATAGCCAAATGGCTTCAAATTGCCTCTTTTAAAAATTGTGGAGAATTTTTCCCATTTTTTGTAAATATCATAGCATTGAATGATTTATTTTTGACGTCGTTGTGTCAATAACTGCCGTCAGGTGAGCAGACAAATTGAATAACGCGCGTTAGCGCGTTATGATAATTTGTCTGCTCAACTGACGGCAGTTATTGACACGACGACGTCAAAAATAAATCATTCAATGCTTATATTAACATTGATGAAATCAATTATTTACTTAAATAAATCAATACAAATTGCAGATCTCGGAGGGAGTAAATTAGTAACAGCAAGAACAGCTGTTTAATAAAACCGGTTTAAACTGGTAATCACACAGACTGTTGAGTTGAGATCGATGAGCATGAAAATAAAATCCATGAAAAATAACCCTTAAAATTTTGCTATTAACAATAAAATCAACTCTTTTGTTGAATAGTTGTAAAACATGGTGTTCTGACAACATGTATGAAATATATTTTTTAACCGATACCATAGAAATCACTGTTTGGGAACTACATATGTAAATTACATGTAAATTAATACGCAGTGATTAGTTGTTGCATTTAGAGGCATTTAAAGATCACAGAATTCAATGGAAAAACACAGTAGAATGTAAATATAGACTGTATGAACAGCACCGTTATCCTACAATACATGTACAATGTACATTGTACATGTATATGCAAAGTACAGCATTTTGTAATGTAAACATTGTAAATATTTGTTT
The DNA here is from genome assembly GCA_020458035.1 of Magallana ariakensis. Classification (NCBI taxonomy): domain Eukaryota; kingdom Metazoa; phylum Mollusca; class Bivalvia; order Ostreida; family Ostreidae; genus Magallana; species Magallana ariakensis. The sequence goes on along the minus strand of CM035812.1, from coordinate 76,320,267 downwards.
TCAATTTATGAAGAGATTGAGCTGTATGTTTACAACTCTCGTGCTTTTTATCAATACAATACAGAAAGAGTGTTTAAAACAAATTATTTAAAACATCAGAGGTAGTGATTTTATGTCTAACTATTCTAAGCCATATTGGGGCATGGCAACGGAGAGTGGCTAAACTCTATACGTATTAGTCGTTTGGATGAACGACACAAAGTCGAAATTCCATTTTTACTGAAATATATAGTTCTTCCAAGCTGCAGATTTTTAATTCTACTCCAAAATTTGATTAGTTTTTTATTTTCATTTTATATCTCACACAATTATGATATCACCATATTAAAAGGCATAGTTTGTGGTTAATTTTTTAATTTGAGTTTGTTCTTAAAATATTTTTGAATAAAATTTTGCAAATAAAATTCATAACATTAATATAATTTTTTCTGAAATCTGAAATGGTCTAAGAATAAATCATAATGCCGGAAAAGGGGGTGGGTGTGAAGAAGTAACGCTCTGAATAATTTTTGTGGTTAACTATATTTTTAAGTGTTATGCTGCAAAACTTTATTTCTATGGAAGCCCATAAGTGTCATAAGCTTAATATATAGTGTTAGTATTACTTAATAACATTATGTTAATTTATTTTGTATGAAATTCAAAGTGTTTCATTGTATCCTTTGTTTATAGTTCAGTCTTTTACCAAACACAAATACACACATTGACAATCATCCTGGGAGTTGTTGTTAATTTACGTCAGAGGTTAAACATTCTGTACAAGACAGGACCAGGGCGTCCTTACGTGACAGAACATTAAATATTGTGTAATTTTGCCAAGAATATCTGCAAATCGCCTATAGATGGTCATTAATGTCATTGTGGCTCTTGGAAATATTAACTTTTTGTCTGATATCGGAAGTATCTAATTTCATAATCAATTGCAATTGATAATTTTTAAGTCGATTGTCGTAATTTAACAAAAATAGAAAACCGATATGAACAATATATAAGGAAATAATATCGATTAAGGGATGCCGCGCTGATATTATCTCAGTTTCCAAAAAATCATACTCTGAATATATGTTTCCTTATATAAGAGAGTTCAAAGTTTATTCATACTCTGAACAAATATTTCCTGTTATAAAAGGAATGAAAGTGTAAATGATTTATTTTCTAATATTGTCGTCAACAAATTTGTTTGAATAACATTCACTTATTCAGGAAATTTTATGGAAAATGGGGAAAGGCTAGCTAGAGCAGAGGGAGGGGCGTGCTCTTGGGAAATTATTTCATTAATAGACAATAATAAAGATGTTAGGTTTAACTCATACGAGAAACTAGTCTACTCTTTTGTCATTCCACTTTTGGACTATGCATTTAGTGTCTGGAGGTTCAAAAAAATTCAATCGATATAATGTGAAATATATGTGGCATAAAATATCACATTGTATTACGATTAAAATTTATTTTTGTTCAATATCTTGAAATATTAGAAAACACAAAACTTTAAGGGGGATGTGCGGTCATCTTGTACATTTGAGAATAAAAATGTAAACATTTCTTGAACTGGCTTGTTTCTGCCCAAAACTGGCTAAAACTGTTGTCAAAAGATGAAAAAGAAATAAATATGAAGTTGTTTTGTATGCAAATGAGGCATACAAGAACAGACAAACGCATTTTTAATCACTGTAGAACAGCGGTAGAACTGAGCAGCTGCAGACTTATTTTGAAGACTTAATTAAAAATCTGAAAAAATAAAATAGTGGTTTATTGGTGTTCTCTCTACAACCATTTAATGTTGTAACTTTGCCTCAAAATAGGGTATCCTATTTTCATCAGTCGGCATGGGATCTATTTTTAGAACAAGAAAATTCCGTCTATACTTAGAACTCCTGTGTCTCTGGAGGCACATTTACGTTATGTTCTCATCGAAAATAATAAAATGTCAATTCAAAACAACCTGTGTTGAATGTGAATGACATCTCTTTACCAGTTTCAATAGTTTTTCTTTAGTTCTATAAGTATAAAATAAATTTAATCCTTTTTATAAGTAGGGTAGGGGTGCCAAAAAGAAATGTCTCTAATTATAAAATATAATTTCAATGTACCTCCATAGACACATACAAAAATATATCGTACTTATTGATGGTTTTTGAGACCCATATTAAAAAAAGGGTACCCCTTTTAAGACAAAGTTACAACTTAACTAAGCGAGCTTTGAACTTGTTTCCAACAAAAGGTTGTAGCAGGCACGTAGCATCGATGAAAGTGGGGGGGGGGGGGGGGGCAGACTCATCCCAAAAAATCTTCACAAGCAAAAAAAAGAAAAAAAAGGTTACTTTGCAAACTCCTGAAAATCCTAATCCGCAGGGGGAGGGGGGGGGGGGGGTGAGAGAATACCTATAGCTTCAATTTCACTGTTTATTTCTCTATTTTCAATTCAATTCTTTTACATGCTCCAATAAAAGTGGGGGAAGGACCAACTCCATGTTAATTCAATTATTTGTATTTAAATCTTTGCTGCGGCAAAAAGTGGGGGGGGGCAGGCCCCTTTCCTTCTCCCCCCCCCCCCTTCGATGCTACGTTCCTGTGTAGAGTGGACACTAATGACCGCCTTCCATATTTTTACACATTGAATTTAAGTCGCTAGCTTCGCAGTTCTAAGCGACTAAAAGGGCATTGTTTTGCTCTTATATGCATGATTTGCAGACAAAACAACAAGTAGAACTTCATATTTATTGCTTTTTCATTTTTTTGACAAAAGTTTTAGTCAGTTTTTGACAGAAACAAGCCAGTTCAAAAAATTTTTACATTTTAATACTCAAATGTAAAAGATGACCGTACATCCCCCTTAAAATAAAAATTAAAAAAAAAACCAAATGATACATACATACGTAGGTGCAAACATTCATCTTTATTGTTCACTATTAAAATAAGTAAAAATTACGAAAAAAAATAAAGAACAGAATTTAAAAAAAAAGAACACCATTGTTATAACAAAGATATATACCAAAATACACATTCTCCTAAACATCGAACGGTTCATTCATAGTTCAAAGTCTTTTTTTTTTTCTAAAGGATACCAGAAAGTATACTAATGCTTACAAAGTACCCTTTCGATAAAATAAAAGTCTATATGTATACATATATTGGGTAACACAAGCATTTAAGCATTTTGATAACGTGGCAATAACTGCTAACAAATAGTTTCGACTAAATGATGTTTTTTTATATGAGATAAGATAAGATAATTTTATTTCCAAATTCTGGGCTCTTTTGGGCATACCAAGGTCATTATAATAACAAAAAAATGGAAAAAATAAATAAAAATAAAATAAACACACCAACACCTACACACTAACAAAAAGAGAGAAGGTTTCTAAATAATAGTTTATATTTACATAAAAGATGAGTCTATTACAGTCTCAGTTGAATATAAAGCTTTTCTCAGTTGAAAACAACTATAAATGTAGTTTGCAAAAATTTTCATTTATTTTACTTACAAAATTTGGTAATTTAGCCCTTTCCCATACCCCTAAAAAATTGTTTTAAATACTTTTTTAACAATAAGTTGATCAGGAAACTCTTTTAAAAACACTTTATCTACTTAAATAAAGAAGAAACTGATTAAGGGTGTTGTTTACTCAGGGTTTGAGTTCTAGAATTCGGATTGTTATAAAGTTCAATGTCATGAGTAAAATTTGATCTAAACAAAAAAAGTATTTATTAAATGAATAATTATTGACATAACATTCGATATTTCTACTATATTATGGAATTAGGCTCAAACAAAAATTGACTTTTAGCCAAACAGAGGAAATTCAGACTAAATTTTGCAGATTTTGTTTTCCACTCAAATATTTTTGGCAGAACTCTAATATTAAAAGTTAAGATTTTATATTTTAGTCTTTATAATTTTGCATATTTTCTGTTGGGTTTACCTCACTTATTCATTAAAACTATGGTATGGCACAAATTGCAAATATATTGAAAAATGCTTAAAAACGATAAAAGACACCATATCTCAAAATTTTGATCATTGACCTCATATAAATTTAATGCCAACAGAATAAGGTCAATTTAGGTAGTTTTATACTATAAATGTTTTTGTGTTATCATCATTCAATGTTTTGTAAAATTGGATCAAAAATGGGTAGGGATTTAAAACATGATAGAGGAAATTCGGACTGGAATATTTTTAAAAATTGTTGCTGAAATTTTAATGCTTTATATCTATTTAGTGTCACTACCATTCATAAACTGCATTTCATTTTTTAAAGTGTTAAATTATTTCTAATATTTTCACAATTAAGAAATTCTCAAACGTAGTGTGAAATTTCATTGGATTTTTCTTGATTTTTCAAAATATATTCAATGGCCATTAACTAAAAAGTAGGTCATTGACCTACTTTTTTGAAAGTGAAAAATAACACTACAATCAAAGGTCTATAACATACAATTGATGGGTTTTCATTATCATCAGTGGTATTTTTTTCATTCTGAGTAAATGTCATCCTTAAATATTTTAAAATATTTTAAATTTGATATATAAAGATAATTTTATTTGACTTTAAAAGAATTGTTTCTATATATATTTTGCAAAGGGAGATAACTCCAGGCAAGAAAAGCATATCAAATGAGTCTTAACAAATAATTAGACTATGAAATTTTACTTTTAAATATTTTCCCAGTTATAAAATATGTCTACTGCTTCAATAGATAACAATATTAAAGATTTTTACCATTTAAAGAATGCTTTTATTGATTTTAATGTATAACAAAGGGCAGATAACTCCAAATACATGCACAATGGGAAAAAAATATCTTTGTAATGCAATTCCAGTAAAAAAAAATCAACATTTACTTAAAAACTAATGGAAAATTTGTCAAATAAATATTAAGAATATACTCCCAATCATGAAAATAAAATAAAAATACACCACTAAGTGACAATTAATTAATGATGGATTGCTCAATATTTAAACAAGTTCAGTTTGGTCATTATTTGTCCATTTAGCATTGTATGTCTGACTGTCTTGCAGATCTGTTATTCACTGGACTGTTCTGATCATTTTCTTAACACCCTGCAATGTTGAAAAAGTAAAATATTACATGTATGAATCATTTCATAAAACCATATACATGTTTGTCTTTTGCATAGAATACCACAAACAGACATATTCAATTGTCACTGAATGTTTTTTTTTTTCAAATAAGAAACAAAACAAAACCCTGATGTGTTGATGTTTACAGTACAAAATTTCAAAGGTGAAAAAGAGGAAATGACAATTAATTAAGATCTTATTTAAATTGATTAATGTTATTTACTCCAGGAATCTTAGTCTATATCTGTATATAGTGTGGTAGATCGGGATTTCGTTTATATTTATTTTTACTAGTATTTCGATCCCGATGCGATTTAATTCTATTAGTTTGGTAACGCCCACTTTATACGATAGCCAATAACTTTAATGACAGTTGTCTATTGTTCTGTCCCATATATAAAGTCGTGTATCGTCATATTTGACGAGGGAGACAGCTGGTTTTGCTAGCTACTTTTCTCCGGATAGAGGGAGGGAGACAGCTGGTTTCGCTTGAGTCCCCGTCTCGTCTGTCTATTTGAGGTCCCTGTTAAAGTTAGGTTTTAGGGTTGGGGGATTTTGAGTACTGTTCTTATTTTGTTATAATAAATTTATAAAGGGTTGCTAATCTTGGTTTTCATTTACTTTGAGTTTTGGTTTATTATATCTGGTTTATCTATATTGAGAGTAAAGTCGTTTTCATACCTTATTTATAATTAGTAAAGTTTAATTCTTAATGTAGATGTCAAATTCAGTCTCAAAACAAAAATAAACACAACGCGAAGTACTGATAAAAACTAATACGGCACTGACCTGCTACATTATTTGGTGAACCGTGACCAGGATAGGGTTTGTACTATACAATGGTCAGTGGCACGTGCTACTCGCTTTGAGAGCCCTATTCAGCGATTCGAACTTGGCTGAATTCTTTTGTTGTCATTTACTACTAGTATTTTATTGTGTTTTTGGATTTCTTTAGCTGTTGCTTTTCTTTATCATAGATTTGTGGTTGGAGAATTCATGCTGTCCGTGAGTTGAAATATTTAGTAGATTATTTTGTACTTGATTTTTACGCTGCATTTTTTCACCATGCAGTTATGTTTAGAGATGAAAGAGAATTTTTGCGTGAGAGAACTTTACCCTCGGCACAGATTCAGGCCGGAAATAGCGTTCTTTGTCGAAGTTCAGATAAGTACAATGAAGTTAAAGTAAATGATATCGAGAGACAGATAGAAGAGTTATCAGCAAAATGTGATTTTTTAGAGAAAGAGCTCAAAACAAAGTATTTTTAAAATGGTTTTGCTTTTGAAAATGTTAGTCAGACGGCTAGAGAGAATCAAACGCACGTGCAATCTGACGATTATTTGGCACAGTCGCGTCATTCAAAGTATAGGAAGGAAATTAAGTCGCCAACATTTGATGGTAGTTTTGAAATTGAAGAGTTTTTCATACAATTTGAACAGGTTGCTAGGTGGAATGGGTGGAGTAAGAGAGAATGTGCAAGTCAGCTTATTATGAATTTACGGGGGTCTGCAAGACATGTGTTGTCCGAAATTCCTTTGACAAAATCTGACAATTATGATGTTTTAAAAAATATTTGCAAGAATTATTTCAGTCCAATAGAAAGTGTGAAAGCTTACCAAGTTGAATTTAAAACAGCGCGTAGACAAAATGGTGAAACAGTTGAAGATTTTGGTTATGCTTTGAAGAGGTTAGCCTTGAAATCATATCCACATATTCCCTATAAATACTTAGAACCTCATATTGTAGACCAGTTTATCTTTGGGTTAGGGAATATTGATTTGCAAAAGCATGTTCAGTTTAGACATCCCTCCACAATTGAGAAAGCGATTGGTCTAGCAATAGAATATGAGAGTTTCGTAAGGAATTTTGTCGCGAACCAAATGCCTGTTTCAGTTCACACGAGTGACAGCGATTTTGAATTTATAAGAGAAAATAAGTTACATGTAAATGCTTTTATTAGGGAAGAAATTCAGAAAGCGCTTTGTGAGCATTTTATTTATGAAGTTGAGTCTTTACAGAATTTAAACATGTCTGATTGCCAAAACTTTTCACATAATATTACCAGTAAATCGTGCCATCTGGTTTGTCATTGTTCTGAAAATTCAAGCTCGTTAGAAACAACTCTTACTCTCGAAAAACCTTCAGGGACTAATGCCATGGTCGGGTCATTAGTTTCAGGCCGTTCAAACATTACCGAACACAGTCGACCATTCGAGGTAGAGTCACAGAACCAAACAGAACCTGGTAAAACGCTGGATAAAGTTCAATATTCCGAAGAAAACGCATGTTTTGATGAAGTTACTATAGCACACGATGTGCCTGTTGACGTAATATCCAGTTCTACGTGTAATTCTGTAATAGATGAATCCGAGCGTTCTGACACTGAGTTGCAGACCGATTACTTAGCACCTTTGGTTGAAAATTATGAAACTTTGAACCCCGAAGTAAATGTTTTTACAACAAACCCTCAGAATTGTTCAGATTTATCAGAAATGAAAAGGAACGAGCACATGGCAAATTCAATTCTGAAATGGAAGCTCGATGGAAGAACTGTTCCCCCTGGTAAAGTTATTTCTTCTCTTAGCGGTGAAATTCCCTTACAGTTGTCGTTCGTGGGTACTACTTCTAAGTACAAGCCCGTCAGCCCAGTATTGTACCCTTATTGCCGACCCGAGCATCGGAAGGGAATAGGTTAAATGTTTTGATATATATAAAAATGTCAGTTGAAAGTTAGAGCGGTGTAGCATATTATGTCATTTAAACCTAGTTTTCATTTACATTTTCGTTGATTTGTACATTTTTGGTGGCTTATAAATTAAATTAATTTGGTAAAATTTAATAGATTATTAAACACGCGTAAAACTAGTAGGTTAGCCTGACAGTAACTATCCTCTGTCGATCTTGTTGACAAAACTGGGATAGTATACCTGTTAATAACCCGTGTAAACAAAATACCTTTATAAACTCTAAATGTTTGTGGTTTAGGTTAAGTGTGTTGCTTTAATATGTGTAGTTATGTTATTTATGACATGTTTATTAATCTATTTTCTTGATTTTCCAGACCACGTATTCACCAATTTCATTGCAGTTTTTATGCAGACACGAGGCTGGCCAATGTGAGATTCGGAAATGGACTGGAATCCGATACATTCAACTCGATATATTTCAAGTGTCTGATCGTCTTCATAATATCCGATGTTATACCGGTATCCACTGTGTTTATTCTGGAGTCAGCGATATCCGTGAAGTTTGTGTTAATCGTGTGTAAATGTTGTGTTGTACCCATAGTATTATATTCCGGAATGTTTTACCATTTATGATTGCTGAGGACCATGAAGACTGGTACAGTGAAGTGAACGTAGCAATTTGATGTATTCCACTGGTTGTGAAGTAACTATGAACATTTCGTAATGTAAATGTTTTGCTATTTTTGTATAATGTATGTTTTTGAGGGAAATTTGATTGATCACTTTTAATATTTATCTACCACTTAATTTTAGTCAAATGCATAGCATTTGTCTTTAAGGGGGAGGAATGTGGTAGATCGGGATTTCGTTTATATTTATTTTTACTAGTATTTCGATCCCGATGCAATTTAATTCTATTAGTTTGGTAACGCCCACTTTATACGATAGCCAATAACTTTAATGACAGTTGTCTATTGTTCTGTCCCATATATAAAGTCGTGTATCGTCATATTTGACGAGGGAGACAACTGGTTTTGCTAGCTACTTTTCTCCGGATAGAGGGAGGGAGACAGCTGGTTTCGCTAGCTACTTTTCTCCTGAGTCCCCGTCTCGTCTGTCTATTTGAGGTCCCTGTTAAAGTTAGGTTTTAGGGTTGGGGGATTTTGAGTACTGTTGTTATTTTGTTATAATAAATTTATAAAGGGTTGCTAATCTTGGTTTTCATTTACTTTGAGTTTTGGTTTATTATATCTGGTTTATCTATATTGAGAGTAAAGTCGTTTTCATACCTTATTTATAATTAGTAAAGTTTAATTCTTAATGTAGAGGTCAAATTCAGTCTCAAAACAAAAATAAACACAACGCGAAGTACTGATAAAAACCAATACGGCACTGACCTGCTACAATAGTATATAGCTTGGATATAGGTTTTAAAACTTCTCTGAAATTTTAGATATCTCTTATTTATAATTAAAGAATAAATTATATATATAATAATAATTAAGAGATTTTTTCTGTTCTATTACAATGGGGAAAAAATTGTTTCATTTTTCATGATATTTAATGAGGTCCATCACCATATCTGACATATCATAATTGTTTGAGAAAAATAACTTGTCAATCAGACAAGTGTATGTTAAGATTGACTTGTCCAAATACAAAATCAGCTGGCCATAGCAACTGAACAAGTGTTATTAATGAGTCCTGTATGATAGATAATATATATACTATCAGCTGATTTGAATATGTACATATGACATAACTTTTTCATTAATTTTGTTAAATAGAATTATTAACTCACATTTTCTGTTCTATGTCTTCCATTTTACAGCCTCTGTTATGATGATAAGAGCCAAAGTCAATTATTTCTGCAGCATGCACAGAATCCTACAATATTTACAACACATTTTATTTGTAATAAAATGAAACATTTTAAACATTCCCTAATTACCTTAGTTAGAACATTGTATAAACAAAATGACATTACATGAAGACAAGAACCATTATTCTTTACTTTAATACTCTTACATGTTAATATTATATACTTTGAATTAAGTAGTCTGTCCCTTATTCCTATGTTCATCACTGTTTGCTGAATTAAGATGGCTCAATATACTTTAAATAAAAAGCTTCTCAAATCGTCAGAAAAAACAGCTTAGGTATGACATATAACATGATGCAAAAGAAGTATACAAATCAAAATGGTGAAAAATAATTTTTGGGGGAAGGTATTTTCTATTGCATTAAGTACCGTATCAACATACAGCTATAGCCTAAATAAAAAAAAAATCATTGATATTTCGCATTGCAAATAACATGAAAGTACCTGGGTGATATACTGTTGATAAATTTGGAGAGGTGTGTTTGGGGTGTTCGGGGAATATTGACAGGGAAATTTGATGCCTAATTTTGGTAACTTTACTTTGTACATTTAGATTTGAGGTTTATTTATTGAGAAAATCAACTACCGGTAACAGTGATGAAGCAGGCTATAGATTGGTTGTAGCTTATTTGATTTAGATGTGAATATACATACCTATATTGGAATAAGGACTGCTATGGACTGCATGTTATCTCCATAAACTGCCATTTAATGAGATTATTTTTTCACTTGTTCATGTAGGTAACCCGGTTCTCAAAATGAGTAAATCCTACATAATAGGGATATAGGTCTGGTATTTTAAACATATATATTCTGGAAAACTTGGGTCAAAATAAACCATATCACTGACGGCAGATGAATTTCTGTAATCGCTGTGGGAAGAAAAAGTATATCCTCAGAACTATGCTCCACAGGTGTTGACACTCTGGAACAGCTGGAAGGGTACACACTACGAGACTCTTTTCATCTTTCACACCATCAGTCCGGGGTGGGGAATGTTAGTCGCATTGGCATTTGCATTCCTATATAAGTATTGCGGGTTGGTAACTCGTTAGCTTCATTGGTTGAGTGCTGGATTCGTAAGTCAGATTACCGAAACTCAAGTAGAGGAAATATCTGTCTATTTTATTCGTACAAGACACTGGACACGTGTTTACAAAAGGTTTCAACACAGCCCGGCCCAGGTCGGTAATTAAGCTAAAATCCGATAGAGCATCGTTCATTTCATATTTATAAATTCATTTGGTACTTACTATAAATTCATTAAAACTTAAATCACATGCTTTCTCCACCTCATTTGATCCATGTTTTTCCAACGTCTGCTTTGCCATGTTGTTTTGACGTCTTTTTTGTACTTTAGTACGGAAGAGTCAACAAAGGGGAGTAACTTTTAGTTGAATTTTGTGCAAAAGTGATAACTTCAAATAATTGTAGGAGAAAACCAGGAGATATACCCAAGCCAATTTTGATTGAATTTATTAGAACAAGGTCTAATCTTGTTAAAAGTATGTTTATTCCAGCTTTTAATTGCCTGCTTAAAATTAAATTGATATTATTTAGTGTGCCTGTTTTTATCCATTTATTAGCTGAATCTATAAAACACAAACCGATCGTATTGTTTCCTGTACATTTCACCGAAATCAATTTATGTGTACAGTTACATTGATTACTTGTTTATAAAATTAAACCGATGTCATGATCAAATCTTCATACATTTAGGGAGCACACCAGTTATTTATATGAAGGTACTCTTTATGTCATTTTGGCCATGAGCAAAATGTTTCAATGTCGTTGCTATGGAAACTGAGCATGTACTGTCAAAAATGTACCCACAGAGAGTCTTCATATCGAACACTCTTTCAAGTCAGAGAGATAAAATTCAATTCCATTATAGTGCGTGGCCACGTATTTTTGGTCTTTACAGAGAATTGATGTTAAGATGTAGCTCTTCACATTTATTCATACATATGTATATCAGTGTCCAATAACAATTTCGTTAAAAAAAAGACGAAAAAAACCCCAAAAAACAAAAACAAATAAAAAATACACCCCCCTCCCGAAATCCAAATATCTACTTTTTTTGTGTTTAAAGAAAATATGTATCAATACAGAATTGACTTACAAAAAAATAATTATTTAAACAACACGTGTGCATTCTTTGAGTGTAAATTAACATTTGATAATATTGTCATTAAAGTACATGCAATACATTAACACGCTTTTTTCTAAGAATTTAATATTATATGTAGAAACACACACGTACAAACACAACCAATTTCCCTTTAATCTGCAATATATTAAGTCCGATGGTCACGCCAAAGTCCGATGGTCACGCCAAAGCCCGATGGTCTGCGCTAAAGTCTTATGGTTTGTTGCCGATAGAGACGCCAAAGCCCGATGGTTACGCCAAGGTCCGACGGTCTGTCTCCTATAGACACGTCACGCCAAAGTCCGACGGTCTGCCGTTTGTTTACGCGCCACGCTACTCCAATGTTGCGCGAAAAAAAATTACGTCTATGACGTCACGTCACGAGAACGTTATTGGTAACGTCGATAATAACAATTTAAATCCAGGAATCCTAAGATGGATGCGGCAGGCCTTCCAGATGAGGGATATTTTTTTGAGAAAGTGAGGAAGAAGCGGGAGACAAATGACCCCAATCCGGAGCAGTTCTGGTCCATTTTAAAGGAGGTGGAGAAAAATTTGCAAGCTCAAGGCAGATCATCCGTCATGGGGCGCTAAAAGGATCAAGGATGAAATCGGACTTCAGATGGGGAAGACAACGGTCCGGAAGCATTTGTCAAATTTTATATTTGACATCGATACGGGTTGCGTGTTTTTCAGGAGTTCAAAGGTAAATGAGCAACATAGAAGAGTCCTTTCAAAAGATGAGCTAGTAGCGGAAATAAAGAGGAACCATGCCGTTGACCACCGTAAAAGTGATGCCGTTTACGAAACGATCAGGAAGACGTATTTCCCGGTTACACGAGAGAATGTCAGGCTTCTCTTCAAACAGACAGTGGAATGCAGTAAATGTCTGGCTGCGGTGGACCTTTATATATAAATCGATGTATAAATTTACTTTTTAGCCAAGGACATTTGAATAATTTTTATCCAAAAGTATTCAAAACAATGAATGTAACTCACTTAGTGTACAATGTAGATACATGTATTAAAAATTACTGAATATTTTTTATTCGCCAGAGACAGTATTTGCGAAAAAAATGCTTATCAGACAGGCAAGTAGCAACAGGGATCGAAGGGGGGGGGGGGGCGGGGTGAGGAGAGTTCGAGGTCCCTCTCCACATAATTTTGTTAAAATGAACGTAGATGATAGAATAAGTGACTATGCCCACTCCCTCCTCCCTGATTGTGAATTTGAGGTTTGTCCGAAATGGTGGAACTGTACTGTTGAAAATATTGCTTTAGTTTACCGATCTTAGGAAACAGCTTCACAACAGTCTCAAAATCTCTAAAAACTTGATTTTACAGCCTTAGGTGGTCTTAGGACATAGTAAGTGATGTCCTAAAGTAAGGACAAAGTTATGGCGGTTCCTAAATTTAGGAGTGCTTCGAGAAACAGACTTAAGACTAAGACGTATCCTAAGATGTACTTAGGACACACCATAGTCCTAAGATGGTTTCGTGAACATGCCTGCAGGAGTCTGTGATGGATAATATAGTTTTAAAACGGAAGATGCCTGCTCTCTTATCCGATTATCTTGAATAAAATTTACTCCAACCAAAGAAACATGATGCAATTTTGTGACATCATAATTTAAAGAAAAACACTTTTTTTCTCTTCCAAGTTTTTGTGGGAAAAAATTAAACGATTTTACATTTTATTTAAGTCACAATTTACAAGTATTGGCCAAATTCTATATAAGAATTCCAAAAGGTATAAGATATGTAAGCCTTCCTCCTGAATAATGACCAAGTCCAATTGTTGGTTACCAAGTAGTTTATTAATCAGCGTGATCGTATAGTCAATTGAAAGCAGCCCAAATCAAAGAATCCAGAATACGTTTAACATCATTTTACATGAGTATATATAACATTTTACTTATGATTGACAGTTCTGACCAGTCCGGCCCATCTACGATGATCATGAGTGAACATTTAGTGTCAAAATTCCAGAGTTAAATTTTATTTCTAAATAAAGTAACAAAGCTGTCAAAACTGTCAGAAAGAATATTGTGATACGGGTTTTGAGTCTCAGAATCGTAGTCTCTGAGTCCCCCACCTGGTTATGATGCATCGCTTACTCATAATACATCCATTCATACATGGCTTTAAGGTTACAAAGGTTAAATAGATGAACAAGCATTACAAGACTAACTTGCAATATTAGGGCCTTCATTACAGACACAGGATCGCCAAATATGACAATTTGTTGATAACTTGTTTATATATTTTCAGTTTGTATTTTACTGTGTCAGAATTAATTAACCTCATTTATGACAACTATTATTGGGATGCAGTATTTGGGTATCCCGCCCTAATATGACGCGTCACTTGCTTACAATATTAAAATATCCAATATAAAGTATACATGAGTTCATAGTTTAAAAGGTAGCAAAGGTTATATAGAATATGCAATACATGAATCAGTATAGAGTACCAGAGCTATCGATGCAGACACAGAATCACCAAATATGACACTTATTTATAAACTCTTAATTTGGATATTATTATGCCCGTATAATGCACCTGGTTTCATAACATCATTTAGGAATACTACGCAGTGCTACAATAGTCACAGAGTTCGTTCTGTTAGTTATCATTACCACAATTAATTGCGCAGTATCTAGGTATACATAAGTATCATAGTGACCACTATGTAATACTAGCAATTCAAGGTCATAGCATGGCTATCTGTTTACATACGTCCCCCAAACAAAAGGAATATTCCGAAGGGAAATTTCTCATGTCTGGCACCCGGATTAGGAAAGCGTCCTTGATCTCCCCTTGGTCAGATGAACTTCCTAGTGACATACCAGTCAGAACACCTATATTAAGAGGTAGTATCAAGTGACATGTTTCCACCTCCAGCTTGGAACATCATTCACATACAAAAGCAAATTTGTAACCAGGATGTATACATAAAATCATATACATGTAGTTTGATTATATCGCATTACAATCATGAAAACAATAATGAATAAGGTATGACAATAATGACCAGGATGAAATAATCATAATTGAAGATAATCGTAATTCATCATCAAAGTAATAATACATATAAGTATGGTTATACTTAATGCTACATATATATATATACAAAGTCAAGGCATGCTTGTAATTTCACAAAATATCCCTTCCTTATAAGGGGTGGAGTTAATGTACTTGCTTCAGAGGTTCGGAGTCCATCGGTTTCTTCCTGTAGTTCTCCAGAGCGTATCACATAATACAAGATTTATATTAGCACAAGATAACACACATTTTTACTTTACAATACACATTTTTTTCACAAGGAAAACACAACTGCTTTCCGGCCCAATTATTCGTACATCATCGGCACTCGTGGAGAGAGGGTTGGCGCGGATGGCGAGGCGGCTTCTCGCGGAGCGTCTCCTGCGTTCCTCTGTTGCGTAGACATCGCGGCCTTCTCTTCCAGGTATTTACGTGCCAGCTATGGGTCCGGTCTATAATATTTGGCCCGTGGAAATTTTTCTTCTCTCCAAGTAATTGTTGTGCTAGTTTGGTCGAAATTGTCCCCGTACTATTGGTCATTTTGCGAGTTTCGAGTCTTTCGCCCCTATGGGGTTTCTCTTGGATCCTAACGTTTTTTTCGGGATTGGTTTAAGTTCAATGGTATCACTAGAGGTCCATTTCTCTGGATTCACACAACAAAATGCAGTGTCTTTGGAAGAACCTTTCTTATCTCCGTCACTACCCCTTTTTCGACAACCTGACCAGCAACCAGCACAGCATATACCTCCCCACTTTTTAATAGTTTTGCGTTTCTTAATACAAAGTCATATCGTTATTGTTAGTGCCAAAGTTAAACACAAATAAAACCAGGGACTTTCCACCCAAGATGATTATTCAATGGGTTGCAGATTAGTGACTGGCAATTCCGCCATAAGTTTATTCACAGGGAAACCCTTAATATCTTTTAATTTGTGAAAAATCTTAATTTGTCTTGAATTTTGAAATTACTTTCTTGATTTTAATATTAAGTAATTATAATGAACCATGAAACCCGAGCAACCTTGTCCCATACTCAAGATGTTGATCGTAATATTTTATTGTTTTTAAACCAGTAATCTTAGATCACTTTCAAAAATTAGTCTTAGTTTCTTTACTTAGTCGCTGTCTCATGTATTTCGAGTATATGAAAAATCTTTTCTACTCCGCATATACAAATTACCGAGGTGCTATGTCCACGATTGCTAGTCGGCGTATCTCAATATCTGTTTTAATGTCGCAGGGGGTCTTGCTGTCATACCTATTTAAAAGCGTGCAAACTATACAAAGCAGAGCTTATTCAAGATTATTTACATCTATAACTACGAGCATATAACTTCTTTAGTTTATTATTTTGGCTAATTCCTTCATAAGAGCCAAGCAATCAACAGCAAACTTTTTTTTGCTATTTTCCTTACGGGGTTTAGGGATTGGTTTACGCGGTTTTGGGATTGGTTTGAAGCCTAGACCTACTTTAGGGACTATTTCATCTATTTCCATATCTTTATTTAAGTATACATTTGTGTTATCTAAGGGTATTTCATAGTCTTGACCACTATTTTCATCACATTGTTTTGACTCAGGGGTCTCATCCGATTCTGAATCTACGGTCTGATCACTCTCGGTTTTGTATTGTTGATCATCCATGATTTTCTTAGCTCTTATACGTCTTTGAAGTTCTGCTAGGGGAATATCCTCTTCGTCTGAAGATCCTTCTCTTTCCCATTGTTTGGACTGTATAGCTCTTTCTAATGGTTCTGGTTGCATGTCTTCATTTTCCGACGACGATTCATCTTCTGGTGGCACAACATAGTTAGTTTTTCTTAGAGTTCTTCCACCATCTTCAGTAGTTTGTGAAAGGGGCCAGTGCGAAATGTCTGCCAATCTTAATTGTCGTGCATGGCATTTGGTGGTTAATCCAGTCAATTGATCTCTCACCAAGAAAATAACTGGTCCTTTCTGCTCTATGATTCGGTAAAATGGTAGCCACTTTTTATCTAACTTATTTTGTCTTCTCTTGTTTTTAAGGTAGACAGGGTCACCAACCTGAAAATCTTCGCCTTTGCTTTTCTTATCGGCCTGAGCTTTCTGTTTCTTTTTGGCTTCCTTCATATTGCGATGTACTAGCATGAAAGCTTTGTGTTGTTCTTGAAGAGCAATCTTGTGTTGGTCTTCTCCTGCATATCTCCTTCGAGGTTTCATTAACGTATCAAGAGGTAATACGACATCTCTGTTGTACATAAGGTAATATGGAGAAAACTTTGATGAATCATTAGGATGGAATCGAATGGCTGCCAATGTCTGATTGAGATGAATATCCCATGTTTGAGCGTTGTCTGTTATTTTCTTAGCCATCACGTCATGAAGAGTTCTATGAAATCTTTCTACTTTACCGTTACCTTGAGGGCTGTAATAAGAGGTTTTGATGTGGTTGATGTTCAATTCTTTTAAGGTTTCTTCCACTTTCTTGTTCACATTTTCTGTTCCGTTGTCTGTGAGAATTTGAAGAGGACAGCCATATCTTGGATATATTTCTTCTAAGATAAGATGTACTATGTTGTCAGCTGACTTATCGGGAACGGGAAAAGCTTCTGGCCAACCAGAGTAAATGTCAATAAAAGAGACTATGTACTTGTTTCCTGACAAGGATGTTGGATATGGTCCTGATAAATCAAGTCCTACCTTAGCCATTGGAAAAGGTGGTATATCTGTCTCTTGAAGTGGAGGCTGATTTTTCTTATTGCTCCTCGTCTGGCATACTACACATCCTTCTACATAGGAATATAACCTTTTGTATAAATTTGGTATGTAGTACTTTTGTCTTATTACGTCATATGTTTTGTCTACTCCCATATGTCCAAGTCCGTCATGATACTGTTGCACTACTAAAAGTTCTAACTCACGTGGTACATACAGTCGAAGTCTTGGGCCTTCAGAGTCTCCATCTGAAAGATAGTACATCAAACCATCAATTTCCAGGAACTTCTTTTCTTCGGTTACCGTTGCTGTTCCTTTATTTAACCGATTCTTTAGTTTCTTTATCTGATCATCGTGATGTTGACCTTCTTTGATGTTGATTTCTTCTGGTAGATCAATAAAGGGTTTGATCAATTCGTCGTGTTGCTTAACCTCACATTTGACCAATCTCTTAGGTGACAAGGCATTTGAGTTAAGTACGTTTACTTCAAAGAAATTGTCCTTAACATCTGGTTCATCACGCTCTGACTGCTCTTCCTCTTCACACTCAGGATTGACTGTAGGTAACCTGGATAAAAGATCTGCACAACAATTAAATCTTCCTTCTATGTACTCTACCTTACAGTTATATCCTGCGATACTTAATGCCCATAGTTGAATTTTCTTATTCTGCATTGGAGATTCTAAGATATATTTTAGCGGCTTATGGTCTGTTCTTATAGTAAACTGAGCACCATGTAAATAATGGTCCAACTTCTGAAGGGCGTAGTGGATTGCGAATGCCTCCTTTTCTATGGTTGATCATTTTTCTTGAGTTTTACTCAGCTTGTGGGATAAGTAATATATTGGCTTATCTTCTCCTTCATCTGTTCTCTGGGTGAGGCAAGCTCCAATACAATTGTCGCTGGCATCGGTGTACAAGATATACGGCTTATTAGTATCTGGATATGCTAGCAAAGGCACTACCGGTAAACTTTCTTTAATAAAGTCAAATGCTTTTTGGCAATATGGTGTCCACTTAAACCTTGAATACTTTCTGGTTAAGTCAATCAATGGTTCTGCAATCTTTGAGAAGTTTGGTATGAATCTCCTGTAATAACTACACATACCTATAAAGCCACGAACCTCTCGGACTGTAGTGGGCGCAGGTAACTTTCTTATAGCTTCGACTTTCTTTGGATCAGGTGTAACGCCATGTTCATTGATGATGAAACCAAGATATTCAGTCTGTTCCTTGAAGAAACTACACTTCTTAAGTTTTAATTTGAGTCCATGCTTTCTTAGGCGATTAAAAACGTCTTGAATATGACGAAGATGATCTTCCGGTGTCTCTGAGAATATAAGAATGTCATCCAGGTATGCGATGGCAAACTCCTTTTGTCCTTGAAGAACTATGTTCATCAGCTCTTGAAAGACTGCCGGGGCATTACTCAACCCAAATGGCATCCGGTTGAATTGGAATAATCCTTTGTGACATGCAAAGGCCGTTTTTTCTTTACTTGAATCGTCTAATTTCACTTGCCAATATCCACTCTTTAAATCTAATGCAGTAAAATATTTTGCCTTACCTAGTAAACATAGGATGTCATCAATCAACGGTAGCGGGAATGAGACTGGTTTCACTATCTTATTTAAGCTTCTAAAGTCAACGCACATCCGGTCTGATCCGTCTTTTTTCTTCACAACCACCTAGGGAAATGACCAAGGTGATTGTGATCTCTCAATCATCTTTGCGTCCATCATTTCCGGTATGGCCTTGTCAATTATCTGTCTTTTATTTAAGGGTACACGGTAGGGTCTATTCTTTATTGGGTGATGGTCTCCAGTTTCTATCTTCATTTTAACAGTATCAGTCACTCCAAGATCACTGTCTTTCTTTGCAAATAAATCATTGTTTTTGCTCATAAGTCTTTTGATTGGGTGTTCGAATCTTTTAGGTACATCAATCTCTTCTTTTGTGTCTGGAGTAGTCTGTATTTCTGAGATTTCCTTCTGTTTTAATGCGGTAACGCGTCCTACGATGTAGCCTCTCGGAATTTTATAATTTTTGTTAGTTTGGTTAACGAAGATCATTGGAAGTTTCTTATCCTTTCGAACTGTACAAACGGTGTCTTTTAAATATAGTCCTGGATCTTCCATAATGCAGTTATTGTCTATGCTGTTCACTTCAACTAAGTCACTTTCTTCCAGAGAGAAATTGTTATTTATTTTTCCATAGAACACTGTCACCGTGTTTGGCCTCATAATAAGTTTCTTAGGTGTTCTTACAATAGTTGAGATGTGTAAATCTTCTTTAAGTTCCGCGTATACTTTGCCATCAATGAGTTCAAGATCAAAGTATAAACGAACATTGCTTTTCTTGAGCCAATCACGACCGAGAATCATGTTTCGGTTGAGTCCCTTTGTCACATAAAGTTTGTGGTCTAAAGTTAATCCTGAAATCTTAAAGGAAATATTTACATACCCTATCGCAATTAAAGCATTACCATTTGCTGCTTGTAGAGAAGGGATGTCATTTTTAAACAACTTTGGGCGGGGAAATAGATTATCATACATTTTCTTACTAATTAGAGATACGGCTGTACCTGTATCTACCAAAGCCCTAAATTTATTTTTACCTATTTTAAATAAACAGCTACTGGGGTTGTTAGTAAAATTAATTTCATATGTAGGGTTGTGTTTAAAGTTCTTTCTTCGGGCTTCAACGAAGGAAGAAAGTTTTAGTTTTCCTATCAGAAGAGCGCGGTTTGAAATTTTGAGATGGTCTCTCATTTACTCGGTTTCTAAAATCATATGTTCGGCCTTGGCGATTTGATGATCTGCCCCGATTTTGCTGCATTCTCTGATACATACGCGAGCTGCAGCAATCAGCACGTACATGACCTACTTTACCACAATTCCAACATTCCACAGGTGACCGGGGATTCTGCTCTATATTATGTACCGGTTTGTTTTGACTGAGTCGTTTATTATTTGAGGACGGTTTATTTTGAGAACAAAATCGAGCCCTATGACCCGTTTGTTTACATTTAAAACACCTACTACTTCGCGCATGGTCAATTTTCATTGGTGCTACATGCCTTGTTTCTATTGAGGTAAGATTATCTGCTCTATCCTTTAATAAGGGAAGAGTAGTATCAAAATTTGAAAGAGTTCGTCCGTTGTCATTACTTTGAACAATTTCTGTCATATTTGACCCTCTTATTGCTAGCCTCTGTCTCAGGTTTTGTTCTCGCATTGCTATTTGAATTGCGGATTCTAAATCTTTATTGTTTTCTCGCAAAATTTTCATTCTGAGGTAGTCGAATGTCAACCCGTCACAAAAGATATCTACTAACTGTTGTTGTACTAAAGGATCTTTTAGTCTGTCTTTACTGTATGCGTCTTCCGCGATTTGTAATAGTCTCTCAGCGTACAACTGAACACTTTCGTTTGAATTTTGTCGAGTCCTATGCATTACTCCTAACGCATGTTGGGGATCTGTTATTTCTGCAAATCTATTTTTAAGGGATTCTTTGAGATCGTTCCAAGATGGGATTTCTTCAGACGCATCTGTTTCATCTAAATACATTTTAATATAATCCCCACTGAACCCTTACTCGTTATGTATGCAAGCATGGGGATCTCATGACCTTGTTTCCCAGACATAACACTGTACTTTTCAACTTCTTTTATCCATTGTTTAAATTTTTTAGCATCTCCTTCAAACGGAGTTATCACAGAAGATAGGGGCACTGAGAGTGCGGCTGTGATAGCTTTAACTTGACCAATGAAAAAATCTTTATCATCATCCTGATTTGGGACTCGGTGTCGAGGTTCACGAGTTTCATACAACCTAGCGTCATAATATGTTTCAAAAGTATTTTGTTCTAAGGATTTTTGACCTGTTTCTTGCCCTTTATTTTCTTTACTCTGACATAACCCCGCGATTCGTTGTTCTAATTCTTTCATTTGATTTTTTAATTCTTTTTTATCAAACCCATCACCTGTCGCCATATTGGTTGCTTAGACAAAGTTGCTTACTTTGAGATAGTTACAAGAGACATATAGAAATGGTTCTTCCCTTATTTTCTTTTCAACTTCGCTTTATCCTGGTCACGACACCAAGAAAGTTTGTGTAAGCCTTCCTCCTGAATAATGACCAAGTCCAATTGGTGGTTACCAAGTAGTTTATTAATCAGCGTGATCGTATAGTCAATTGAAAGCAGCCCAAATCAAAGAATCCAGAATACGTTTAACATCATTTTACATGAGTATATATAACATTTTACTTATGATTGACAGTTCTGACCAGTCCGGCCCATCTACGATGATCATGAGTGAACATTTAGTGTCAAAATTCCAGAGTTAAATTTTATTTCTAAATAAAGTAACAAAACTGTCAAAACTGTCAGAAAGAATATTGTGATACGGGTTTTGAGTCTCAGAATCGTAGTCTCTGAGTCCCCCACCTGGGTATGATGCATCGCTTACTCATAATACATCCATTCATACATGGCTTTAAGGTTACAAAGGTTAAATAGATGAACAAGCATTACAAGACTAACTTGCAATATTAGGGCCTTCATTACAGACACAGGATCGCCAAATATGACAATTTGTTGATAACTTGTTTATATATTTTCAGTTTGTATTTTACTGTGTCAGAATTAATTAACCTCATTTATGACAACGATTATTGGGATGCAGTATTTGGGTATCCCGCCCTATTATTATGCCCGTATAATGCACCTGGTTTCATAACATCATTTAGGAATACTACGCAGTGCTACAATAGTCACAGAGTTCGTTCTGTTAGTTATCATTACCACAATTAATTGCGCAGTATCTAGGTATACATAAGTATCATAGTGACCAATATGTAATACTAGCAATTCAAGGTCATAGCATGGCTATCTGTTTACAGATATTCTGATAAGTATATACACAAAGTAAGCCACATTCACTGTTTTGGTTACTAACATTGGCCAAAAAACTATTCAAATGTCCTTGGCTAGGGATTAAATCTATATCTAGCAATGCGTGATCATTCTTAATTTTTATGATAAAAAATCTGTAATGTAGAATAAACTGTGTTGATGTTTTTTTGAGATACCTGGTAGATTATAACTTATTTCTTATTTAACAGGTACGTGTATTCTTTATATTGAAATTGGTTGTGTTATTCACGTAACGTTAAATTCTATGAAAAGCGCGTGCTTATGTATTACTTGAATGACAAGAGTATTAAATGTTAATTCACACCCAAAGAATGCGCATGTGTTGTTTAAACAATTATTTGCTTGTAAGCCAAAATCTGTCTTGATACATATTTTCTTTACACAAAAGTTATTTGGATGTTTTTTTTTGTTTATATGTTTGAACTAAATTTTTATTGGTCACTGATATATATTTAAGTAAATGTATATTTTTAAAAAATGTATACAAATTTAAATGGCTGCATTTAGACCTATCGTGTTATTACCGACACGTATAATTTTCTTTGGCAAAATATTTAATGTTTTATCTCTGTTCCAGTCTCAAATTTTATATGCATGAATTGATGTAAAAAATAAGTCGAATGATTTAAGTAGGTTAGGATATCCTGACTTAAGATGTTCCTAAGTTACCATCGAGCTACATCTTAAGACGTGTCCTAAGTTGATCTTGGGATGTTT
The DNA here is from genome assembly GCA_020458035.1 of Magallana ariakensis. NCBI lineage: Eukaryota > Metazoa > Mollusca > Bivalvia > Ostreida > Ostreidae > Magallana > Magallana ariakensis. Next base: position 76,297,066 of record CM035812.1, on the reverse strand, counting down.
CTAACTCTTTTCCTTAGTCATATCTTAGGAACACACTTAGGTCATATCTTAGGAAAGTTTTCGTGAACATGCCTGCTGGACAGTTTAATAGAAAAAAGATCCTAAACAAAATGATTAAATTTTTCCAGATATATTTTATTCTTAACTTAAAATTGCTACACAATTATCATATTGACATTAGATAACAAGTACTGAAAAATCATGTATATTTGATACCTTGTTCCCTTACACAGGCATATTTTGTGCAATACATGTATGTCGTTGTTTTGATTTTTAGCGCTCATCGAACTTGTTCAACTATAAGTATTCGTTCTGTTATTTTAAAGAGGTTTAATGTACAACATCCTGGACATCCTTGAGCCGTCGTCAATGGAGGACATCAGACCAATGAGAGAGAGGGGCCGGGTCTGGAATCAGGAAGTATTCTGGGATGCAGGTCACGTGGTCAGTCGCCATTTAGGGTGGGTGTGTGTCAATTAAACCGACCCAAGGTTAGCGACACTTTAACCTTGACCTGTTATTACTACCTATGTCAAGAAAAGTATGTTTTTTCAAGTTAATCTTTTCCCAAAACACGCACCTGTTTAACTTTGGTCACAGCATTATATTTTGATATAGTTAAACGTATTGGGTTGTATAAGATATAGGTATTTTGACAAAATTTCAATTGGGATATGTACAGCGCTACATTCCCGTGACTTTTAAAATTCTGTGAAGACATATTTCACTGCACTAATAAAACAAGTCCAGTCCAGTCAAGTATTATAATTGTATTATACTATCAATGAGAAATCATATAAATAAACAGCCACTTACAAATTCTCTTGAATCTTTATTTTAAGTCTTCTAAAAATGTATTTCTAGATATTCTTTAAAATTATGCTCAACTGTAGAATAACAACTGTGAAGGAAGTTGAATGTTTTACTAGGTTTTTAAAAGGATAATCATGATTGTTTTGGAAAATTGCCTCCTTGAAGAAACAAATTTGAATAAGAGCCAGGAATTTTCTTAAAAACTGAAATTTCCGATTTTTGTTTCATATATAGGACTAATTTAAAAAAATTCTAATTTAAAAAACTTTTTTTCCAAATTAAAAAACGGTCTGTTTATTTCCCCCACTTCATCATGTTTAAAGTGGTTGAGTGGTTACATAGGTTGACCGAATACTAACCGAAACCGACTTTTTAAAACTTGGTTTGAAAAGGTAATATCACAATGTTTATAATGATGTTTTTTTGGCACATCTTGTAATATGGTAGTACATTAATGTTGCAGATTATTCTGTCAAAAATATCTTTTACGCAAACATTCTTTCGGGTTATGGAATCAGTAATTCACGAAAGCTCATTTCCATAAAAACAATAAAGTCTATTGAAGTTTTTTTTAAGACCAAACTGAGATTTAAAATGGGCATATGCTAGAACTTCAAGATTTTGGTTTAATAACTCACAATTGTAATATATACACTAGCCAACCTTATATTCGTCAGCTATATTTCAGAGAGAATGTGTTACATTAAAGTTTTAAAATTCAGAGAATTTAAAACTATCTAATTGTAAATTGTTATAGATAGTTTTAAATTCTCTGAATTTTAAAACTTTAATGTAACAAATGTAATCAGACGTGATAGTGTATTTAATAGGAAGCTTAAATATCCACTTAGAAGACGTTTTGTCCATAAACAAATCCATCTCTCATGTCATGTAGAATGAGAGATAACTCTCTCTACTGTGGTAATGAAGCTAACATGCAGTGTTTATCTTTCTCTACAGACAAACAATTCATTTACAATTAACAATTATATATATATTCTCTCTCTCTCTCTCTCTCTCTCTCTCTCTCTCTCTATATATATATATATATATATATATATATATATATTATATATATATATATATATATATATATATATATATATATATATATATTATATATTATATATATATAATTATATATATATTCTCTATAACTTCGTTATCTCGAACTAGATGGGACTGTTTAAAAACTTCGAGATATCAGAGTATTCGAGATATCGAGGGTAAAATACTTAAAAATTAAGTGGTTGGGACTTACAAATCACTTCGACATATCCATTGTATTCGAGATATCAGTGTTCGAGATATCGAAGTTCAACTGTATATATATATATAGATATATATATAAAGAAAGCATTTTATTGTTTATATTTACATCCTTCTTTTAAGAAATAAATAAATTGATTGTAAAAAGTAAGTAAAATTCACTTAATTACTGTTAATGTACATCAGTACGTTAGCTAAAAGAAGCAGCCAAATCATAACCTATGTGAGTTTGAGTCTGACATCATCATAATAATTTCGTGCAGTCCGTGATTTTTTGTAGGTTGCTGAAGGCTTCGACCAATCGTTAAGCGGGGCGTGTGTATTTCAGTCCTCTCAGTTTCTATCTTGTCATTGATGCTCGTGGCCGTGGGACGAGTGGACTCGGGACCCCTGACGTTGTGTGAATGCTCGACCTCAAATTGCTTATTTTCTGAAACCTGTTCGATTTGCATACAATACTTCTTTAACATGTTAACCTCTAATGAAGATCATCAGCAACGCGCCGATATACCATGTTTTTGGTTTTGCACGTGTCCCATATGTATTCAGATTCTTGTCTTAAATGCGCACTTGTAGTTGTAATTAATGTTATTTTGTTTTTTGTTTGTTTTTTGTTTGATATCCTCTTTGTCATTGATGCCTTGATGGCTCATTAAAATTATTATATATCACATTTGTTTTAAATAATATCAGGAAATGTTCAATTTAACAATAAATTGAAGGAGTGCTTGTAATTGAACGTTGTATTTTTACGGCAATAGACCAAAAACAGGAAAATAATATTAATGCAAAGTATCACGTTCAAAAAATCTAAAATATAAACTCTTGGGAAAAATCAAACTATGTAGGAGTAATCAGACCATTACTTCTTTCTCAATAACCCGATGTAAGCGACATGCACTTAAACTTTCATCTATTATAATCTATTATACTTACATGTGCTTATGCCCTATATAAAGAAAGATTTGTCTTTTCAGGTTACTCTTTCCGAAAGCATGTACCTCTGTAAACTAATGTCTTGTTATAGCATTAGATTAAGGTTTAAAATTAAAATGTAACGATTTGTACTAGTTAGTATTTTCAGTGTCTCTTTTGAAAGAGTGCTACGTTCACGTGGCTCTTCAGTGCAGACAAATTTTGCTGTATTAATATCCAAAGTGGAAAAACGAGTTCAGCCAATTATTACCTGTATACATTGATTGATGATAAATATGTGTAATTAAAATACATGTACTAAGTATTTAAATTAACTCAACGTCTCTTGAAATTTTTATTTTTAGTTTTCTTTTCTACACTTTCTTGAAATTTGTTCACAACTTTAGAATTACGACTGTGAAGGATGTTGAATATCAAAGTTTACTAGGTTATTTCAGAGATCTTGTCTGTATTTAATAGCTCAGTACAGTGTAGTAAATATATGCGTCTGTCTGAACGTGTTTGGTATCTAGCCCGTTGTCTGAAAGTTAATCTTGGTTTGTCACTTTGAAAAATAAAATTCTATGAAGTTAGGAATTTAAAAAAAATATTCTATTTAATGAGAATTCCAGATTTTGAAAATACTTTAATATTACTAGATAAAACATACATCAGTAATATTGAGGTGCAAAACAATCTTTTTTAAATATATATTTGGGATATAGTTTCAACTTATTGCTTTGATTGTGCTGAAACTGAAAAACACTACATATTTTAAATATATAAGGCATTGCTTCTTAGAAATATGGGGGAAAGAGTGTTAACATTAAAAATCGTTAGAGGTATCATTTACGAATCTTCGATCGATGTGTAATGGAAAAATGACAATAACAAACCGTCAACCATCTCAAAAATCCATAAAACGAAATAAAAATTAAAAGCAGAGCAACACGGACCTCCAAAAAGATAGAGGTAGGATCAGGTGCCTTGGAGGAGTGAGCAACCTCTGCTGACCAGTGACACCCGCCGTGTGCTCTTTGTCGTAATCGGAAAAAAAACCCCGGAAAAGTCCGTAGACAATTAGGTGATTATTATGGTCTAACAATCAGTATGAAAAACGTCAGTCAGCAATCGATACTATGCAGCAATACTATGTAAAGATTTGCTTTGCTACACCCAATAGGCTTAGGGATTTACTGTACTCACGAAATGTTAAAACAAAAATGAAATTTTACGATTGCAGTAAAATATATATCTGATTTAACATTGTTTTGGAGAAAAAAAAAATAGATTTAAAATTATCGTTAAAAGACCCGCCGTGTGCCCTTTGTCGAAATCGGGAAAATCGGAAAAGTCAGTACACAATTAGGTGATTAATTATGGTCTAGCAATTAGTATGGAAAACGTTAGTCAGCATGCTACATAGTGGAAGATTGTATTTGCTGACAAAGTCGTTATATTAACAATAGAACTTACGAAAAGATGACTTCAAACGAGACTGTTGATAATCTTGTTTTATCAACGTGTTTGTCAGAAGCTTGCCTCGCCTTAGAAACTGTTCATACGAGGAGCAGGGCTAAGGAAACGCAGTAACTTAACCCTAGACGCTGGAACACATAAACCAAATTACAATTATCAACAGATGTTAGGAATTATTACCAAGTTAACGCTAGGATCGTCCAAGTATCAGGAAACAAATCCACAAAATAAAAAGCATCTCCATTAAGAGGGTCAATATTGAAATCAATGATATAGAACACTATTATAAACAAGAGGCACAGGGGCCACATCGCCTTAACTCGGATCAAATTAGCATTACAGTATCAAAATCAAAATATCTTGACAACTAAGTACAGTAGATATTGCTCAAAAAATTTAAAATATCTGCTGATTTTTATCCACATATTTTTATGGTAAATACCAAGCCTCTTTTGTTGTTGTACCTGTAAGAAGATTTTTCTCTATTCCTATATACCCCCACCCCCGCACTTTGTGGCCCCACTTTTCTCTATGGAATCATGGTTTCATCAAACTTTAATCTGCACAACCCGTGCTTTCACACAAGTTACTGCTTTTTGGACTGAAAACTTTCCGAGAATATTTTTAAAGATTTTCTCTATATATTCCTATGTAAAAATTCATCCCCAATTGTGGCCCCACCCTACCCCCGGGGACCATGATTTAAACAAACTTGAATCTAAACTATCTGAGGATGATTCCACTACAATTTGAGCTTTTCTGGCCTAATAGTTTTTGAGAAGAAAATTTTTAAAGATTATCTCTATATATTCCTATGTAAAAATTCATCCCCCCATTGTGGCCCCATCCTACCCCCAGGGACCATGATTTAAACAAACTTGAATCTACACTATCTGAGGATGCTTCCACTCCAATTTGAGCTTTCCTGGCCTAATAGTTTTTAAGAAGAATATTTTGAAAGATTTTCTCTATATATTCCTATGTAAAAATTCATCCCCCATTGTGGCCCCACCCTACCCCGCGGGACCATGATTTGAACAATTTTGAATCTACACTACCTGAGGATGCTTCCATACAAGTTACAGCTTTTCTGGCCTAATAGTTTTTGAGAAGAAGATTTTTGAAAAATACCTACAAATTTTCAATAATTCTAAATTATCTCCCCTTTAAAGAGGGTGTGGCCCTTCATTTGAACAAACTTGAATCCCCTTTACCCAGTGATGCATTGTGCCAAGTTTGGTTGAAATCTGGCCAGTGGTTCTGGAGAAGAAGATGAAAATGTGAAGTTTACAACGACAACAACGCCAACGCCAACACCAACGCCGACAGAAAACGGACAAATTTTGATCAGAAAAGCTCACTTGAGCTTTCAGCTCAGGTGAGCTAAAAATCACAATCTCCGAATCATTTCGATGTTTAAATTGAAAATGTGAACTAGCATTAAATATTTCATGATTTTGTACGTTGTTTTTTTTTCAAACTTTTATAAAAAAGTAAGTAAACAAGTAATAAATAATCAGAGAAATAAGTAAGTTAGTGATACTTAACATCCAGCATTAAATAGAGCATATGAATCAACCAAATTTATCGATCGCAACGCCAGTTTAATGCGTCGTCTTGTACTTACATTTCCATGTTACGTATTAGTATACCTAAAAGTCAAATAAGAAAGAAAAGAATCCTAAGGTAACTGAACCTTCACGTTGGTTCATGCATAATACATGGTGGTAATTTGATTCCTTTGCTTTCAGTCTGGCTAAAAAATTTGCTAATTTGAAATAAAAAGATAACACAACCCAACCCATTCCCATAAAAAAATTAAACAAACAAAAACAAAACAAAAGACCCCCCCCCCCCAAATCTCCTTTTTGCAACGAGGATGGGTGTCCGTCCTAGTGCAAATAAATCAAGAGTAACATAATTGTTTTAAAAATAAAATCTTAAAATAGCATTGCTACAAGATCTTTTTTCTCCGAGTGTTAAAACGCTTCTAGGCTTTTTGATATCACCGACAGTTGTTTATTCAATAAAAATGGAGGTCGTAAATATGCTTACCTTGTCATTGGAAATCTAAAAAATTGTTTTGTTAAAAACCATTCTGATTGCACACACAAGTACTCTGAAGTTGACATTAAAATTATGCTCGAGTTTCTGATAGACAACATCTATGTAGTTTTTGGAAATCAAGTCCTCCAACAATCTGTTGGAATTCCCATGGGTACCAATTGTGCCCCATTGTTAGCAGACCTATTTTTGTATTCTTATGAAGCAGAATTTATTCAAAAAAATAAATCGAAAAAAATAAATCACTCGCCGTGGCCTTCAACTCAACATTCAGGTATATCGACGACGTATTATCAATTAACAATTGTGATTTCCATACTTACGTCGACTCGATATATCCCAGTGAACTTGAAATAAAAGATACCACAGATACAGCGTCATCTATTTTATATTTGGATATTTTACTGGAAATGGACATTGATGGTAACCTAACAACAAAACTTTATGATAAACGCGATGACTTCAATTTTTCTATAGTAAACTTTCCTTACCTATGTAGCAATACTTTCATCACCTGCATATGGTGTTTTTGTCTCTCAGTTAATTCGATACGCAAAGGCATGCTCTTCGTATGAACAGTTTCTAAGACGAGGCAAGCTACTGACAAACAAGTTAATAAAACAGGACTATCAACAGTCTCGTTTGAAGTCATCTTTTCGTAAGTTCTATGGTCGATACAACGACCTTGTCAGCAAATACAATCTTCCACTGGGTCGCATGCTGACTGACGTTTTTCATACTGATTGTTAGACCATAATTAATCACCCAATTGCCTACGGACTTTTCCGTCTTTTCCCGATTACGACAAAGAGCACACGGCGGGTGTGACCGGTCAGCAGAGGATGCTCACTCCTCCTAGGCACCTGATCCTACCTCCATCTTTTTGGAGGTCCGTGTTGCTCTGCTTTGAATTTGTATTTCGTTTTATGGATTTTTGAGATGGTTGACGGATTGTTATTGTCATTTTTTCATATAGAGAGTCCTTTATTAAAGGGCCTAGAAACAAACACGTTGAAAGGAATTCATTATTAAAACAAAGCGCTATCATGAAAAAAAAATCCCTTGCAGGAAGAATGTAACATCATATTTTACCAACAAGGTTTACATTAATGCTAGACAACGCCAAGCATTTGTACCAAATTATATTTGGAAAAATTAGAAAATATTATTATAACATCGGCACAAGTTTTAGTTTATACAGACTCCATTCATGTCCATTAAAAAAAAAACATTTGTAAATGTACATGCACTTAAGTCATGTGAGGTATATTACGTAGTTATGTCAACTGATTAAACAGGTCGGGTACACTACCTTATATGGATAGCATTATTTAACATGTGACAATATTAGCGTCAAACAGATTCGCCAATCCAATCAATGAGTCGCAAAGCATGACGGTCTACTACGTGTTTATGATTCAACAGACACACGTGGTTTTTGTCGATTTTATGAACAATATTTAATTGCTTGCCGGAAAATTTGTACAACTTGTTTTGTACTTTAAAAGGTAAAAAAGGAAAGATTACGTACCATAGACTTTGTTCCATGCTCACATTGAAAAATACTGTTGTTATAGTTTTATATTGTTGCTTCAAAAATTGATCAGTATCAACAGTCTGTCATTCATACGCATACAAGTACAAACAGATTTTGATAAGGGAAAACTGCATAATTGTTTATTGGTGACTTAATCATCGAACACCATGTTGACTATGTCCGGGAAATAAACATTGTTTTTGAAATTGCGTAGTTGGAAATACCGGTATAACGAACACTAGAAGCACCAGCAAAACATTTTGTAACTGCTAAGCATTTTCATTATTGTCACTGAAGAAAATTTCAAAGCGTATTCTACATGTACTAAATTAATGTAGTCCCAAACCAGGGGTATCACGTGAAAAACGTACTCACTGCTTCGAATTCAGTAGGACATATACCTCTCTTTTGAACATTGACAATTGGGGTATTTAAAAAGGTTGATATACGGCCTACTAAGCAATATTTTTAAAATGTGAGCATAGAAATGAAAGATGAGACATAATTTTCCATTATTATTCCATAAATTCTGAAAAATAATTGAAAATGAGTTTCCAAAAGACAATTCAAAATAGTATATATTTTCAATACGTATTGTATACAATAAAACTCGTAGTAGCCCACAATGCCTTGCAACTCATTCAACTGATTGGTCTGCCGAAAAAAGTAAACAGATAGCTAACTTAGTATGCAAATGTATGCCGACGTCACAAAATCTAGTGGTCTCGACCTGTTAAATATACCAATGTTGTTTGTTTAAATGCCTAGTAGCGACCAATGTTTCGAAGTGAGACTGCGGTGGTCGAAAGGATCAGGCAGCTGATACCGCACTAGGTTAGAGATTTTATGGACTTGTGTTAGAATTACGGCTTTCCCTGTCATAGTACTCAATGTTTGGTATTGTCAAAGGTAAGATGTTTTGTGCTGAAATGAATTGTAGAAATAGAAAATAAAATAATATAAATAGTTATAATATTTTTATATGAATATAATATAAATAAAATTAACACCAGTGATCTTTTTTTAATAGATAAATAAATGGAAATACCAAAACGAGAGCATTATTATTTATAATGAAAATCGCTGCTACGGATATGTTATCTATTCAGTTTATGTAATTGTTCAAGTTTTATTTGTCAAACCCGACTTAAGACTTGCACTTCATGTTCTTCTATGATCATGTTTTTCAATTTCTAATTTAACAAGTATCAATTCGGACCGGGTAGATCAAAGTTTATACAGACATTATGTTTAAAGTATTAATGTCAAACATATCAATTACAGTGGCGTCGGAAGGAAATTCAAAGTGGGGTGGGGGGTAGACTTATCAGAAATCTTGACGAGCAAAAAAAAAAAGATATTTGGTCATGGCTATGTATAACTTTGCAAAAAGGGGGGGGGGCTGAGCCCCCCCCCCCCCCCCCAGCACCTCCCCCCGGTTCCGAAGCCTATTATATGAATTAAATTCCTAGTTACAACGATTGGACTTAAACTGTAACTTTTTAAAACATATAGAGTATTTTCTGTCGATTATTAATGATTTTTGTAGTGGCGGGGAAACATTACTTTGTGCCATTTTATATATCACGTCAATTAGATTGTCCTACGCGTAGATTGTATCTGATTTAAACAATAAAATGCTTTTTGTGTAATTTATGTGGGATATGAAAGTAGCGACATTGCAGAAAAATTAAGTAAGCGGGTTATGTAAATTTTTTTTCTGCAATGATAGCTACCTTCATAACCCTCATGAATCACGAAAGAAAGCATTTCATTGTGTGTATTTACATCTTTCTTTTAACCAATTAATAAACTGGTCGTAAACAGTTAGTAAAGGTAACAAAATTATCATTAATTTACATCAGTAGGTTAGGTAAAAGAAACAGCCAAATCGTCTTTTGGAAATTTGAGTCTAACATCATCATGATAATTTCGTGCAGTCCGCGATATTTCTTTGGTTACTGAAGGTTTCTACCGATTGATAAACTGGCTAGAACTGGATCGTGTAGATTTAAGGCCTTTCAATTTCAGACATTTTTATATATTTACATTTACAAATATGTTTCCTTATATGAACCTATAGCGAAAACGTTCAATTTTGTATGAACTTTTTCATGACGTCACAATGCTCATAGCACGCTCTTAGCGATTGTCGCTTGGATTATTGTAAACATAAAATCTCGGTAATTTTAACAGTTCTGAACGATTTGTCTTTTTCAAACGTAAATATAAGTAATAAACAACAATGTTAAAAAGTTCACTTGGATATGAAGTTGGTTGGTACGTGATCAAATCTACCGAGAAGCCATTCGGGCTTCACAGGATTTGATCACGTAAACAACCAACTTCATATTCCGGTGAACTTTTTAAATTGTTGTTTATTTCTTAAATGATCCATCGTAGATAAACGAGTTGGTTATACATGTAATTCCATTTCAATACCTTGGTTCTATACTTTACAATATACTCATGAGAAAACAATCTCACAAGTACAAAAGCTTTGTAACAAATAATACTGTACTTTAAATATAATATATTACAAAATCCAGATAGAACAACATTAATTCAGATATTCAGTCAAATCCATATCCAGTACATAATTCTGTCAACAAAATCACAATACAAATTATATATAAGATCAAGTGGCCAATAACCATACGGTGCAATTTTTTCCCCATCATGATGGTTACCAATTTAAAATACTTTTTACGTGCATACAGCATTGCATGTTTGGAATTTGTAGCAATCCAATACCGGAATGTTTCCAAAACATGAAACTGTGCCATTGTAAACATAATAAATATCCGCAATGTTGTTAGGTTAGTACATTCGTGTTTATTGATAACTCCGCCCTAACAACCAACCAGTGACACATTGTTTTGATTGCGACAGCTCATAATTTTCCCTTTACATTGTAGCAATGTAGACTTTAAAAAAAAACCAAAAAAAAAAAAAAAAAAAAAAAGCAAAAAAAAAAAAAAATAAAAAAATAAAAAAAAAATAAAAATAAAAAAACAGTTAAAAATATGGGGTAACCGAATGCATGTTCTTAAAAACGTGAAATAAAAGACATTTGTTTGAAATCGATTTTAATTTTCATTGTTCTTTACGTGCAAGTTTCGTTCTATATAATGATTACAAAATCTCGACAAGCAAAAAAGAAAAACAATTTTTACCATCGAAAAATTCACATCCGAAACAGTGGTTGTACAATATGTAAAATTAAGTGCAATGCTTTTATTTCTATTGAAATTATCTTTTGATTCAAGCCCTCTCACTGCTTTAGTATTTCGAAACTCATTATACAAAATATAAAATATTAATACACAAAAATGAAAATGCAATTAATATTGAGAGGAAATCGATTTAAACATGCTGTATATGTTAACAAAAGTTTGGCTACCTCCTGTGGAGATCTCGAAATGATCAATTAAACAGTACTGTAATTTGTTCATAAGATATACTAGTTTGCACTTTTGTATCGATATATATATATATATAGTCAATTGATATTTCGATTAATTCAACAAAATGCGTCTAGATGAAAACTGAGAGACGAAAGTGGTCTACATACATACATAGATAGACTAAGTCTATTATATCTGTATTTAATTATGAAAAAAAATGCATTTGAATTGTTATTTCCCTGCAATCCACGTTTTAAGTGTGCCCTTTTCATTGAGTAAAAGGTCATCGACAACCTGACAACCATTCATAATCTGAAGGGGTTTTCCGTTCTGAATATAAATATGCAGCTTCATTATAAGTGAGATAGGCGTATTTCATTTGATTTTATCTTGCGGTACTTCCGAGTGATACTTTTCAATCTTTTTGTCGATTTTTATTAATTATCATTTTAACCCTCTCCCCTAGTTTCGGTTTAAATGCCGAACTACTGGGAGGTTATTGCTGAATGCCTAACTTTATGGAAGAAGACGCACCCACTAATTATTGCAGTTACACGTATTACTACTAATTGACTCCGTTACTGCAAAAATCATTATACACAAATAAAATCAAATTAAAACCTCAATATATGCAAATGGATTTTTTTTTACCTTTGCTGAAAATTCGAAAACAATGCATTAATGTCTGACGTCGATTGAAGTTTAAAAAATCGAGCGGAAATGGCCGAGTAATATACGGTTGTTGAACTTTCGTAAACTATAGGCTAATAGTCAATTGAAGTTGCTTAGCGACACCTTTCTCAGTGTTGCTAAGAGAATGTTATGTTTGTGATGTCAAGTTACCGGTCGAATTTTTTTTTTAAAAGGAATACTGAGATCTAGAGACTATTCTCAATCTTTGACGGCAAAATATACAATAGCGACTTCAAAACAACATGTCAAATTCTATATAAAACAGCTTCACATCGATCGGCATTTTCTCTAACCTCGGGGTTCACTTGATATAACGTTATTAATTATTTCCCAATTCTTTCTTTAAAGTGTAAACTTTTAAAAATACTTACTGTCGAAGTCAGAACAATAACAGAGTCGTATTGTCCCGCTCTATTTATATAAGAATGGATTCCAAAGCTGATTTGATTTGATCAAAATGAAATATAATTAACAATGAAAAACTATCAGCGATGATTATAGAACACCAAAATGGACACAGTACAATTAAAAAAATGTAAAATGTTTTCTGAAGAAAAAATATTTATTAACTGGTATAACTTAAGATTACGAAGGGACGAAACCATTATACAATCAACAATCCAATCCATCTCGATGAGATGAATAAAAATGAACGTTTTGCACAAAAACGCCACTCTCAGACCGGTAAATCGCAATAACTTATTTGAAGCGATTTAAATTAGAAAGGATTTTTGAAATGCTAGACTTTGTGAATACTCATAAATGAGACGATTACCTCAATAAAAAGTTGCAGGGGTTTATATGAAATTCGATTTTAATGCTGTCAATGGCTAGGGACGTTTTAAACTATACAAAGTCCTTTTTCTGTACAATAAACACTACAAAATCAACGAAAATGTGTAAATTTTTATTTGCACGATATACCCAATTTGATCATACAATACTTTAAAAAAATTCTTCCAGATCAAACTTGTAAAAATATTACAAGCCCAGTTTAAAGATTTTGTCAAACAGTCAATAAAGCTATTATTATTTTTGCTATATTCACCTTGAAGAAAGTTATATATTGCACATCATTATCAACTTGCTTAATTCATATAGATCTCTCTGTTTAGATGATATAAAACATTCTAAAATTTACAAAATGTTATAATTTTATTCACTTGCAGAAGCCCTTTCTGTCAAATATAACATTTGTTGGATTTTCTACATTATATTAAGAGGGTTTGATGGTTGATACCGTTTCCAGACTTTATAAATATCCTTAAAAATGTAAGTTCTATATAAAGAAATAGAAAAACATTCAAAGAAATGAAATTTTCCTTTTCTAAATTAAAAGATTATAGATGCACATGTAAAAAAACAATGGTTAGTTTGTTGACCACCGAACCTCCTTAAAACAGATTAGAACGTCCAATAAAATTCCAATCTTCTCACTGTTTTCTTCTTTTTAGCCCCAGCAATCGCAAAGCAAAAACTAAAGATGTATAGAAAAAAAGGAAAACCTCTACGAGTCCCATTTGAAAAGTTAAACTTAATTAATCAACGGCTAACATAATTGGAAAACAAATGGTGTGTTTTGAAACAAAATGATTAGTTGACCCAGTAAATATATTAGTATGTGTCAAAGACGAAGATTCATAAGTTGTATTTAGAAACTGAAATTATAAAGTGGCGTATCGATTTATTCCGAAATAATTCTTGGTTTCGACCGCGAATCAGATCACCGGGTAGGTCTTTCTAGAATTTTTCTATTATAGTAAATGACTTATTCACATGTGGCGTGGAAACTCCACACATTCATACACTGCATTATTATTCGCACTATACTGGAGATTAAGTTTATTGTTTTGTCTGGAGGTAAATACCTTACGTAGATATGAAAGACCGTAGATCAGAAATGAAATAACAAATACAGATATGAGAACTATAGTTATGTTGACCACTGTGGGAATGGAAAACAGACCGATGGGAGAAGCAGGGTAGGACTCTGTCGACTCCTTCAAGGACTGGTCCTGAGTAACTGCATCGGTTGTTGGTGTTAGTGGTTTGTCCATTCGAGTAGTATTGTATGAAGTACTGCGAATAGCTGTAAATGATTGAAATAAAAAATATTTTTCCAATGACTTTATTCGATTCGCCGTCATATTTGTCAGGAATACTATTATTTTACAAATCAAAATTTTAAAGCGCATTTACTTGACATGCATTAGAAATAAATAAAGTATGGAACACACTGAAATAAATGTTATATGTATGGATGAAAGTAACTCTGATTTGGTTATAATCACGCTTTCAAAATTTACAAATTAAAGGTCAATACGGGTATGATTGTATTACGATTTGGACATTAATTTTTCACAAATTCTTGATACTACAAATGATGTATAAAATGCAGGTTGAATAAACCATTACTTTTTTTTCTTTGAGAAAATCCTTTAGTTAATGTATTTGTATAAAAGCGCAATAAGGCTATAAAAAAACTTGTATTAACATAGACTGTAACTGCAAAATACGATGTTTAATTCCATAATAACATGTACACATTTTGTGCTAAAAACCCCCCAACAAAATAAAAACAAAAACAAAATGATTTGCCTGTCTAGATCTGAATCAACTTCGTATCCGTACCTAATGCGGAAAAAGGCAAAATGGGATAAGCTTCATTACTGGGTGTTATCAAATTTACGGGAATAATGACGTTTTTCTATCCCTTACAAAAAATTAATTTCTTGATTTCCAAAAATGTTCAAATGATGATTAATGGTATGTCCGTATTAAAAAAAGAAAAACTGTCACTAATTTTCATTTAATTTTACCGGAGTATACTTTAAAAAATAGTAGTAGTAACACGCTCCTACACAATCATATTTGATACTATATTTTAGAGAACATTATTAATTATTAGGTTTGTTACTTCTGACAATAGAAATATATCGTGTTGATCAGTCTCATAGACGGCTCAACAAAATCAATATATTTCTGAAGTCAGTCAATAAAAAAAATAATAAGTTTTTTGTTTTCAACTCAGTTTGCCTATGTATTAAGTAATATTTTGACATAATAAAACATGGGGGTCAGTGATGTTAAATTTTAGATATAGGGCTTCAAAGGTAAGATTCTTGCAGATTTTGGCTTAAAGACTTTTTCTATATATTTGCATCATTTTATGCTAAAAGTCTATCACACTCTCAAAATTTAATTTTGTACATGTGACACAGAATCTATATAATATGTATTAAACCTACCAAATATTAAAAATTTGCGTTATGAAAAATTGATTCGTTCTTACGAATTAAACAAATTTGTGTTAACAGATAATATTCTTTATAATAAATTAAAGAAATTCATTTTACAAATTAATTAAAATCGTTGGAAATTTCTATTATTAATGAAAAAAATCTTTGATGACACCATAGAATTTATGAAATGTAAAATGAACTAACTTGTTAAACTGAATAAGGGTAAGGATAATATGAATAATGTTGGCTGATGTAATAAAGCTTATTCTTTGGAGAAGGTGCGGGCCACAATTCCCAGAAGTTTTTGTAATCCGACATCAAAAATTACAAAAAGCGTGAGATATTACATACATGTATTTGTCAATTAAAATGCTTTTATTAATCAAGAACTCAGTTAATTATGAACTCGGTTGGTACTGTGTTAAAAAATGAAGCCCAAAGGGCTTCTCAGAAGAATTAATAACGTACCAAACAAGTTCATATCCCGATAAAGTTCTTAAAACTGATGTTATTTTACTTAAAGTTACATTTGAGAATGGCAGCTCGTTCCGAATTATTAACATAACCGTGTTTTTTATGCTTACAATAATGCAACCGTCAATCGATAAGCGCGTGCGGTAATCATTGAGACGTCATGGCCAATATGGCGGCGCACATGAGCTGGAAGAAAATTTTTCAGCCCTTAGTACCCCTGATTCATTCTGATTTTCTTATATATACGTGTTACCATTAAGCCTCGTGAAGAAATGCGGGCTTCGCCCGCCTCCCGCTGCGCTCGGTATAACTTTGGTATATGTGGCGTATTTGGAGTAAAATTTTTGACATGAGTTTGAGTGAAAATATACATCATGCTACTAATAATTAGACGTTTCACAAACTCATAAACCATGTCTTTAATTATGTGTCCCTTAACTTTGCTACACGTCTCATGAATATTAATGTGATCTGCCATTTATAACGCCACTGCGCTTGAGTGCGGGAAAACCCAGCATTGAAAACACGATGGAAGAACAGTTCGTTTACGAATTAAAATCACGTTTTTCATATCTTAAACTGGATAATTCTTATACCAGATGACACTCGAAGCATTATTATTCCAAAATTCATTAATGTAGAACGATATACATTGTTAATTATGGGTAATAAAGATGAAACACGATTTTAGCATCATCGACACGGTTAACGGAGTAAATACCCCTCTCTCTGAGGGATGCATTACTAAGAGTGTTTATTTATTTTATGTTTAAAAATTCCTCTAAATGAAAATCTTCTTGTGGTTTATAACTTATAAAGTAAAGACACTGCATATGGAGCACGAACCTGACTAGCAAAACCCCTACAACTTCATGATGGAAACTTAGGTTTAATTCTACTTTAATTCTTTGCCATCAATCTACATCGTTTCCGATGACGATCTTCCCTTTGTTCATATCCTTGTCAGTTTTCTCTTTTTTCTTTCCTTGCGAAATCTGTCAAACTTAACCGTCTACCTCTCTTTCTCGTCGACGCCATTGTTGGTGATAGACCGAGATGGATGTCACGTGACCCATTTAAGGCGGGGTTATTCAAATCTTTTGTAATTTTTACCGGCACGTAAAAAAAAGTAAAATATATTTTTTTGATTTCTTGTATCTTTGTTATGCGATTCACTTATACAGCGTAATTTATGTATAAGTCCTATCGTTAAATAAGTAATATAGCAAATAATCAGATCTTATTATTGTTATTCACTAAAAATACGCCACATATACCTTTAAAATAATTTAGATAGATTATATTTAAGGAATAAGGAATCATTCTTTGAGTATTATGAGGTGATAATATCGGTCGGGGCGTGATCAAATCCAATAAAGCCCGAAGGGCTTTATGATAAATTTGATCACGCCCCGACCGAAGTTATCACCTCATAATATTCAAAGAATGATTCCTTATTACTTATATTTACATAATTTTAAGCCATCGTATGATTAAATATCTAAATATAAATAAGCAAACCCCGCTAGCGCCTCAATTTGGCGTCATTTGAAGTTATGGGTTATAAAGTACAAAATCGATACGTAGTGTTATCACAGGCAAGACACTGGAAAATGTTAATATTTCTATAAAATAACAAGTATCGCTTGCAAAGATCCTTTAAATTCGGTTCATAAAACCCTGTATGTCTTAGCAACAAGTCAACAGAATTGAAAAGCCAAAGAATTTTCTTTTTACAACTTCCGATATTGATTCTGATTGAAATGTACATTTAAAAGTATTTGGTATTTTTACAAGGTACCCAGCATATGAATACTCATATAAAACATGAAAGCGGTGAAAGCTGAATGTTCAAATGGAAATATATTTCAAATTTTTCATCATTAATCATAATAAAGAATCATTTCATTACTGTGAATTCGTCGATAAAAGAGGGTCGAAGAGAAACTATTATAGATAATATGATTATAAACAATCTATAAAGAATTGTAACTTGTCGGGAAAACAAACTCCACAAAAAAATGAATGATTATTTAAATGACTTACCTGTTGTGCTTACATATTTACACCCAGACACAAAGTCGCACATTTCAGCAGAACAGTCACACTTCATGAAGCAGTCCTCCCCGTAATATGGATAGACACATGTGTAAACACAGTCAGGTCCTGTGTGTCCAGGTAGACATTCTGAATAATAATAATAACTACACAATATCGTTGCGAGCAACGAGGAGATCTTCCGTATGATTTTAGAATTTGAGATACATGTACTACCTTGATTTTTTTTATTTAACAGCTAAACATGATTTATAATAGAATAAAAGGGTCTACATTCTAAGGGCCAGATACTATTTTGTTTCATGTGTTCAGTTGAAAACATTTAGACCCCTCTTGGTCTCTTATTTGAGGGGTCAGCCCCTTTTTCGTAATATCAAATGAAAGGTCATTTACTTTTAAAGACATTTTGCTGAACAAGTGTTAAGAAATTCTATACTGTTTTTAAAATATCTGAATAAGAATGTTTAGGGGCAAATACCTTGTCTCCTTATCGGGGAGGTTTACGAAATTTTGATCATTTCATATTGTCAAAATATTTTTCCTTTTAGTGTTAAAAGTAATCAAAGGTTTGGGCTTTTGACCCCTAAAAACCCCTAATAACGTAACACATGATAAAATTATTATACTGATAGACTACATAACTGTAAGATAAACACAACATTTGCTTCTAAAATCTATTACAAAATATCCCTCAGTAAAGGGTTATAAATGAAAGACTTTAAAGCCCTCTAGGTCCTTATGTGTGGGGCCAGACCCTTTTTCTTGGTATCAAATGAAAGGTCATTTAATATTTAAGACATTTTGTTCAACAAGTTTTTAAAACTCGTTACCGTTTTTGAGATATCTGAGAATAACGTTTTTGGGGCCGGTCCCTTATTTCCTTATCAGGGCCGCTGAACAAAATTTTGAAGGTTGTATTTTGTTAAGTACATTATTTTGAGCATCTCTTCTTCTATACTGCATTTCAAAATATTTTTCCTTTTTGAGTTATAGGTGATCAAAGTTTTGGACTTTTGACCCCCTAATAATCCCTTATTACGTAATACAATAAAAAAATCATAACACTTTTAGGCTACATAACTGTAAGATAAACATATTTGCTTCTATAATTTATTACAAAATATCCCTCAGTAAAGGGTTATAGATAAAAGACTTTAGAACCCTCTAGGTACCTAATTTGAGGGCCCAGCCCCTTTTTTGTATCAAATGAAAGGTCTTGTAAGTCT
Organism: Magallana ariakensis; assembly: GCA_020458035.1. Lineage (NCBI taxonomy): Eukaryota > Metazoa > Mollusca > Bivalvia > Ostreida > Ostreidae > Magallana > Magallana ariakensis. Next base: position 76,277,889 of record CM035812.1, on the reverse strand, counting down.
TATTTTTTTGGCATTAAAATTCAACAAAATATTTTTAAGAAGAGAGATAAACAAAGAAAACCATTAATCTTAATTTTCGGGTCCAGGCGAGCTTCAGCGCCTTTTGAGTCAGACAAAATGAATGCCTAAAGACACATCTTCAATCTTTCCTTTACAATCCCTGAAAGTTTGAATTCAGTATCTTTAATCGTTAAGGAGAAGATCCCGGGACAAGCCGACCCTCAGAAAATCGACGTCATTAAAAAAAAGTTGCCTATAAAGTTCAGATCAGTATCTATCATATCTGAAAATTTGATGAAAATCGGTCGAGTCGTTTTTGAGAAATCGCGTGCACAAAACTTGTTGGAAAAAAAGAAAAATAATGAAGAAAAAGAAACAGAACGAAAACAATAAGGTCTTCCGTTGGAAACGGAAGACCTTAATAATAATGAATTAAAGGTTATTTCTATCTATCTATCTATCTATCTATCTATCTATCTATCTATCTATCTATCTATCTATCTATCTATCTATCTATCTGTCTGTCCGTCCGTCCGTCCGTCTGTCTGTCTGTCTGCGTTTTTTTTATTTCTGCGTTTTTTTTATTTACAGGCTTTGAGCAAAGTATGTCACAATTATAGAGTCCGATTTTCAATTTTCACATCTATATCAAGCCGTATTTTAAAGGGACTTGGACACGGTTTGAGCTCAAAACTTTCTTTTTCTTATTTTGTGTATTAAATGGTTTACTTGCTCATTTTGAATGATTGACCAAAATTTGAATGTTGAAGTCAAGTTTTAAGACAGATACAGAGGTAAAAAGTCATTGTTATGTAAACAAAGCTCGAGTCTTATAGTTGTTTACAAATAATGTAAAGTATGGAATTACCATTTCTTTGACCAAATGACTCGTGGCACACCAGGTAAACTGATTCAAAGTGTTCATAGATAATATGATAAACAGAAAAAAGGAACATTTGATAGAAACTTGTAGCAATAAAACACATATGTAAACCATAACAAAGCTCGAGCTTTGTTTACGAAACAAAGAGTTTCAAACTCTGTGTCTTGCTTATAACTCAATATTTGACTTTCAGATTTTGATAAAGCATTAAAAGTACCCACATTAACCATTCTAAACATTAAAATTGGAAAAATAAAATTTTAAATTTTGAGCTCAAACCGTGTCCAAGTCCCTTTAAACTAAATTATAAAAGTTACATATGCACATGTAATGAATAATTTGGTTGATTTTTCTTATTGATAAAGATTATCGATTTTTAAAATGTCTTTTTGTACCTTTTATGAAAATATTGTATATTTCAGCAGGGCTTTGGTGAAAGTGAGTGCAAATGTTTCTATAAATAGCACAGCTGCAAAAGTAAACAAAAGCTAGAGGTACATGTACTGTGAACAAGCTCACAAATGATACCCCCGCTAAGAAAATTTAAAAATTGAAGTACCATTATTTCTCTATTGGAAATTAATGAATGCACCATTTTTTTTTATAGTGACCTTGAACTTGAAAAAAGACCAAAGCTCCCGATCAGGACATATTTACAGGTTTTAAGCAATTTTTGTGTCAAATTTTAGTTTTAATCATTTTCCATTACAAGATATTCCGCCAAGACTGGAATTATGCATTTTTTTAACAATGACCTTGAACTTGCACAACTGAACCCTTAGGTCATATGCAGTCTTTATGTAAAATAGGAATGTCCAATGTTTCTCCACAAGAAAGATATAGACGTGAAAAAATTATAACTTTTTTTCTTTCCAATGACATTGAACTTGCTCAAATGACATTGGGTCAAAATCATGGCACACCTCAGGTCGTAAGCAACCTTTATTTGAAGTAAGAAGATCTAATATTTCTCCAGTCGAAAGATATAGACCGGACACGAATTTTGTACTTTTCCTTCAAATGACACTGACCTTGGGTCAAAATCATGACACACCCTCAGGTCATAAGCAAGCTTTGTGTGAAGTTAGAACTTAAAACGTTTCTCCATAAGAAAGATACAGACCGGGCACAAATTTTGCACTTTCCTCCAGTGACCTTGCTCAAATGACCTTAGGTTAAAAATCATGACACACCCTAATGTCATAAGCAATCTTTGTGTGAAGTTAGAACTTCCAATGTTTTTCCAGAAGAAAAATATGAACCGGATACGATTGGACAGACGGACAATGTGATTCCTATATACCCTCCAAACTTTGTTTGCGGGGGTATAAACCCCCACCCCCAAAACTAACAGCGGCTATGTAGAAGATTCCGCTCTATCTAATAGTTTACAAAGAGCCATGTTTTGATAGATGTATTGGTTTTTTTTTTGCAAATAGATTTAGCGAAGAGTTTCTTTTTGTTTTCGCATTAGTTATGTTTTAAAAACAAGACTATGCATTTTATGGCACATATATACAATGCGCATGAAATTCCGTGAACTACCTACAAAGCATTGGTATTTTGCTGCTCGTTGAAAAAATGGGAAACTTATTTTATAATGCTCGTTACAAAATTCAATGCACTGATTTTTTTCTACACGACGAACTTAATTTTTGTTAATAGCCGCTTACAAAATTTAGTCTCTTTGCTGACATTAAAAGCATGAGAGAGAGAGAGAGAGAGAGAGAGAGAGAGAGAGAGAGAGAGCTAATCTTTACTACACAATGTGCATAATTACACATTGAAAAAACCCGGCTTTTAGTTCTTCAACTCTTCGATCTTTAATACTATGTAAATGATTAATGCAGAGTTTGCCACCGTTTTCGACATACCTTTATATAAAAATAATATTGGAAAAAAATAACTCAAGAAAATTTTATTCTTTCCCTTCACCCTTCTGTATAACAGCAAAGTACAACTGTAAAAAATACTACTTATTGTAGTCTAACGAGTTGCTCAAAAGCTAGGCCGTCGAACGACCAAGTTTAATCTCTTACTGAGGAAAATCTGTTTTGAAATTCGTTTTTGATGAGGAATTAGAGATAATTACTAGTATTCTATTTATACGTACTGACACATTGCTCATTTTCATCCAACATATATCCAGAGCAGCATACTTCTTTTCCGTTTCTTCATTCAATATATGAAAGGTATCAATATAGTCGTTTATGACGATTGAATTAAAACATGTATAGTTATTATTCCTTCATTATCCATAGTTCTTGACATCTTATATATTTATAAATTTATTTATTTTATACTAACTCTGTAGAAAGATTTAAAAAAAGATAAATTGATCAAACAGATTATAAACATGTTCAAATATTTTTTTTACAATTTAACTTACTCGTCACATATAGCTGCGTCCGATATTTTACAGATGATCAACAACATTAATAACGCTGAATGATATTCCATTCTAGATCAAAACAAAATACACTTCATAATGTTGATGCTAGTTAACAAACACGGACGGACTTTTCAAAACAAATCCGGATATAGACAAGGAAATAGTTAGTCATTCAACCTCACATAATTATGATTTCGTTTTGACCTAGGCAAACAACACATCGTTTTTTTTAGCTCACCTGAGCTGAATGCTCAATGAGCTTTTCTGATCACATTTTGTCTGTCTGTCTGTCTGTCTGTCTGTCTGTCTGTCTGTCTGTCTGTCCGTCCGTCTGTCTGTCTGTCTGTCCGCCTGTCTGAAAACTTTTCACGTTTTCAACATCTTCTTCTGAACCACTGGGCCAATTTCAACCAAACTTGACACAAAGCACTCTTTAGCTGCAATAATGTAGCCCTCTCCGATTTTTTTATATCTGATGTTTACTGGAGAGGGCTACAATTCCATAGGATCTCCGTAATGGTGCAAAATTAATTTTTTGATGCGTCTGACTTCGGTCTGAAAAGATCGTTTTTGGGAGTTGATTCTGATCAACTCTCCTATGCAGTTACTCTGGCAAACCGAAAGTGAAACAGTGTTTGGACCTAAGCACAAATCATCACCGCTGACAAGAGTTAGTTCTTGAAATAATAGATAAATTCGATGTAATGTATGCTGAACCATTGTTTTTCAAGAAAACGTATTTAAAAATACCTTAAAAATAGTCAGATTTTAAATAGTACGAACAATTTATATATTTTTTGTAGTCGTATGTATTTCTACGCCAGAGCATTCAACCAGACGCTCGGCTGTCTCCGTAAATCTCCGACAAACAGAGGGTCTCTTTGTAGTCGGAGATTAACGGAAACAGCCGAGCGTCTGGTTGAACGATACTAGAGTTCAATATTTCTTGAATCCAGACACGTGTACAATTTTTAGAAATATTTCGATTACTGATACATAGTTTGATGGAATTAATTATATCTTTAAATACCGGTATTACACAACATGATTCATATGGGGTTTTCTCGAAATTCTGAAACTGAATGTCCGAGAATTCATATTATAAAAATGTACGTAATTTAAATTGAGATTAGAAATTACTTGTCTTGCTAAATAACATATCGTTGATTCTAAAAAAATAATAATCGATAAAATCAACTCCCGTCAGTACTTTAGTACTTTGATTATAATTGACTTCCTTTCAATAAAATATTCTTTTTAATTCAGGTTGAACAAACTAACCGTATATATATCAAAACCAGATAAAACACATCAGCATGCCTTTTCAGCAGCCATGACAGTTCTCGCGTGATTTTGTGGGATTTACGCTTGGAGTTTTGATGGACTTGTTAAAGTGAAATTCAGTGTAAAAAAGCGATCTTGCCTCGTTCTATCACTAAAATATCATTTAAGGAAATGGTATATAATGAGAAATTCATATTTACCGCGTTAATTATGTTTAAAATAGGGGAATTCCTATATTCAGTTTAAGATCCGCTCTTGAATTCTCATTGGCTGTCCCAAAATAAAACCGATCAAGGTCAGTAAACATGGCGGACAAATTCAACTTGCGTCGTTGACATACACGAAAAATAACCGATATATGGACTATACTTGATATTTTTGGATTAATTTATGTCATACACATCTACAATGTTTGAGTTCAGGTAAGAAATGCAAATGTTATTGTCATTTATTTACGATTTGAGACGAAATCGTTGCGGGAGTGAATCACTCCCGCTCTTGCACCATTACGGAGATCCTATGGAGTTGTAGCCCTCCCCCCCAAAAAAAAAATCGGGAGAAGGCTACATTATTGCAGCTAAGCACTCTTAGGCAAAGGGGATTCAAATTTGAGAAAATTAAGGACCACGCTCTTTCACAAATGAAGTTAATTAGAAATTATTGAAAGTTTTCGTGAAATATTAAAAAATCTTCTTCTCAAGAACCATTTGGCCAAGAAAGCTGAAACTTATGTGGAAGCATCCTCAGGTAGTGTAGATTCAAAGTTGTGAAAATCATGACCCCCGGGGGTAGAGTGGGGCAGCAATGGGGGTCGAATTTTTACATAGAAATATAGAGTAAATCTTTAAAAATCTTCTCAGAAACCAATCAGCTAGGAAATCTGAAACTTATGTGGAAGCATTCTCAGGTAGTGTAGATTCAAATTTGTTCAAATCATGATCCTTGAGGGTTGTCTGGCGCCACAATGGGGGGGGGGGGGAGGGGTGGTGGTGGATTGTTTACATAGGAATATATAGAGTAAATCTTGTAAAATTCTTTTTCTCAGAAACCAATCAGCCAGGAAATCTGTAACTTGCGGGAAGTATCCTCAGGTAATGTACATTCAAAGTTGTGAAAATCATGACCCCCGAGGGTAGGGTGGGGCCACGATGGGGGGGGGGAGGTCGAATTTTTACATAGAAATATATAGAGTATATTTTTAAAAATCTTCTTCTCAGAAACCAATCAGCCAGTAAAGCTGAAACTTATGTGGAAGCATCCTCAGTTAGTGTAGATTCAAAGTTGTGAAAATCATGATCCCCGGGGGTACGGTGGGGCCACAATGTGGGGTTGATTGTTTACAAAGGAAAATATAGAGTGAATCTTTAAATATCTATCTTCTTCCCAGACACCAATCAGCCAGGAAATCTGAAACTTATGTGGAAGCATCCCCAGGTAGTGAAGATTCAAAGTTGTGAAAATCATGACCTGTGGGGGTAAGGTGGGGCCACAATGGGCGGTCAAACATAGGAATATATAGATTAAAGTTTGTAAAATTCTTTTGCTCAGAAACTAATTGGCCAAAAAAGCTGAAACTTGTGTTGAAGCCTTGTGTTGAAGCATCCTCAGGTAGGGTAAACTCACAAGTGTTCAGATCCCCGGGGGTAGGATGGGGTCACAACAGGGGGGGGGGGGCAAATTTTTACATATGAATATATAGAGATAAATCTTTAAAAATCTTCTAAAAATCATTTGTTTAGCCGGAAAAGCTGTAACTTTTATGGAAGCAACTTTAGATAGTGTAGATTCAAATACATTATAATCAAATTTTTGAGGAGTAGGGTGGGGCCACATTGGGGATCCAATTTTACAAAGGAAAACATTTTAATAACTCACAAAAATGGAAATGTAATCACATATGGTTTCACTTATATGCAAGCATTTTGACATATTGCTGATTCTTTAAAATTGTTTGACTCTGGCCCCTGGACGATTCTTTGGCCTCACAAGGGGTTCAGAGTTTGATGTAGGTTTATATCCCATATATTAACAATTGTTTAGGATCTTTTTTAGAACTGCGATGCTTAACATGTGATATGACTAAAAAATCATCCTGTTAGAAAAGGGACCTGATTATAAACATAAGAATATTCCTGGAAAATGAATTTTTATTTATACAGGATGAACATGTATTATACCACATTGTCCAGATATGTTGTATTATGTCCATTATATCCATTAAGCTGATTTTATCATGCCTATTGTTACTCTGGTGAGCGATGTGGCCCATGGGCCTCTTGTTTAAATTGGTGGATTATTATTTTGATAAACGCTTAATATGGTTAATACCCTCTTGAAAGATTCTGACATCACTCATAAATATGGAGCGTTCGAAAAAGAGAAATTCATATAAAAATGTAAAAAGAAACCAAAACTATAAAGAATTATTTAATCACATGATGAGGTAAGGAAAATCATAAGATACTGTTTTATAGTTTTAATTTTTTTCTGAATGATCTCAACGTATAAACAGACTATTATTAAGAGATAAAAATAATGTGCATTGTACACTTATGAGCGAGAACACATTGATACACATTTATACAATACAATATAGTTATTGTACATGTACCCATAAATTAGCCTTCGTAACGATTGAAATTGTTTTATAGTGTATCGTTTGTATATATTTTATTGTGAACCGCTTTGTAATACTCCATTCCTGTTTAACATAATCAAAATGAAAAAATAATATATGCGATTTTTATCAATGTTTTATGTATTTGACATGAGTTACATTCATGTTCCACTCATTGATGGTGTTGTAGAGCAGTTTTTCCCCCATAGTAGCTTTGCCCCCGGAAAACCTGCTATATAGTAGCCTTTCTCTCGGGGGGGGGGGGAACTACTATATATATAGTAAAGACATGGAAAGACAGTAAGGATTATAATGAGTTTTTGTACATCCCAGGTTGCATATATATTTGCATTCCTCCGTACCAGTTGAGTTTTGTTTTGCTGATTTATTATTTTGCATAGAAAATGTTAAAAAACAATCATACGTATCATGGAGTTCATAGAACGTAATTTTGGTAAATGTTTGATAAATTACCTGGTTTGACAAGATATACAATGATATGCATAACTCATCTTCGCTAGCTAAGGGTTTCTGATTCGCACCGCTTCTCACGAACCCTTGGCATATCGTGCTATCAAAAGTCGGGATCTTTCCCCTGGATTTTGATTGCGGTTTTCTGAAACCGTTCGACGAATCCAAAAATGCAAAACATTCCTGATTTAATCGACAATGTTTTCCTATTGTTTATTCACAATTGTCTTTAACACAAATAGCTCAAACGCCAGTGTGTAATGTTTACGACTATTATTATGTACGAGCTAACAATAACTGATGGACATCCAAATATCTCCTGTTCCGAAAGATTATTATTGTCTTCGTCCTCGTGCTGTATTGGAGCTATTTTCATTAAAAGGTGTATCCATCCTGATTCGGAGTCTTCTATTATTATTGGCGTGGTGGCAGCAACAAGGAATTACAACCACGTCTCCTCCAAGTCAGTTTGGGTACGTCTTCACTTAACACCATTTTCATTGGCGACGTCACAACACAAAATGGCCGGCAACCGCGCTCCAAAACAGTGGTCTTTGACGAAAAATGACAAAATCACAACTTTCGAAGCCTGGAAACAGAATTTACAGTACACTCTTTCCTTTGACCCGAACTTTGCAATATTCCTAATCAACGGCGCAAGGTGGACTAAGAAAACGCTCGCGAATCCTAGACGTGGTCTCATTAATGATGGTCAAGACGTACCAGAAAATTCACGAAGAACAGCCGTACAAAAAGTAGCACATCTAGAACTTAGGCTTGGGCAAATTGCTAACTACTGTCCCATCATCTCACGAAATAATATTGTAAAGAACTCTACATCTATAGAATATATTTGGCAAGCAATACGTACTTACTTTGGGTTCCAGTCAACTAGCGCACATTTCTTGGACATCGATAACATCCACTTAGATCTAGGAGAACGACCAGAGGACTTATTTCAAAAACTGACCAGCTTCATTGAGGACAATCTACTCCAACGTGGAGGGGGCATAAGCCACATGGGTCCACTTCCGGAAGCAGATGAAGAGTTATCCCCCTCCCTCGAGAACCTCATCACATTGACATGGCTCCGCCTACTACACAAGAACTTACCTGCCCTGGTGAAACAAAGGTATGGCCTGAGCTCAGATCCAAAACACTAGCCAGCTTAAAACCTGAAATAGCTCAAGCTCTAGACAGCCTACTTGATGAAATTCGTATAAGCAATGATGCCACGGTCCTTCGTACAGCGTTTAAAAACTACAACTCACCACCTACCACAACACAGAGGCATCAAAACATTCGCACCAAAAACAACAAGAAATTCCCATTGTGCAAACAAGCTGGACGACCTCGCCATGATCACTTCCTGAGCACTTACAAATTTTTACCACAAGAAGACAAAACATTTATGAGCCGAGCTAGACACCTTTGTGCCCTAACCAATTCTGACGACGATAATTTTGAAAGCACACCTGAAGGAGACCAACTTGATCTCTACGAAGTAGCTCCTACCTCAAGACGGGTCAGTACCAAACAATCACCACAGATGAAGGCTTACTATAAGCAACACGTACTACATATAACGCTTGACAGTGATGCGGAAATCAGTGATTCGTGGATGCGTTGCTCAACTCATGGGGATTGAAATCACCAAGTCCACACAACACGCACTACAAGCGGATGGCACTACCCCAATAGAAATAGTAGGAGAAACACATTTCAACCTGACTAGAGAAAACATCACCCTTCACGTCGAGGCTCTCGTAGTTAAGGACCTTGATGTTGACTTTCTCGCAGGTATCCCATTTCTCTCTGCTAATGATATCAGAATCCGTCCAGTACGCCATGAAATAATGATTGGGGACTCCCATGTAATTTACTATAACACCCATGACAGACGCAAACAGCACAACATTCGACGGGCTCATGCTTATGTTCTGAAGTGACCGTCCACTACGGTGTGACCAGGATCACACCTCGAGCTAGATGTACCGGAACACATCCCAGCGGAAGGCACTGTAGCTGTTGAACCTCGTATTGAATCCCGCTACGCACATGATATGTGGCCTAAACCGGAAATAATAGATGTAGTGGCTGGAAAAATACGCATGTGAACAATACAGAAGAACCTAAACAAATCAAGAAAAATGAACACTTTTGTCAAGTTCTTTCTACTACACTTGCATCAGACAACAACATCACCGATAATTTGCCAAAACCTGTGCTTGGTTCACAACCAACAAAAACATTACAAGGGAGCAAACTCTGTCATTCCGATGCTGTTAAAGTCAATCCGGACCAAATTCTTACCCTTGAGACTCAACAACACTTCCAAAGAGCCCTCCAGGCACACGACTCTATATTCGACTCTCACTTCAGAGGCTATAACGGCAAGGTGGGAACATTTAACATGAAGATCAACATGGGACCTACACAACCCCCTCAGAGAAAGGTTCGTCTCCCTCAATATTGCAAAGAAAAACTACATATTCTGCAAGACAAGTGCAACGAACTAGAGCCCCTCGGAGTCCTGAGAAAACCTGAAGAAATAAACATTACTGTGGAATACCTAAACCCGTCCTTTCTGGTTTCTAAATTCAATGGGGGACACCGACCGGTTACTGCTTTCGAAGACGTTGGGCGCTATTCAAAACCTCATCCATCCCTTATGTCTGACATTGACTCTACCTTCCGCACCATTAGTCAGTGGAAATACCTTATAGTGACAGACTTAACCAATGCATTTTATCAGATCCCATTGGCCAGAGAATCAATGCGTGACTGCGGCATTGTTACCCCCTATAACGGTGTACGTGTTTACACGCGGTGTGCAATGGGGATGCCAGGCTCAGAAACCGCCTTAGAAGAACTCATGTGCAGAGTCTAAGTAGACCATCTTCAGGCAGGATTTGTTTCAAAGTTAGCAGACGATTTATACTGTGGAGGAAACACCCCAGAGGAACTTTTACGAAACTGGACCAGTGTAATAACAGCCCTCAATGATTGTGGACTTAAGTTATCTGCAGGAAAAACGACAATTTGCCCACGCTCAACAACCATATAAGGATGGATTTGGACACAGGGACGTCTTTCTGCAAGCCCTCACAAAGTCTCGGTCCTATCCACATGCAAACTTCCAGACACTGTCCACGGCGTGCATTCATTTATTGGGGCCTATAAGATGTTATCCCGCGTCCTAGCAAGCTGTGCCTTTCGAAGGTGCCATCAGTAGTCTTCATTCAAAAGACAAAATCAAATGGTCAGAAGAGCTGATTGAACACTTTAACACAGCCCAATCAAAACTTAAAGACTCCAAAGAAATTTACCTTCCAAGCAGAGATGGCCGTTAGTGGATTATCACTGATGGGTCTGTCAGCAAATGTGGAATAGGAGCAACTCTATACATAATGCGTGATGACAAAATCCGTGGATTCTTCAGTGCCAAGTTACGAAAGCATCAAGTAACATGGCTTCCATGCAAAATTGAAGCATTGTGTATATCTGCTGCCATACAACATTTTAGCCCCTTTATCATTCAATCGGCCCACAAGTCATGCGTCTTAACAGATAGCAAGCCATGTGTCCAAGCAATACAAAAACTCCGCCGGGGTGAATTTTATTCAAGTCCCAGAGTGACATCCTTCCACAGCTAGCCGCTATCAAGTTGACCTTCAACACCTTGCTGGTTCTGCAAACGTCCCATCAGATTTTGCCAGCAGGAATGCGGCCGAATGCAACAATACTTCATGCCAGATTTGCAAATTCACCTTTTAAGTGGAAGACTCAGTGGTACGTGGCGTAAAACCCCAAGCCAACAATACTAGCAGTATTGATGACATGTTAACTTTACCTTTTACTACTAGATCTGCATGGATCAATATCCAAGCCGAGTGCCCAGATCTTAGACGGACACACGCACATCTCAAACAAGGTACCAGACCGGTAAAGAAACTCACAAATATCCGAGACGTTAAACGTTACCTGATTGCTGAATGTAGCGACCATAGCAAAGGACGGCTTACTCGTTGCACGCAGGTCTGACCCACTACAACCCCCTGCAGAGCTGATCAAAGTCCCACGCAGCGTCTTAAATGGCCTTGTAACTGCACTTCACATACGTTCGGATCACCCAACTAAACATCAGATGATGCTAGTTATTAGGCGAAACTTCTTCGCTTTGGATTTATCACTGTCAATTGATCGTGTATGCGACTCATGTCACACGTGCGTCTCACTGAAAAAGTTTCCAATGACCTACGCAGAACAGTCATCCGACCCCCTTCCAGATGTCATTGGAATTAACTTTGCTGCCGATGTGATAAAACAAAACCGTCAGTTAATTCTATTCATAAGAGAAACTCTAACTGCTTTTACAGCTGCTCGCCTCATAGACGAGGAAAAAGCACAAACCTTACGTGAAGCTCTTCTACTTTTGTGCATGGATATACACCCACTCGATGGACCAAGAGCAGTTATACGTGTTGATCCTGCCCCAGGGTTTCTCGCCTTACGTGAGGATGCTCTCTTAGATCGTTATCGCATCAACCTGGAAATCGGCCGAGTGAAGAATGTCAATAAAAATCCAATTGCGTAAAAACCGTTGCAGAGCTCGAGGAGGAAATACTAAGACAAGAACCTGGAGGAGGACCAGTCTCACAACTTAGTCTGTCTACAGCCGTAGCACGACTGAACTCTCGTATCAGAGATGGTGGACTATCAGCACGAGAAATGTACACACAAAGGAACCAGTTCACGCATGAACAGCTCCCCATGTGTGACAAGGACATTATTGTTCAGAAACAAGCCCAGCGAGATTCGAACCACATTTAGTAGTGCACTCTCGAAGGCCAACTTAAAAGGACCACGCCCCCTTCATGTACCGTCTATTGGAGATCTTGTCTATTTGTATTCCGACAGAGACAAGACGAAAGCCCGTCCTAGAGACATCGTAATGTCCAGGAATTACGAGTGGTTGTATATCAAAAAGTTTGCCGGTCAACAACTCAGGTCACACTCATACAAGGTCAAGACCAGCTAATGTTTCTGTGTTTCAACAGAAGTACCGACCTTACCACCCAAACAACAGAACATTTCGTTCATGAAGATGATGATCAGGAGGAAGATGCAACTCCCAAACCTCGTATGCCCGAGACCAATATCTTTGACAATCCACACCGAGATACCTATAACCCTGGGTTCCATTCTTTTCCAGACGTACTCTCTACTCCGCCGTGCGCAATAGAGGTGGAACAAGAAACTCCACAGGACGCCTGTACAGTGGACGACGAAGAGGACGACGAAGAGCAAGTCACAAGTCGCCCTCAAAGAATTAGGAAGCCGCCACCCTATTTAAAGGACTATAAGTTGTGTCGTAGTTACGATTCAAAGTTATGTTAATTGATTATATTTGTTCAAATTGATCTAGTCATTTATTAGTTAGTATTGCCACCTTTTACAAACCTTCCTTTTACTCCTAATTTACCTAATCGTTCACAGAAAGTGTAATTAAAGTTATAAAAGTATGCATAAAAAAAGAGGGAATAGGATAAAATAGGTAGCGCCAGTGTGTAATGTTTACGACTATTATTATGTACGAGCTAACAATGACTGATAGACATCCAAAAACTCTCCTGTTCCGAAAGATTATTATTGTCTCGTCCTCGTGCTGTATTGGTGCCATTTTCATTAAAAGGTGTATTCATCCTGATTCCGAGTCTTCTCTTATTATTGGCGAAACCCTTATTTTTCGAGTCTTTCTGATTGAGCCTTCATGATGCATGTATCATTCAATGGTGCAATACATGTACCAAGTACATCAGATTGTGTATCAACAGCGGCATGCACTCGTAGATTGAGGATTTACCGCTCCCAGTCTTACACCTTTCAAATGAATTCGATCTGTATGAAGCATTTCACATTATTCCTATTTATTGAATACACTGGACATTAAAACGTTCATTCAACATGTCAACATCAATGTCTATAGAGACTGTCATTTCTGCACCAGCAGGTACGTTAAACTACGGCATCTTTCATTATTTGGCGGATTTAAAAATAGGATAGGAGATAACTGGATGAAAAAGTCCCGACTTTTGTTAGCACGATATGCCAAAGGTTCGTAAGGATCGGTGCGGATCAGAAACCCTTGGCTAGCGAAGATGTTTTATATGCTATATATTTACATTCAGTGTATATTTCCCCTTATGCTTGCATTGGAAATCTGCTACTTTCAATTTCCTATGAAAACACTTTACTAATCCATGCGCCATAAGCACAAATGATTGGGCCCATGAGAAAAGGGTGCTTATGGCGTTTTTGACAAAACAAAGAAATAACGTCACAAACATATGACGTTACGTCATAACGTAGTCTGAAACGCGTAAGATTTTTAACGCGTCATTTTCATCGCGTATAGTTTTTATCCCTTTTTTTTAAATTTAATTTTCACATTATTTTAAATAAACTCTTATTATTCTTTACTTGCACACACATTTGTTTAACTACATGTATTTCTGTTTTTCCCGATATTAGCTTAATGCTCCAAATGATTTGGAGAAGTTTTATAGAAATATTTCAATTTTAATTTTAGCTGACTGCTTCACCCTTTTTTTTAACAGCGCATTGATATTAATATATTTACAGCACAAATAAAAAAAATAATCTTATTTTAAAGATAGGAAATCATTCAGACCACATCTGTAGATTCCTAATTTTACGCGAGTACTTACATGTAATTCCGCGATTCAGCCGTTTTCCATCAAATCGCGAGAACATAAAATCGCGAATGCCGAATTTTTTATTATAGTTTAATGTAGGTTACATATGTCCAAAAATAAAAGCGAGATTTTAAAATTCGCGAGATGCGCTTCTCGCGATTTTACGCGGATATTAATCCCTCGCGTTTAAATAGAAATCTACTCTAATAGTTCGTGAATTTAGAAAGCAAAAACATGAACCTAACAAATACATGTACATATTTCATCTTTGTTCAGCAAGTAGCGTTGCCGGTATTGTTTTAATGATGAACGACTTTTTTAAGTATGCTGCATGTACATGTACTATAAACTTATTTTCCTAAATCATTTTCTGATGGATTACTAAAAATGCAGTGACTAGAAACATTTCTGGTTAAACAAGCTGAAAAGAACACAGTAAAAGTCATATTTTCTCAATTTAAAAATAAGAGAGATGAAAGTCTGCAGTTCTGCACACATCTCACCGATCTGGTAAATACTTGTACTGTTTAATTTGTCCTAAGTTCAGATAACATGTGCTTGTGTTTCCTCACACAATCTAAATCTTAAGTAAAACGCTGCATTTTCATGTACAAAATGAATCTGATATGACCGAAAAAAAAATTCCTTGTTTTTATTCTTAACGAGGCCAAGTCTAATTATTTCTACCCTATATATTTTGATGAAATTAAATAATTAAATATGAATTAACATAACACGCCCCAGCGGGTTATAAAATTTTTCTCTGCGATGATCGCTACCGTCATAACCCGCATGTATCATCAATGAAAGTATTTTATTGTTTATTAAGGTCTTCCGTTTCCAACGGGAGACCTTTATATTATTGTGCAGATTAAGATTATTTAAGGTCTTCCGTTTCCAACGGAAGACCTTATTGTTATTCTTCGGTTTCTTTTTCCTTATTATTTTTATTCTTTTTTTTCTTCCCATTTTTGTGCACGCGATTTCTCAAAAACGGCTTGGCCGATCTCCATCAAATTTTCAGATCTGATAGATATTGATCTGAACCTGATAGCAAATTTTTTGCGTTGATGATATCACATCCGTTTTGGAGATATTAAGATTTTTCCAATTTTTATATGGGTATTTTGTCTGCGGTCGTTCTCCTAAACTCTAAGAGATATTGAGCTAAAATTTTTACGGTTGGTAGAGGAAAGATTGAAGTTTTGCATGGTTGTTGTTTTATATGTCTAGCACTAAATGCGCCAAAGCTCGGTAGGGCTCGAAAATTGAGATATCAAAAGCGCCTTGAATTTTCATGCTTTTCTTTTTTTTTATCTTTTTTCTGGAAAATATTTTGTTAAAACATGTAACGCAAAAAAAGTTAACATTTACAAGATCTTTCGTTTGCTATCAACAAAAAAGGGCTGGCCCTTAAAATTAGGGACTTAAAGGGCTCTAAAGTATTTTATATATAGCCCTTAACTGAGGGATATTGTGTAATAGGTTATATAAGCAAATATGTTTATCTTACAGTTATAAAACCTAACAATATAATGATTTTTTCATGTGTTACGTAATGAGGGATTTTTAGGGGTCAAAATCCAAAATTTTGATCACCCATATCTCAGAAAGGAAAAATCTTTTGAAATGCAGTATAGAAGGAAAGATGATCAAAATAATGTACTAAATAATATGCAACCTTCAAAATTTCGTTAAACGGCCCCTTTAAGGAGATAAGGGATCGGCCCCAAAAACGTTCTTTCCAATATATCTTAAGAACGGTAACGAATTTCTAAACACTTGCTGAACAAAATGTGTTTAGAATTAAAGGACCTTTCATTTGATATCACGAAAAAGGGTCTGGTCCCTCAAATAAGGGGACCAGAGGGCTCTAAAGTTTTTTTTATCTGTAGCCCTTTACTGAGAGATATTTTGTGAAAGGTTATAGAAGCAAATATGTTTATCTCATGGTTGTTTATCCAAGCAATGTAATGATTTAATCATGTGTTAAATAATTAGGGGTTTTTAGGGGCCAAAAGTCCAAAATATTTATCACCCATATCTCAGAAAGGAAAAATATTTTGAAATGCAGTATAGAAGGAAAGATGCTCAAAATGATGTACTAAACAATATGCAACCTTCAAAATTTCGTTAAACGGCCCCTATTAGGAGATAAGGGATCGGCCCCTAAAACGTTCTTTCCAATATATCTCAAGAACGGTAACGAATTTCTAAACTATTGTTGAACAAAATGTGTTTAGAATAAAAGGACCATTAATTTGATATCAAGAAAAAGGGGCTGGTCCCTACAATAAGGGGACCAGAGGGCTCTAAAAAATTATATGTATCCCTTTACTTAGAGATATTTTGTGAAAGGTTATAGAAGCAAATCTGATTATCTCGTAGTTATTTATCCAAGCAATGTAATGATTTTATCATGTGTTACGTAATTGGGGGTTTTTAGGGGCCAAAAGTCCAAAATTTTGATCACCCATATCTCAGAAATGAAATTTTTTTTGAAATGCAGTATAGAAGGAAAGATGATCAATATGATGTACTTAACAATATGCAACCTTCAAAATTTCGTTAAACAGCCCCTATAAGAGGATAGAGGATCAGCTCCTAAAATGTTTTTCCCATATATCTCAAGAACGGTAACGATTTTCTAAATACTTGTTGAACAAAATGTGTTTAGAATAAAAGGACCTTTCATTTGATATCAAGAAAAGGGGCTGACCCCTACAATTAGGGGTCCAGAGGGCTTTAATTTTTTTTTATATGTAGCCCTTCACTGAGAGATATTTTGTGAATGGTTATAGAAGAAATACGTTTATCTCACAGTGATTTATTCTAGCAATGTAATGATTTTATCGTGTGTTATCTCAATTGGAAGAAATGCTAGTATTTAAAATAGCAACGCAAGAGAACTTATAAAAAGCGATGCAGAAAAGCATAGGTACTCCACTTCTTTTTACAGATCATGTTTTCTTGTCGAAAATCAAAGTCGATGATGTCATATAACCTTCTTAAAATCGGTTTCTTTTTCCTTATTATTAAGGTCTTCCGTTTCCAACGGAAGACCTTATTGTTATTCTTCGGATTCTTTTTAGGGTCTTCCGTTTCCAACGGAAGACCCTCTTGTTATTCTTCGGTTTCTTTCTTTTTATTATTTTTTTTCTTTTTCTTTTTTTTCTGACTCCTTTTCGGCTTCATAACTCAAAAAGTTTTCAATTGATTTAAAAAAAACTTTCAGAGATTATGTGCAACTATTATGCCTCGAAGATATCAAAGTTTCGATGGCAACGTCACTTCCGTTTTTACGTTACGTCGTTTTTAAAATTTTAAAAAAGTCATTTTGTCCAGGGGATTTCTCAAAAACGCTTTAAGATAGAGTCTTGAAATTTTCTGTGGTTATGAATTTGTCAATTTACCTGTGCAATAAGGCTGGAAATGGAAATCCGTAACTTCCGGTTGAAACCGGAAGTGAATCAAATTTTTAAAAAAATTAACTTTTTTGATCAAATCAAAAACGTATACGTGTTTTGTAGAGCTCATTAGGCTGAATCAAACACTGAAAACCGTTTTAAAATCGAACGAAGCATTACAGAGATATTGGGGTTCAAAAATTGATTTTTCCGGAAATTTTGCTTCCGCATTCTGGGTTAAGAAAATAGTCTTAAGGTCAAAGTTTAATTAACTCGTACCTAAAATAATTCGAAAATTGTTAAGTTGTACTTGAACACATTTGGATTTTTTTTGTTAAGTCGTTCTTGAAATCTTTAAGGGTTTTGTTAATTCGTACTTAAAATCATTCGGATTTTGTTAAGTCGTACCAAGAATTTTCGATTTTTTTTTTATCTTTTTGTTTAAGTTACTTTTGTTATTAGGTTAAGAACTCTGCCTCTTAAAGGAACTTCGAACTTTACTTTCGACATTAACGGAAGACCCACTCGTTGCTTTGCAACGAGCTTTTCTCTAGTTATTATACTTTTTCTTATTTTTCTGACTCCTTTTCGGCTTCATAACTCAAAAAGTTTTCAACCGATTTAAATGAAACTTTCAGAGGTTCTGTGCAACTTTTATGCCTCAAAGATATTAAAGTTTCAATGAGAACGTCACTTCCGTTCTTACGTTACGTCGTTTTTTAATTTTAAAAAAGTCATTTTGTCCGGGGGATTTCTCAAAAACGCTTTAAGATAGAGTCTTAAAATTTTCTGTGGTTAAAAATTTGTCAATTTACCTGTGCAATAAGGCTGGAAATGGAAATCCGTCACTTCCGGTCGAAACCGGAAGTAAATCAAATTTTTCGAAAATTTGAATTTTTTGATCAAATTAAAAACGTATACGTGTTTTGTAGAGCTTATTAAGCTGAATCAAACACTGAAAACTGTTTTAAAATCGGACAATGCATTACAGAGATATTTGGGTTTAAAAATGGATTTTTCCGGAAATTTTAATTCCGCATTCTGGGTTAAGAAAATAGTATTAAGTTCAAAGTTAAATTAACTCGTACCTAAAATAATTCGAAAATTGTTAAGTCGTACTTAAACAAATTCGGATTTTTTTTGTTAGGTCGTTCTTGAAATTGTTAAGGTTTTTGTTAATTCGTACTTAAAATCATTCGGATTTTGTTAAGTCGTACTAAGAATTTTCGATTTTTTTAAAATCTTTTTTTTTACTTTAGTTACTTTTGTTATTGGTTTAAGAACTCTGCTTCTTACAGGAACTTCGAACTTTACTTTCGACATTAACGGAAGACCCACTCGTTGCTGTGCAACGAGCTTTGCTCTAGTTCTTCTTCTTTTTTTTCTTACCGATTTTGTGCACACGATATCTCAGAAATGGCTCGACCGATTTGCACGAAATTTTCAGATCTTACCAACTATATTCTGAACCTTATCGGAAAATTTTTTAGTTAATGACGTCATATCCGTTTTTGAGATATTGGCATTTTAAGGATTTTTAAAGGGTTGGTTTGTCCAGGAGTGTTCTCATAAACTACAAACGATATCGATTTCAAAATTTCAGGGATGATAGACAACAGATTGTTAATCTGAACAAAAGCATTCATATTTGCCTAGCAGAAGAAACGCCGGAGCTCGGAGGGCTCGAAAATTGAGATTAAAAAAATTTGTAATTTTGCTTGGTTTCCCTAGTTTATCTCTTTTCTCGCAAATATTTTGTTAAGACATGTAGAAGAAGAAAGATTTTTATATACAAGATCTTTTGTTTGACACCAAGAAATAGGGGCTGGCCCCTCAAATTAGGGACCTAGAACCCTTGAAAGTTTTCACTTTATAACTCATAAGCGGTTAAAATTTCGATATGGCTGCCGCTGCAAAAGTTGTTTATTATGATCTTATTAATGTCGTAACAATAATATTTTGTTCGGGCATTGCGTATTATGAGTGTAAAAAGCTAGACTTTTTATCATGTAATTGTGCTTTATTTTGCAAATAAACGGGGTATTAGTGCGTGTAACTGACATTAAGTGTACCAGTTTACAAACGGCAAGTGTTTAAACATTTTAATTCACATTATGGATAATTATGGATAAAAGAACTGCTTCAATGCAATGCATTTGAGTCGCATTTAAAATCTAGCTGTATTCCGAGCTGTGTATGTGAACAATAACCTAGCCGATCCCGTGCCCGCGGCCGAGGAAATAGGTCGCGGCTGGACTAGCAAGCGGTCTACCGTTATCTAATACACAAGATTTACGTCTTGCTGTAATGCACACATGGGTTTATTTATGTAGCTTTAAACACAAAAATTCTGATTTTAACCATATTAAATATTAAAAAGTAAAAGAAAAAAGATTATACCTTTACCTACTACCATAGAAAGTGTACCAGCTTACATACGGAAAGTATTTAAACATTTTAATTCTTTTCTAGTAAAACACATTATGGATAAAAGAACTGCTTCAATGCAATGCATTTGAGTCGCATTTAAAATCTAGCTGGATTCCGAGCTGTGTATACTATTTTACGTATCCGATCCCTTGCCCGCGGCTGATGAAATAGGTCGCGGCTGGACTAGCGAGCGGTCTACCGTTATCCGATACACAAGATTTGCGCCATGTTGTTATGCACACATGGGTTTGTTTATGTAGTGCATACACAAAGAATTCCGATTTTAACGATATTAAAAAGTAAACGAAAAAAGATTATACCTTTTCCTTCGAAGAAATGCTGTTTTAGTCTCTTAATTTCAAAAAAAAAAAAAAAAATAGATAGTATGACTGTCATTGAAAAAAGGCGTTCTTTGTGATCTTGTCTATGTCATAAAATATTTTTATTGTTGGAAAATAAAATTCATATATCAAACTGCGAAGATTTTAAACCCACCATGTTGAGTGTACATTTACATAACACGGGCCGAGGAGATGCCGCGCTAGTGGACAACCGAATTGCTGTAGTCTTGGACACAGGCTTCTCGTGTTTAAATACGTTATCAAACATTTGAATGTTCATTGATTCTTTGATAAATTATTTTCATTTTCAATTATATTGGTTAAAGATGCATCAAACCATTGATATAAATCAAAGTGCGTAAAATGAAGAAAAAAACTGCCATCAATGAATATAATACAACGAGAATTTAATGCATTACACTACCCATTTCAACAAAATATAAGCAATATTCACAACATGTTTATTCCAACACACCCATCTTAAGTATCTGTATTCTGTGGTAATTCATTTGGCTAACAAAATACTAGAACCTTTTATGAGTTATGAGAGAGAGAGAGAGAGAGAGAGAGAGAGAGAGAGAGTAGTAAGTGGAGGATGTAGTAAGTAAAGTGAGTTGAAATATATTTAAAAAGCGATCGAGATAAGGCAGCTAAACCGGTACAATGTTACATGCTTGCGGTAGGTGCGGGCAAGATAAAACTAACCATTGCCTGCTAACACGGAAGGAATTGAAGAAATCAGTGTATACCCATGAATTTTTTTTAACAAGTTGAAGTTTTATTTACATTCAGGCCGTAAAAGAATAATAGTCACACTATTGGTTTAACCTCTTCTGAATGGTAGTCCGATTCATTAAAAAGCATACACATTGCTGATTTTATTCGTTCATTTAATTAAATTTTATTTATGAAAGAATATGCGAGTTTTAAAAAAGTTAATTTTCATCCGGTGAATAAAAGCTTTGATTGGATTCGGACAGTTGAAGATCGAGTAGAGGACACACGGTTAAAAATACTACTTAGTAGATTAGGGACATTTTCAAATCGAATGGACTTTGCATATGCAGACACACTCGAATAGTTTATACATAAATTATATATATTTTAATAAAACGTATGTATGCTGTATTATGTATTTGCTCTCTGATCCGGACTGAAGCGCTCGGATATTGCGTAAAGAACGTTCTGTATAGTACAACACCTGACTGGAGTACATGCTTATATTTTTTTTTAAAGGTAACGTTTAACTAAGCGAAATTGTAGAGGTCAAGGAGTCAATAAGCAAATCAAAGTCAATAAGGTAATAGCAGTTATCCAATGCCTATGATTGATAATTTTACAAGGTGAATTAAATACATGTAAATATGAATTTTAAAGCACTCCCCGCCCCCTTGTTAAGAGCTTCCGTTTCCTGCATTATTTTCTTTGATTAGCGATTTTTGTGCACGCATTTTCTCGGAAATGGCTCAAATTTTGTTAAACGGCCCCGATAAGAAGATGAAAGGATGACCCCAAAAATATCATTCCCAAATATATCAAGAACAGTCTCAAATTTCAAACACTGGTTGAATAACATATAACTTATTTTGTGTAAATTATATGTGCATGAAATGACAATTTTCCTGTAACTTAACAAAACTTTCACTTTGTGAAATCTAAAAATATCTGAATTTGTCATTAAAATTTATAATTTTAGACGGCACATGCAGTAAGTTTTTCTAGCCGAGTCTTTCGTTCAACAGCGCATCGATTGTAAACATTTCAGCGTTAACATTTAGATCCGCAAAATATTTTCATTCCCCTTCATTGTTTGGTGCCTGATTTGAAATAACGTTTCGTGGTATACCAAATGGAGAAATTTCTTTAAGCTGCATTTTCCGATTTGTTGGCCATTACAGTATCAAATAATTTTCCATGCAAACGAAATGAATGATCTTACAAAGTTATAGACGTACTTACACGGAATTGATCTCCTTCCAACGTTAGAAATATTCAAAGTAAATAAAAATAAATTTTGGGGCATACAAAAATACATCATGGGAATTTTTAGAAAAGATAACCGTTTGGTTTCGTCCTCCGAATGACTGGGTTTATATTCAACCTGTATGTTTTGCATCGATTATAAACAACGTAAACTTCAAAACTATTAATGAACTGCTTTATTTTTGTTTTGTTAAATAGTCATGCAGTATATGTTATTTGTTATAATAGATCATATAAATAGGAAATATGTCAAAGTCGGAATACAATCATACTCGCTTCGACGTAAGGGACCAGTTTAAACATGAGGCGAAATAAAGCGAAACCCTTTTATGTCGTTTATTTTGTGAGTAAATTTTGTACAATGTACAGTAAAACTTGTCTAATCTGGCGGAGGGTGGTTCTAAAAAAATTGGCCAAATAAGGCAACATCCGGTTTAGAGGACATTGTTGTAAATTAATTTTAGTATTTAATGCAATAGGTCTTGATCGTGTGTTCTTGCAAAATTTTCAATTCTTCTGAAATATACTAATATTAGATTTCATCGATCGTAATTACGGTACTAATTTTCTTTTTCATTTTTTTATGGGGGGGGGGGGGGGAACAATAAATTCATAACGGAATACATACAATGGAATACTTTTTCAATCAAATCATCATAATTGATAATTTTTCAAACTTCCGATTAACCTGAAAAGTGCATGCTTGACCGATAATTGTTAAACAAACATTAACAAGTCAACAGGTGGCTAGCTGAATACGTACTAGAATGGCGAGAACTGTTTTGATGCAGGGAACAAATTATTAGATAAATATTTATATAAATGAGAATTTTATTTTTAAAAAAATGCGTATTTATTTATAACAAGACTTAACGGTATAAACTGAATGAGTTGCTTGTTTGGAAATATATTCACAGTTGTTTAAATCAATAAGAACGACCGAAAAATTGATCGATGATTGAGCATTGATTATCTCACAGACGGCCGATCGATCGATAAGTGGCCGGACTACGGGAGATAACTCTAAATAATTATAAGCAATCGGTTGTTTTCATCGCGGCCGGTTTACAGAATAGACAAGATCCGGATTGCACAACATTTTTAAAACAAAAATGATAGGAAAATGTAATGTGGCTGAACACTGTCGCCGGATTGGACAGCATGCCGGAATGCACAACATCCGGTTTCAACAAGTTTCAACATGTACATTATCTTTTCATTGAAATATGGCTTAATTGACCGGGAAAACTACTGCAACTTATATTATTATACACATACTAAGCATAAACATCGTTTAAAAACGTACAAAAAATTACATATGTATTGAAAATCGAACCAAGCAGCTTTCGATAGATTTTCATGTGATCCTGTGCATGAATTATTTTCACTACCTGTTTATTTCTCCAAAATGATATCCAATTCCATTCACAACTGTTGTCATTCAAAATCACGTGAGTTAAATAAAATTTCTAACTTTGAGTCGATCTCAACTGTTATGTATCCAAGGAATCTAATGATTTTATCATGATTTTATCATGAGTTACGGAATTATGGGTTTTTAGGGATCAAAAGTCCAAACTTTTGGTCACCCTTATATCATTTGATATTTGACCTTTCATTTGATAACAAGACAAGTATTCCTTTTAAAGGAATGATCGGCATGTTGGCTATTATCTTTGGTCAGCTTTGTTATGTAATGCGAAAGCATTCCGCTACATGTTTTGTTGATTTCCAATATAATTAACATTTTTTGAAAAAAAGATAAGTTTGCATGTAAACGAAAATTGTCTATCAAATGTTGATATAGGAAACTATTTGGCAAACTTAAAGGAGATGATATTAAACTTTGTTTGAAGATAACCAAAATACTACATTTCAATTACCGTATCTTGTAACTTCTAAATTGTAATCCAAAACCTAACTTTAACAGCTTATCTTTTTATTTACAATCCAAATATCATGTTTATCCCCGGACAAATGGAGAATGAGTCAGTTTGGGTACGAGTCAGTTTGGGTACGACTTCACTTTACTCCGTTCCGAAATAGAAAGGCATGAATATGCTTTACTTTTAGTAGGCGAATTGTACTTCCGATAAATATTCTTACGCATAGGTGAAGACAAACGTGATTAGAATCAGTTTGTATGTAACTGTATAAATGTTTTAATTTCAATGCATACGAATAGGAGTAACGTTTATTTAGTATTCTACGTGTAATTAAAGATTTTAATGAGGCTGTCATTGCAAAGATAAAGTAGTGCAAGGCGCAATGCGTGCGCAAATAGTAAAATTTGCCGGATGCCTCATATGGACACAACTGTGATCGACCGAAGCCGATCACAAAAAGGGGGCGTGTCCCTCAAATATCTTTTAACTAAAGTCCTTTACTGAGAGAAATTTCGGAAAATTCGTAAAATCAGATATGTTATCTTACAGTTATGTATCCAAGCAATGTAATGTAATCATGAGTTACGTTTTTGGAGAACAAATGTCCAACATTTTAATCATCGATATATCAGAAAGGAAACATCTTTTGAAATGCAGTATAGAAGAAAAGATGCTCAAAATGATGTACTAAACAATATTCAACCCTCAAAATGTCGTTAAACGGCCCCTATAAGGAGATAAGGGATCGGCCCCTAAAACGTTCTTTACCATATATCTCAGGAAAGGTAATGAATTTGTAAACACCTTTCATTTGATATCAAGAAAAAAGGTACTGACCCCTCAAATAAGGGATCAAGATGGGTATAAAGTCTTTTATCTATATAGTCATTTACTGAGAGATGTTTTGTATTAGGTTATAAAAGCAAAATTAGGTATAATACGTTTATATATCCTAACAATATGATGATTTTCTCATGCGTTACTTAATTAGGGTTTTTAGGGGCCAGAGGTAAAAAAAGTTTTATAATCTTTTCTATCTCATTGGAAGAAATTAAAGTATTTAAAAAAGCAACATAAGAGAACTTATAAAAAGCATGACAGGAAATCATAAGTACTCAACTCCTATTTCCATATCATGTTTTGTTGTCCAAAATCAAAGTCGATGATGTCATATCAACTTCTAAAAATCAGACGGAAGACCTCCTCGTTGCTCGCAACGAGATCGTGTCTAGTTTTTATTCTTTTTTTTTCTTCCCATTTTTGTGCACGCGATTTCTCAAAAACGGCTTGGCCGATCTCCATCAAATTTTCAGATGTGATAGATATTGGTCTGAACCTGATAGCAAATTTTTTGCATTGATGACGTCACATCCGTTTTTGAGATATTAAGATTTTTCCAATTTTTATATGGGTATTTTGTCTGCGGTCGTTCTCCTAAACTCTAAGAGATATTGAGCTAAATTTTCTAAGGTTGGTAGAGGAAAGATTGAAGTTTTGCATGGTTGTTGTTTTATATGTCTAGCACTAAATGCGCCAAAGCTCGGTAGGGCTCGAAAATTGAGATATCAAAAGCGCCTTGAATTTTCATGCTTTTCTTTCTTTATCTTTTTTCTGGAAAATATTTTGTTAAATCATGTAAAGCAACAAAAGTTTATTTTTACAAGAGCTTTCATTTGATACCAAGAAAAAGGGGCTGGCCCCTAAAATTAGGGGACCACAGGGCTCTAAAGTCTTTTATCTCTAGCCCTTTACTGAGAGATATTTTGTGAAAAGTTATAGAAGCAAATATGTTTATCTCACAGTTATTTATCCAAGCAATGTTATGATTTTATCATGTGTTACGTAATTAAGGGTTTTTAGGGGTCATATTTCCAAAATTTTGATCACCCATATCTTAGAAAGGAAAAATATTTTGAAATGCATTATAGAAGGAAAGTTGCTCAAAATGATGTACTTAACAAAATGCAACCTTCAATGATCCGTCAAACGGCCCCTATAAGGAGTTGAGGGGTCGGCCCCTAATAGGTTTTTTCCCATATATCTCATGAACGGTAACGAATTTCTAAACACTTGTTGAACAAAATGTGTTTAGAATTAAAAGACCTTTCATTTGATATGAAGAAAATGGGGCTGGCCCCTTAAATTAGGGGACCAGAGGGCTCTAAAGTGTTTTATCTCTAACCCTTTACTGAGAGATATTTTGTAAAAGGTTATAGAAGCAAATATGTTTATCTCACAGTTATTTATCCGAGCAATGTAATGATTTTATCATGTGTTACGTAATTAGGGGTTTTTAGTGGCCACAAATCCAAAATTTTGATCACCCATATCTTAGAAAGGAAAAATATTTTGAAATGCATTATAGAAGGAAAGTTGCTCAAAATGATGTACTTAACAAAATGCAACCTTCAAATTTCGTTAAACGGCCCATATAAGGAGATAAGGGGTCGGCCCCTAAAATGTTTTTCCCCATATATCTCAAGAACGGTAACGAATTTCTAAACACTTGTTGAACAAAATGTGTTAAGAATTAAAGGACCTTTCATTTGATATCAAGAACAAGGGGCTGGCCCCTTAAAGTAGGGGGCCAGAGGGCTCTAACGTGTTTTATCTGTAGCCCTTTACTGAGAGATATTTTGTGAAAGGTTATTGAAACAAATATGTTTATCTCACAGCTATTTATCCAAGCAATGTAATGATTTTATCATGTGTTACGTAATTAGGGGTTTTTAGGGACAAAAAATCCAAAATTTTGATCACCCATATCTCAGAAAGGAACAATATTTTGAAATGCAGTATAGAAGTTAAGATGCTCAAAATGATGTACTAAACAATATGCAATGGTCAAAATTTCATTAAACGGCTTTATAAGGAGATAAAGGATCGGCCCCTATTACGTTCTTTGCCGTATATCTTACAAACGGTAACGAATTTCTAAACACTTGCTGAACAAAATATGTTTAGAGTTAAATGACCTTTTATTTGATATCAAGAAAAAGGGACTGGCCCCTCAAATAAGGAGACCAGAGGGCCCTAAAGTCTTTTATATGTAGCCGATTACTGAGGGATATTTTGTGAGGGTTATAGAAGCAAAATTAGGTATAATACGTTTATATATCCTAACAATATAATGATTTACTTATGCGTTACCTAATTGGGGGTTTTAGGGGCCAGAAGTAAACAGTTTAATCGTGTCTATCTCAATTGAAAGAAATGCTAGTATTTACAAAAGCAACGTAAGAAAAATTCTAAAAAGCGATGCAGAAAAGCAGCAGTACTCCACTCCTGTTTACAGATCATGTTTTCTTGTCGAAAATCAAAGTCGATAATGTCATATCACCTTCTTAAAATAGTACGGAAGACCTCCTCGTGATCAAATCCAAAATTTTGATCACCTATATCTTAGAAAGAAAAAATATTTTGAAATGCATTATAGAAGGAAAGTTGCTCAAAATGATGTACTTAACAAAATGCAACCTTCAAATTTCGTTAAACGGCCCATATAAGGAGATAAGGGGTCGGCCCCTAAAATGTTTTTCCCCATATATCTCAAGAACGGTAACGAATTCTAAACACTTGTTGAACAAAATGTGTTTAGAATTAAAGGACATTTTAATTGATATCAAGAAAAAGGGACTGGCCCCTTAAAATAGGGGACCAGAGGGCTCTAAAGTTTTTTTGATCTGTAGCCCTTTACTGAGAGATATTTTGTGAAATGTTATTGAAACAAATATGTTTATCTCAAAGTTATTTATCCAAGCAATGTAATGATTTTATCATGTGTTACGTAATTAGGGTTTTTTAGGGGCCAAACAAATCCAAAATTTTGATCACCCATATCTAAGAAAGGAAAAATATTTTGAAATGCATTATAGAAGGAAAGTTGCACAAAATGATGTACTAAACACAATGAAACCTTCAAAATTCCGTTAAACGGCCTCTATAAGGAGATAAGGGGTCGGCCCCTAAAATGTTTTTCCCCATATATCTCAAGAACGGAAACAAATTTCTAAACACTTGTTGAACAAAATGTGTTTAGAATTAAAGGACCTTTCATTTGATATCAAGAAAAAGGGGCTGGCCCCTTAAAGTAGGGGGCCAGAGGGCTCTAACATGTTTTATCTGTAGCCCTTTACTGAGAGATATTTTGTGAAAGGTTATTGAAACAAATATGTTTATCTCACAGCTATTTATCCAAGCAATGTAATGATTTTATCATGTGTTACGTAATTAGGGGTTTTTAGGGACAAAAAATCCAAAATTTTGATCACCCATATCTCAGAAAGGAACAATATTTTGAAATGCAGTATAGAAGTTAAGATGCTCAAAATGATGTACTAAACAATATGCAATGGTCAAAATTTCATTAAACGGCTTTATAAGGAGATAAAGGATCGGCCCCTATTACGTTCTTTGCCGTATATCTTACAAACGGTAACGAATTTCTAAACACTTGCTGAACAAAATATGTTTAGAGTTAAATGACCTTTTATTTGATATCAAGAAAAAGGGACTGGCCCCTCAAATAAGGAGACCAGAGGGCCCTAAAGTCTTTTATATGTAGCCGATTACTGAGGGATATTTTGTGAGGGTTATAGAAGCAAAATTAGGTATAATACGTTTATATATCCTAACAATATAATGATTTACTTATGCGTTACCTAATTGGGGGTTTTAGGGGCCAGAAGTAAACAGTTTAATCGTGTCTATCTCAATTGAAAGAAATGCTAGTATTTACAAAAGCAACGTAAGAAAAATTCTAAAAAGCGATGCAGAAAAGCAGCAGTACTCCACTCCTGTTTACAGATCATGTTTTCTTGTCGAAAATCAAAGTCGATAATGTCATATCACCTTCTTAAAATAGTACGGAAGACCTCCTCGTTGCTCGCAACGAGATCGTGTCTAGTCTTATTTTTTTTTTTTTTTCTTCCTAGACGCGAACTTTGAGGCTTCATATCTTGCTCATTTCTGAACGGTTTTTGCTCAAATTTTCAGGGCTTATAGACTTTACAAAACACTATATAAACCATTTCATAAATTTTAAAAATCGAGTTATTCCCCTTTTTAAAAAATTTAGGGCCTTTCGTTTCCAGACAAAGGCTCCGAGACTATGATAGCAGGGAATGGGAATCCAACGAATTTGAATAACAGAGACATTGAAATTTTGCACATCGGTTTTTGTTTTTGGATTACTTTCTTTATTTAGAAAAAGGTAGGGGGTAAAAAAACAGGGTTCCAAAAAGTGCGAAAATTTAGACATATTTTCCTTTGTATTTTTTAAACAAAAAATATTTTGTTAAGACAAAAGTTGTGCAGAATGTCAAGGACTTTCATTTGACACGAATAAAAAAGGGCTGGCCCCTTAAATTAAGGGCCAAGGGCCCTTAAAAGTTTTTGCTAAATAACTAAAAAACGGCTAGGATTTTGATATAGCTGTCGCTGGAAAAGTTGTTTGTTGGTATCCTATAAATGTCGGTACAATGTTATTTTGTTGGTGAGTTGTGTAGTATGAGTGTAAAAAGCTTTACATGTTAACATGTACCTGTGTTTATTTGGCAAGTTAACGAAAGTCATTGTGCGTACAACTGACATTAAGTTACGACAGACAGTATGCCTGTTTAAAAAGGAGGCTTTAATTCATAAGAAAAACATATTTTTTTTAGGATACATGCTTTTATGTGAGGAGTTTAAGTCATCTTCGTAAATTCTGCACAATCCTAAAAGACGAGAAACAGAAAATATAAACATTCTTTTTCTTTTCTAGTAAATCACACAAACTACCGGAAAAAAATAAATCTATGTGATACATTTTAGTTATCATGCTGCGTGCATTTAAAATATATCTGGAATCAGAGCTGTGTGTGTGAACCATTACGTAAGCTATCCCTCGCTTGCGGCCGGGAAAGTCGGTCGCCATGGTCGCGGCTGGACTTACCTTATCTAATACACCGGAGTCACGTCTCTCAATTTATGATTTATTTAGCCGAAAACAAGAATTGTTTTAATTTTGATCACACATAGACGTTTATTCTTCTCAACTTGAATTAAATGATAGAGTGTCAATTAAGAAAACGTTCTGTTAATTAATAAAAGAAATGTCATTCTCAATCGGAAGTAATATCAGGCATAGATCAATTGTGGGTTTTAAGTAAAACAAAATAATAACTTCTATTTGGCAGATTTTAGTCATTATTATACTACAAACATTTCAAATCTTCCTGGGTTCTGAGCTGTGTGTGTTGTAACTTTACGTAACCTATTCCTCGCCCGCGGCCGAGGAGATCGGCCGCGGGTGCACTACCAAGCGGTCAGCGGTTATCTAATACACCAGATTCGCGTCTTTCATGTGCTTGTTTTGAGTTTATATAGCCGCAAATACAGGAACTGTTTTAATTTTAAGTTATTAATGTTTTATTTAAAATGTAAATGAAGAAGTCATTCTGAAAATTATAAAATCCGATATTATTCCTAATCCAAAACATCGTCAGACATAAATCAATGGTGGGTTTGTAAGTATAAAATGTTCCAAGAACTGTACTAATGATGTTTTAGATCAACAACAAAAAACACAAAGATTACCCCTTTAAATGATGATCATCCTTCGCACGCTCGCACATGGCCGAGAAGATCGCGCGCGAGGGGACATCTACATGTACCTTATCACACGTGTATGTTTATTGATATTTTGTACGAACACAAAACTATTTGTTTATTTTATTTTCATTTATATTGGTTTTAGATGAAAGATGAATTTATCTCCCTTATTCAGTTGATTTAGCGTTGATTTAAACGTTAGGGCGAAAAACCTTATAAAAACCTCTCATTAATTGAATAAAAGTAATCTATCAATTCGATTCTAAATATGCAAGGCCGATTGTATAAATAAAAGATTAAATATAATAAAATCCGGCATATGTAAAATTGATATGAACACCGCTCGTAAATAGGCACCGTCACACAGGTACCTGATATATAAACCCTTCGATTTGGTTACACCCGACTGCACACCTGAAACTCGTTGCCGACATGTAGTATTCCTTTCGTCGTCTTTGGATTTTATGCATTTATTTCTTAAACTATGTGCATATTCTGTTTGTAAATAATGAATTGACCAATTTATTTGATGTTAGTGTTCTCTTATCTTGAAAAAAAGTGCGTAAAATTTTATAATTTCATCGCGACCGAGTAACACGGCGAGGCAAGATGTACGTCCACACAGGTGAGACCTCTACAGCGAAGTACTTTAGAACTCTTTAGAGGTCTGCCCTTTATATAAGGGTTATAGGGACAGCAGTGATGAAAGAGAAATATGGCGGACAGTGCCTATTTACGAGCGGTGTTCAGCTTTAACTTAAGATTAATATACTGCATCGTTTTCTATCCGTTACACTGATTTCAAGCAATGTAACGGATGGAAAACCCGTGGGGTCCGACGATGAATCGACTGTAGTTGCTCATGATCATTTCCGTTAATTTATTATTGCTTAGACTTTTTACAGACTTTAACACTTTTAAGACAATATTCAAACTTTGCCTGGCCAACGAGTCATATATGCACATGGATATATGTAGATATACTGGTGTAAGAATTAATATTCGACCAACGCAAAAATTAAATAGTGTAGAAAGTAAAATAAGTTTTCTTAAGAGTTGTACCAAATTTTAGCAGGGTTTACATAGTAAAAAATCATTAATTTTCGAAGCGTTCTAGGAAGTTTAAAAACAAAGTCATCTCTGTGCTGCTCCGCCCCCCCCCCCCCCAGTTCTCGAGCTGAATTTTAAAAATTGGCGAACAAAAATCGAAAATTTATATGTGTCGAAAATCAATTTTTGGTGACTCCTTATCTCCTTATTTGTTAACGTTCTTCCTTATGTGTTTCACTTTGCAATCTGTGTGTTTATTCGGCCAGTCTGCGTGTTAATTCAATCACCCCGTGCGACCGAAAATCTCGTGTCCCTTTAAGACCGAGAAAATAAGCACCGCCTTCAAATTTACCTGGTCAGTGTAACCCTTGTTAATCAACTAAATCGAGGCCCCAGTTTGGATGTTAGAAAATGATTGGCATTTGTTTACTCGTCCTGTGTATACCATGCCCAGCGCTCGCGACGACGGTGCAATAAACATTTTTCTTTTGATTTGATGCATACCGTGACGATAAATCGCTATCTTTCAGCACTTTACACACAAAAGAAATATTAAAAGATATGAATTAAAAATATTCTCGTACTTGGTTATGCGCTGATCACCTATAGTCTGTCAAAATTATGTGGTGCCGATCATGTATCCATGAAAGACGTCGTTTATCAATAAAGATGTTTGTGAATAATTGAGAATAAATAATTAAATGAAATCAAATATTGCGTTCACGATTTATATCGTTAGTTATCACATTTCTTTGAGAAATTTCACTAGCTGAAACCGGAAGAGAAACAAGTACAGACAGCTCTGGTGCATGCGCAGCTGGTAGAATTATTGTGCACTTTAACTTAGCAGCTGATCGGAAAAGATTTACAAGCATTGGTTGCAAAGTTGCATTAGTATTTGAGTACGGTGGGGTGATTGTATAATTCACAAAACATCAGGATATATTCTCAGTTAACTTGTTCAATCAAACGAAAGATTTTGCACATGTCGCACGCGGTTTTTCATGCGTTTATATTCATTTCAACGAAGAACAATTTGTTTTATAAGTACATATAAATACGATTTTCTATTTAAATAAACAGAAAAACTCTTTTGAGAGCACTTTAATACTCCGTGTATATAGACATGTAAACACAAGCGAGCGTGTTTCCCTCGGGTTTCACACCTCTTTCAATATAGGCTCCACCCCCACCTGAACTTACCTAAGGTAAACTGACCGGTTAAAAACCTCGGCCTTTAACAGGTTGGGAACAATTCCCCTTTAGCGAGACAGTCTCGCTAAAGCGAGATCATCCCTCTTTACAGTAATAAAAACATTCCCGTAAATGCGAGATTTTCATGATGTATTTCAAATAAATGAAAAATCCCAATAAAATATAAAAATCCGGGTAAGAAAAGCAATGTGAAACAATTTTACTTTCCAAGACTGACCTCTGTGGCCTAAAATATCAGGGCTCCATTGCTGCAAACAAAAATAGGATGATTTTTTATCGTTGAAATCGTGAGTATTCTTGCATTGAACGCGAATTTTCCAATTGAAAGTATGTTTTTTCTTCTTTTAAAACGAAAATTATCAGAGTTTGTGTTCATTTTGAACTGTTTGACCGTGCAAAGGAAATTAAATATCATGCAGCAATTATTGGTTGCTTTTGGTTTTATATTTTGATCTCGGCACGACCAAGAAAACTACGGAAGGTTGTACCAGCAATATTATATACACCTATGGTAAACAAATATTTTTCAGAAAATTAAATAGATTTTTGTTTTTGAAAGAAAAAATTCAATGCAAAATCAAAAAATGATAAGAGAAAATATATGAACTACATTTAAATATAAATTGAACTAAATTTTGAACGAATAATTCTTGGTACGACTTAACATGTTAACAAGACTATCACATTTATTACCGCTAAAGGCTTCCGTAAGAAATTTGCTGAATAGATTTTGTTTATAACTGGATTTCAGTGAAATGCAGCTGTAAATATCAAAGTTTGAAACAAATATGTAGTAAGTGAGCCCTTATTATCAATAAAATGTGAAAATGTTCTTCCGCATATTCTTCTGTTTAAAGAAAACAATATAATAATGAAAAAATGTGTCAAAATCTCGCATTTACGGGAATGTTTTTATTACTGTAAAGAGGGATGATCTCGCTTTAGCGAGACTGTCTCGCTAAAGGGGAATTGTTCCCAACCTGTTTAAGTGCACACAACCCTGGACACAGATAGCCATAGGTAATTTATGGATGCAGATCATCAATTTTTATGTAATTAAAATACACTTGGAAGTGAGCTATCACTGTAGTGGTCAATTGTTGAATATAAGTTTAAAGTTTTAAGTCAAAGATGTTAAATAATAATTATTTGTTCTCACGTTTAGAAGTTATGAAATACGTTATTCAATGCAGTCGGTCGCCATAGAAATCATCAGAGTACTGCAAGTGTTGACAGTTTCTTATTTCTTTAAAAGACCTTAGGACATAATTCACTTGACTTACAGACTAGCGACACAGTTGCCTCCCAAAAATGTATGCACTTCTCAAAGTTACAATAAAATTGTATAGATATGTGTTGTTCAACGGATTTTATTAATTGTTGTAAATGTTAAAGTAAGAGAAATCGTATTTTCTGGAGGTTGACATTATGTAGAACTCTTCTGTTTAAAAAACAAAAACAAATTGTTTTGACGTCACACCATCTCTTTTGGTTTGGTTTAAATATACAATGTACACAGTGCTCTGAACAAAACGCTGGTTTATGCCTTTCTGTTACTCAAGTAAAAAACTGAACAAAATTGATTACTTTTAGGTTTACACGTCACATGTTAATACATGTATGCATAAATATATGATTTTTATCAAATAAATGACATTGTATCTTAAAAAAATTCCAAAATATTATAACTAAAACATGTATATGTGACATGATAGAAATAATCATTATTGTAAACCAGAGGTCTCTCTTCCTGTCACACAAAAGTGACAAAAAGGATTTTTTGATTCAGTTGGAGTAATTGATATAACCGTGAAATAAGTTAAAAGGAGAGTTTTTCTGGTAGGAAAATAATACTTTGAAAGTGAGCCTCGTTTTCTGAACTTACTATTATCATATTGGCAATCCAGTTTAATGACAGCCCACCCTTTTCTCCTTACACTCAGGTATCAATAAGAGGTCACCTTTCTATGACCTTTAAATTTGCATACAATCTAAATATATACCCCTAGCTTATCACAGACATGCCTTTATCTGTTTTATGAGAAGTGATACTCTTCAATACTATGCAGTCTGGAGGTTGCAGTAATATATAGAAAATAGGCATGAATTAATTTTTCTGTCTCCTTTTGAAGAGTTCAAATTGATTTTCTAAAGCCCTGATTGGTCAGAAGTTAAGGTAGTGTGAAGATGACCTCCTATCAATAACTGTCAGACCCTGACAAGTGTAAGAAGAAGAGGGGTGGTTTTATACAGACTGAATGACAATCCTTTCTTGACTTGCAATCTGATTAAATTTTCTATAGTCGCTATACGATGATTTGAAGAAACCCCACTTCAGGTCACCTCCTGGTGAACTTTGCTTTGACCAATGAAATTGTCGGTTCCATTCCTCAGTTACATGATTTAGAAGTTATGCCAATACATTCTTTAGATTCCATAAGGGCGTCTAATATCAACTTATGCTCCATCTCTTACTTGCTGATACCGAAAGATTCACGAACATGTGGCATCATTTCGTCGTACAACTCCATTTTTGTTTGTAACCCGAAATTACCGTTTCTAACACTTGGTCTGATTGCTAGAATAACTCATGTATATTTATAAACAAACGTTCAACAGGGGGTGACCTCAAGAGGGGTTTCTTCAGATCCTCTTGTAGAGAAAATAGAAAAACAAGGAGGGGATCAAGGATATGATTTTAATCAGATTGTCTCGACTTGAAGCTGTAACGGAAGACCTTCTCGTTGCTTGCAACGAGCTCGGCTCTAGTATTTATATCCTTCTTTTAACAAGTTAATGGATTGGTCGTAAAGGGTAAGTAAAAATAACTAGATCTTTGTTAATGTACATCAATACGTTAAATAAACGGAAAAGCTAAGTCGTCTTAATTAAATGGGAGGTTGAGTTTGACACCATCATGGTTCTTTTGTGCAGTCCAGGATTTGTCTTAGGTCGATTAATGTTTCGACCAATCGATAAACGGAGCGTGTAAATTTCAATCCCGTCAATTTCTACAGAGCTATGAATTACAATTAATTTTCTTTAAAAATAGAAGGAATCATACTTGGTGGATGTAAATATAAAAAAAGAAGTTAACTTAATGTACAACTTAATCAAAACACCATTTAATGTTCCTATCGACTGTGTTTTTGTTAAAAAAGACGTTTTAAACAGACGGGTTTTTTCTTTTTTGTATTGCAAATTGCTATGTTAATATTAAAATTTTGTTTTTAATTCTTTCCCTATGATGTTGATTTTGTTTTTAATACTGTTGCATGTGTTTAAAAGGTGTTAAACAGTCAAATTCTTGATTAGTGGTCCTATTCCTTGTAATAAACACGAGTGAAAGTGACTATCTGGATGTTGATTCTTGAGAATGATTCAGAAATGATGTTCACATACTCTTATCCTTTTCTAAAGATTAAAACTTCCTATTTCAAGTTATATCTTTAAACAAAGAGCAAGAACAACAAAATGGTTAGAAATGATGTAATCATACTCTTATCCTTTTCTAAAGATTAAAACTTCATATTTCAAGTTACATCTTTAAACAAAGAGCCAGAACAACAAAATGGTCAGAAATGGTGTAATCATACTCTTATCCTTATCTAAAAACTAAAACTTCATATTTCAAGTTATATCTTTAAACAAAGAGCCAGAACAACAAAATAGTCAGAAATGATGTAATCATACTCTTATCCTTTTCTAAAAATTAAAACTTCTTATTTCAAGTAATATCTTTAAACAAAGAGCCAGAACAACAAAATAGTCAGAAATGATGTAATCATACTCTTATCCTTTTCTAAAAATTAAAACTTCATATTTCAAGTTATATCTTTAAACAAAGAGCCGGAACAACAAAATGATCAGAAATGATGTAATCATACTCTTATCCTTTTCTAAAAATTAAAACTTCCTATTTCAAGTTACATCTTTAAACAAAGAGCCGGAACAACAAAATGGTCAGAAATGATGTAATCATACTCTTATCCTTTTCTAAAAATTAAAACTTCCTATTTCAAGTTACATCTTTAAACAAAGAGCCAGAACAACAAAATGGTCAGAAATGATGTAATCATACTCTTATCCTTTTCTAAAAACTAAAACTTCATATTTAAAGTTACATCTTTAAACAAAGAGCCAGAACAACAAAATGGTCATGGAAAAGTACCAAAGAGATAACGTGATTCCTATTACAGGTTAACTCCAACCTAATTATACATTGACCTGATTTCTAAATATACGTTGCAAACAAAAAATAGACGATAAATAAAATTGTACATTATGTTTACTTTGTAATCGTCAAGACCAATCTTAATATTCTTGTTCATTTTCTTGTGACCGTTACTGAAAGAACTTGAGAATTCAGACAGTTTCATGATCCCGTCCGAACCAGAGCTTTATTTTCACATTTATTTTAGTCGAAGGAGCGGATTCATAAAATTATTTACGGATTTAATGAAGTGTGTAAGATTTACAAATGATATTGAAATGTCGAATACATAGAGACTAATTATACAGATAGTAGACAGCGCACTAGCGGTGTAATTAAGAGCATGCATAAGCTTTGGATTATGGGTAATGGACGGTTGAGGATTATTTTAAAGTGATGGTGAAATATACATTCAAAACACGGAATTAATCTCTGCATACTGCATGTTTTCTCTATAATAGTAAACCTACATATTTGCTGTGGAATAGTCACACACAGATGATAAGTGTCTGGATGTTGTTTTTTCGGGTGTGGGCTCGCCCGAAATGTGTAAGCAAAGGCATGGGGGTGATGGGAAGCTTAACAATTGTAGAAAAACAATCCAGTAGATTGAAAAAAATGTGACTAGAAGCGATCGGATTGTAAAAATATCTCACATACACTAAAAAAAATAGATTTAAATTATGTGAAATTTATCAATATTGGAAGGGGGTGAATATCCGATCCATGGAAGGGGCACTCTTTCCCATGAATTCTGCCTATAAAGTCGAATGGAAAAAAGGGCACGATCCCGGCAGTGGTAGAATTAACTACTTTTTTCTTATTGTGTTTATGCACATGTTAAAGTCTAGTTACTTCTGAAACTATTCTTACAACTTCAAAAGAATATTTCAGTGCTGCTACTATATATATTAGGTATTGATTGTTTATATGGAAAGGACAGTGTTTATGTAAATGAAATATGTTCACATAGAATACTCTACTAACTGGTTTGTCGTTGATATCCCAAAATAAACTGAAACTGAAACCAAACAACCGACATTTCTTTTTTTAAATAATAACTTTTCACTGGCAGACAACTGCGCTGTCAGTAGAAACATTTTTATTTATGATTTAAAAAATAAAAACAACAACAAACCTTTGTTTTTGAAATAAATGAATAGCATAGATGCAAGCATACAACTATACGTGCGTAACAATGTGATAAGATACTGATAACAAGGTGATGTATTTTACGTTTATTAAACGACTAATTCACAGTCATGATTGATCACCTTTACTTTAAAAAAAAAATGTTGACGTTGCGTATGTGAAACAGGACGTCGTGATTTTCGTATTGAAATAGCATCACTGTTAATGGACAAAAAACTCTACTTAGAGTTAGCGTATATAGCCATTAAATATTAGATTTGACAACTTTAAGCTGTGTTTAATTCAATTATGTAAATATCTAAAAATGTGCAAAAAATGTCATAAGCACCCTTTTCTCATGGGCGCAATCAAATATAAACGACACCACGTGTTTTGAGTATATTTATTTTTGTAAGATTAAATGAAACGTTCAACGTTACATAACCAATTTGATATGTATTTCCGAAAAATAATCATTAAATTATATCTACTCCTTAATTAAAAAGATTTTTCGCTACAAAGTTTATGGCACTATATTTTTAGCTGCGGAAGCGTACTAAATAACATGTTAATATGGCTGTTCCATGTATGTTTCATATCCCTGACTGAGAGCGTATATAATGGCTTTACAGCGACGACACACATATTTCATACAAAAAAACCCATTAGTATCAATATAAATATAAGCAGTGAATGCTTTTTTTTATGTCGTCGGTCCTATGACACACCAACGCGGTACAGACAAATTATCATACCGCGCTAACGCGCGGTATATAATTTGTCTGCACCGCTTTGGTGTGTCATAGGAACGACGGCATCCAAAAATAAGCATTCAATGCTTAAATGACACGCCCATTTTGTGTCGCTCATCTTTTATGAAATTATTGGGATATAGGGTTCAAAATTGACTCGTTATTTTATCACAGACAATGACAGTTGAAAATGTAAATATTATAAAGTAACAACTGTTAAAACTGTATATAAAATCGAGACGTATATGTAATGGGGCAATCAATAACGGCTACCTGATTTCCCGCGGACATGCGCAGTGAGGTCGGTTTCGAATTTTCTTCATCAATATTCACGAAAAGGCATAACTTTCATGTCAGGAGAATAAACAATCAAAATACTTTATCATTGTAAATAAAATTAAATAACCACTGTAATATAGTTAACTTTTATAAGAAAACAAACACATGCATTTTCACTGTCATTCAAAATTTACGCAACTTATAGCGTGGATAGCTCTAAGAAAGATTTGCGCCAAAAAAGTGGGGGGGGGGGGGGGGAGGTGGAGGGCCCCCCTTTCCGAAGTTACGTGCCTGACGAAGTTTAAATACTCGAGGACAATTATCAAAACATCTTCGATTTATCTTTAGTGCTTCAGAGTTTTTTTTAACTTAAATAATATATCTGTTATCTTTATGAACGGATTCAACACATGTACATCAAAGCGTTCGTTGTTACATCCTATCGTCACCAGAAGCGGTTTGATTTTTTAAAACTGTAATATTCTTAAGGTTTATATAAGTTTGATATTGAATGCAGATTTTATATTTTGTATTAAAATTGTTAATGCGTATGATAGATTTTTGTTCTGAAATTTCCCAGCGACGGTCAAAGTGACTTGATTAATGGTTTCTCATTAGCGTCCAGTATCTTAAAATTGACAAATTGAAATTTATTTTTTTTACGTTTTGATGGTTGAATAGAATTTAAAGAAATTATATCTAAAACATTATGTAAACTGTATCTCTTAAGAAAAGAAGTGATTTAAACCACATTTTTTAGCATTGCCGTGCGAAATACCTTCTGTGTTTTTCACGGTTTTTAAAACTTGAAATTTCGCGTATAAATAACTTTTTGTTGTAGATGTTTTGACCTCTGACACTTCCAAAGTAAGACAAAATTATTTAGTTTTAAATGATTAAAACTTGTTTACAATAAGATATTATATCATTTCATATTATATTTTTGATAGATAACTCGTTTATATTCTCATGTGAAAAACTTTATACAGCTTTATTCTAAAGACTACATGTAGTTTTCCAATCTCTAAACCGGCATATTCTCAAAGCTCAAAGGACTACAGCCACAAACTATGGAAATCGGCCCTGTTACAAAAAATTGCCAACTTTTATAGGATTAAAGATTACAATATTTGCTTACTAAAGTAATTTACCTTTTGTCTTTATCTCTATTCGTTCTATTTTTTACCAGCCTCTTAATATAGTCTGTGCTATGACATTTTGACGTCATCATGACGTTTATAAATATGAAGCTGGTTTGGGACTCTCTCGAAACATATTTGTCTAAACTATGAGATTTTAGACATATATAATCCCATTTCAAAACAACAATAAACAAGAACAAGCAATCAAACAGAACCAAGATATCAACAGTAGGTATTTTGATTTTGTTCACTAGTAGATGATATACCGTGCAAGCGCGGGAAATAACAGTTTACACATTGATGGAATGTGTAATATGTTGAACCAGATTTTTTTGTTAATTCTTTAACATTTTATTCTATTAACTTTTTTTTGAATTTGGAGTTTTAAAACAAACCCATATCAAAATTCGGTGGCCACGCAGAGTCATCGATTTTATTCTTATTTCGTATGTTGATACCCTTTGGTGAATTAAGATGCAAAACCACTATAAAAGGTTGCTTTGGGAACCGGTTTTCATGGTAACAGAAGAAAAAGATTAAAGAATGGCCATTTTAAGCTATTTTGAACACAGATTGTAAGATATTGCATCAGTTTCAACTATACAGAATAAAATTACCGCATACAAAATATTGTGAATTTTTAAATTATTGAAAAGTTTTCATAGGCAAATGAAAAGTTTAATAGTGTTACCGTGGTAACTAAACAGCACTTCAAAAATACATTTTTTTCATTTTATTCGAACATAAATAGCTTTAAATGGAAAAAAGTTTAAACTCTTGTTTTGGCAACAAAGATAATATAAATAAAAATTGAAATCCGTTACACTGAATGTACATATCAACATTTAATAAATCTATTTCTTGCCGAACTATTTTATTTTCATAAAAAGTAAAATTTACTAAACGATGAAAATATTGACCAAGGTACTCATTGGTATGTATTTTTTACCAGTCAGTTGCAACAAAAAAAAAAGGATATAAAGGGCATGTACATGAAGTATTGTATCGTATTAATGCATAAAGTGTTAATTCCCGCGCTTGAGCGGGTTATCATCTAGTTATTAATAAACTAATGGTTTTGAGACTCCCCCTGCTACGTGTAAACTTATAAATGGTGATACGTATATGCATGTAAAAAATAGCTTGGCGCAAGTGAAAGATCAATACCATCTTAGTATATTTAACGTGAAATTGGGAAAGAAAATAAGTACCAATGTGATTCTTCCTGGGGGAAACCTACCAATTGACCCAATTTCGTGTAAATCGAAGCAAAAATGTGCCTAATTTTGATGTTCGTGCGAAATGTTTTGACAATTTTTTAAAATAAACGAAATATTTATATGAACCCCCAACAAAATCTGCAAAATACATTGCTTATCGAAGGATATTCCATTAAAATATTTTTGATTTAATGTCATTAATCCCTTGCGCCGATGCGATTTATATAGATCATTTACAGTGTTATG
Source organism: Magallana ariakensis (assembly GCA_020458035.1). Classification (NCBI taxonomy): domain Eukaryota; kingdom Metazoa; phylum Mollusca; class Bivalvia; order Ostreida; family Ostreidae; genus Magallana; species Magallana ariakensis. The sequence goes on along the minus strand of CM035812.1, from coordinate 76,235,634 downwards.
ATTCGCCCGTCACGTGCTTAAGATGAATAAATGACGTCACAAAAATGCATCAAATATAGTGTTGTATATTACTGTTAAGTCATGTAATAAAAGTTTAAAGAAATTTGCTCGGATAAAGTATTTTTTCGATAATTAAAATAGTATCGTTTTCGATATAAATATGTCTTGTGACGTCTTCATTAAAAAAAATGGTCGTCATAACGTCATAATCCAAACTGCAGATATGCATCGATTATAAAAAAAAGAAAGAAAACAGAAGAGAAAAAGATCCGAAGTATTCTAAAATTCGAATAAAAGGTGCAAGGTCTTCCAAAAAAGGCGCAAAAATGGTGAAAGAAAAGGGTAATGATACAAAAATGTGATGAAGGCGCGTGACTTTGCTCATATCTGGGGTGAAAAGACATGTATTTTATACTATTACAGTGTGTCTTAGTAAATGCATTTATTTCTCTTTATAATGAGTAATTAATGAGTAATTAATATCATCTTAGATATTGCAAATTATTGCCACGCATGGTCTGCCATAAACATGACCGGAATGTAAAACAGGGAGAAAATCTACTAAATAGTAGGTTTTCCGTGGGAGTAATCTGGCTATAAAAAGGGGGAATCCACAATATAGTGATCTTTCCGTGGGAGAAAAACTTTAATTTAACATATAGAAACATTAATTTTGAACCCCACTCCTGTTTATAGGAAATTACAGGAAAGTAAACAAAGGACTATATGCAGGATTATGCATTTCTCGTCCCCAAAATTCAAGTTTTATAAAGAACTTTAAAAATAAAGTGGGAGATAAAGTTGTTGGCCAAAAATTTAGTTCCCGAAATGGCCATTGTTAACATAGGTCTGGCATAGCAAACATATTATGTACAACTGTAAATTGTAAACAATCTTTATTTCGCGACGACATTATTTCGCGATTGACTGGCGATTAACTGGATCGCGACGACTAATTTTCGCAAGTAAAATTTTGTGTAGCTCTAACAACTATACGAAAAAAAGTCTGGTTCGCGGCGAGAAATTTTCGCGACAATGAGGCTCTCACGAAACTCGCGAAAATTTTCTTGCTCGCGAATATGTTGGTTTACAATATATCCTCGGATATGAAATATTCTGCAATTTTCCTCATTTAACGATGCAAAGGCTTAAAAAGCAAAACTATTTGAAATGTACAACTACACATTTTCCTTGGGCACGAAAAATTCGGAATTCATTCTATGACCTTTGTATTACCGTAGTATGGGTATTTTTCATATGTTTTCAATAATATCAATGTCTGAACGTTATGTAAGCCAAAAAATGTGTTGATACTCTTTTCATGCTCTGTTAAATTGGGCAGAGAATTTTTTATTATCTTTTTTTAATAAACTAGTGGCGATTTGTGAAGTGACAAACAGTTTACTGATCCCTGATACACCTGATCCCACCTCTATCTTTTTAGAGGTCCGTGTTGCTCTGCTTTAAATTGTTATTTCGCCTTATGGATTATTGAGATGGTTGACAGTTTGTTATTGTCATTTTTCATACTTACAGTTTTATTCAGCACATTGTACTTTGGTTTTGCTGTAAATCTAGGTGATTGATTTCGGTTTTTTCTCGGGACTCTGAAATGGGATTCAGTAATCCCATAGTTACCTTTTTATACAACTTCCTCTTCGAGGTACGATTTTGCCATTAATTTTAAAGTTTATTACATAGCAATTTTGGCTGTTTATTCCGATCGTCTTTCCAGCTTCACTGATGTAAAAATCGAACACCGTAATGACGATTTGTTTCTGTCTTCCCATAATTTTTCCCCGGTTCGTCAGTATGTTGAATGCAGACGATAAAGGTTAACCAAAGATAAAATCCTCAAAAAAAGTCGAAGAATCATAAGACACGTGTTTTAGTTCGGACTATCAAAGAAAATATGCTATATTTCCATTTAAAATGTACCTTTAAAAAAAAGAAGATGTTTAGGTAAGCTATTTTGGGAAATAAATTATGGCCCGCTACTGTACATATAGTTGAAATCATATTAAGGTGGATCTTTACACCAAATAAGTGTAGGAGATTTTTGTTGCATGCATTTGTTACTAATACTAGGCACATTATTTAAAAAATATAGACCTCAAAGTACAATACTCTATTTTCTTGATAGTTTCTAAAATATCAGTCTGGTTCCAGATAACCCGTTATTTATCAAATTTTAAAAATTTCTGTTTTAAAATTCTTATGAAAGTAAAATGTTATAAAGTTTAGAAATGAAAAACAAAATAACCATGAAGTTTGTATCATGATTTTTATTGGAATTTTCATAAATATGAAACTAAAAAAAAAAAAAACTTTTAAGGCAAACTGCTGGAGGAAATCCCACAAAAATCTGAAAATAATGCGAGAAAAATATTCATTCATTACATATTCGTGTGGTATATTAATGATAATGATGAAAAGAAGATGGTTGAATAAGGCGTGTAAACTGCCTATATAAGGATAAATGAGATACTATAAAATTAAAATATCATAAAATCTCATAATTTTTTTCTAAATTATTGAAAACAATGTATAATTACCATAACATCGATTTATAACCATAAAGGGTGCAAAACACAGTTTTATATGTAACGTTATAAGGACGTTTTTAGATTAGGGACAAGCAAAAATGACCCCTTTAAAAATAAATTGTAAAAACGTGTTACATTAATATCTATATATCAATGGAAAGATAAAATTGTGAATTTTGTAAATATTTAAGAATAATGCATATGTAACTTAATGCTAGAATTTTTTTGGCACTCAAAACATGAGGAAAATAGACAAAAGATTGCGTCTAAATGCAGTACACCCATGCATTTTAGGCTCCCCGTAGAAGCAGAATGGAAATAAATCAGCTATTTTAATTTCTGTGCATTTTCAAGAGCAAGTCCTTAGGCATCGTTTTATAGTATTTTCAAGGTACATTCGCCAGCTTTTAAAAGAGCTATATTAACCACTAAAAAATTCATGAAATTCTGCACGCGTAAAATCCGGATGTTTTTGGAGTTACCTCCCTTTGTTTAAGACTCTCACAAAATTAATTTTTAAAATTGTTCTACACACTTTTTGCATGTATTCGAAAGATAAACCTCTATATTATGCAATTAAGAATTTAAAAAATTCATTTTCATGTATACCGTATAAAAATAGCAGGAAAATCCCTACCCATCATGCTTTTTCCCAGAGAAAAACCCCCGGATTTTATACGAAACTGTGTTTAGCTACCTAAATAGGTTTAATTTTTGGAATAGGTTGATTTAAACTGGCGTATGCGTGTCAAAACCTCCAAATAGTGTCATTTTTAGAACTCCAATGCCTTTTCTTTTATAGAGTGGGTCTGAGCTCCATATTTTTATCATAGTATATATAAGGTTTAAAGGAAATCAATCCGATTTCAATCAACGAAAACGTGGAGAGATGACCCACTATACTTTAAAAATGTCATTTTGTATCGCAACAATTGAACGTTTTAGAAAAATAATACAAGTCCGTAAATTCGTGCTTGAAGTCGCATATAGCATTTAACAGGTTGGGAACAATTCCCCTTTAGCGAGACAGTCTCGCTAAAGCGAGATCATCCCTCTTTACAGTAATAAAAACATGCCCGTAAATGCGAGATTTTCATGATGTATTTCAAATAAATGAAAAATCCCAGTAAAATATAAAAATCCGGGTAAGAAAAGCAATGTGAAGCAATTTTACTTTGCAAGACTGACCTTTGTGGCCTAAAATATCAGTGCTCCATTGCTGCAAACAAAAATAGGATGATTTTTTATCGATGAAATCGTGAGTATTCTTGCATTGAACGCGAATTTTCCAATTGAAAGTATGTTTTTTCTTCTTATAAAACGAAAATTATCAGAGTTTGTGTTCATTTTGATGACACTGTTTGACCGTGCAAAGGAAATTAAATATCATGCAGCAATTATTGGTTGCTTTTGGTTTTATATTTTGATCTCGGCACGACCAAGAAAACTACGGAAAGTTGTACCAGCAATATTATATACACCTATGGTAAACAAATATTTTTCAGAAAATTAAAATAGATTTTTGTTTTTGAAAGAAAAAATTCAATGCAAAATCAAAAAATGATAAGAGAAAATATATGAACTACATTTAAATATAAATTGAACAAAATTTTGAACGAATAATTCTTGGTACGACTTAATATGTTAACAAGACTATCACATTTATTACCGCTAGAGGCTTCCGTAAGAAATTTGCTGAATAGATTTTGTTTATAACTGGATTTCAGTGAAACGCAGCTGTAAATATCAAAGTTTGAAACAAATATGTAGTAAGTGAGCCCTTAGTATCAATAAAATGTGAAAATGCTCTTCCGCATATTCTTCTGTTTAAAGAAAACAATATAATAATGAAAAAATGTGTCCAAATCTCGCATTTACGGGCATGTTTTTATTACTGTAAAGAGGGATGATCTCGCTTTAGCGAGACTGTCTCGCTAAAGGGGAATTGTTCCCAACCTGTTTAAGGATGGTGTTTGTTGTGACTGAAATGGCTCAGTGGTTAGAGCACAAGACATTAGGTAACATCATAGAGCTAGGGTTTTTAAGGTTGTGGGTTCGATACCACCAAAACTTAAGAATTTATTTTTTTTTCTTTTCGTTTGTTAAAATATTCAAAACTAAATATAGTTAGAAATTGTGCTTTTGTAAACTTGAATTATAACATTATCAAGTATATTCAGTTGGAAAAAATTAAATTTGAAATTGTATTTTGCGACTGAACCAAATGGGCATTTGCGCTATCTTGTTCCCCCCTCTTCTTTGATGAATGATTTGTATTAAATAGACTATTCTAAAATAGAGCTATTAACTACGGTTTCTATATTATTTCTCATTAGGTTTGTTAATGACTGACTACAGAAATATAAAAGAAACAAACAACAACAATCTGGACCGCTTGTCCCTTTTTGATCCACATATGCATAACTGTTTTTATATTTGAGTAAATCAATATCAAAATTTAGTTGAATTTTCCTTCAAAACAACTGATAAAAGTAGGTTTCCTTTATTCTTAAACATTATTTGTGATTTTGTGAAATTAAGTGTCACAAGGAAAAATTATTCCAAATACAAAACAATAAATCGTGCATCCCCATTGACCGTTTCAAAAATAGAGGATGTAATTTCTTTTTAAAATGATTGAAATGCACTATTATATATTAAAATATATTATCAAAAGAGCCAACCAATGTTTACTTGTACGAAACTAAACACTAGGATTGCAATGGCAACCGAGGTAAGCTTCGAACTTTGTTTATGTTTTCATTTAAGTTACACACAAACATACACACAAACACACACAACCACCTACACGACCACGCACACACACTCTCACTTACACATAGTTACACACACTTACATACACATGTATCTCTGGAAAATAATAATCTGGTACTTGCCTTTGATAACGTCTATATTTTTCTCTATTTCATTTTGCGACAATCGTGTATACTATACTTTATCAGTAGAATTTGTACATGCATATCAAACATGTTCACTAACAGGTATAAATCATTGACAAAAACAAATAACTTCTGCTATAATGCTCTTTAAATACCTCTCCTTTATGGGTTTCTCTAAAGAAATTGTTTTACAGGTTCTTTAGATCAATGTTTTGTTTTCAAAATTACGTTAAACATTTTACATTCTTTTAACAATTCATATTTTACGTATTATGATTTTTTTCTCCGTATATAATACTTATTATATGAAAGATACTATAAATATTATCATAACTATTATGCGTCAGAAGAATTTGATACGTACACTACTAAAAGTAAGTTTCATGTTTATACATATACCAAGAAATTAGCGACGACACTGACTCTACCCACCATCGCAGTGAAAAGATATAAATGAAAAAAAAATGTAAATTTTTTTTTGACTGACAGAAAAAAAATATTTATGCTCAAGTTCAGGTAAAAATTTAGCTTATCCCGTGCACAATCTTTGTAATGTTAGTTCGAAAATTGGGTGTCTTACTAAAAAGTTCTCACGGTTTAAAGTCCTTATATAAAGTGATCTCTTCTAAGATATTTTATCTTTAAAAAGTGACATAAAAGCCTTTATTGTGTCCTATTTGCATAAACAATGTCAAATCTTGAAAATCATGAAAAACGTTTTGTGCTTAAATACCTAACTTTTATTGGGATTTCCCACAGCTAAAAATAGCAATGTCATGTATAATTAGAATTTTGTGGGTTTTTTTTTATTACAAACAAAGTTTATGGTTTAACGCACTTGTTGTAGGAATTGTTTTATCTTATAGCTAAAGTCTAAATGAAAGTAAATGCACCAAGAACATATTTTTTCCTGGCGTAGAAAAAGAGCTAAGATCACTTAAAATAGCAAATCAAATATAAAACCATTTCGAACGTATATAATAAGTAAACATGAAATTCGCTTTGATAGTAATTAAACTACATTACCAAAAGAAATTATTCAAAAGGCAATCTTTTTTCATGCATCAAGTTTTACCGACAAAATATAGTGTACAGTAACCTAAAATAGATCCAACGTACCTGAAAGATGCATAGCAACTATCAACTGCATTATGCTTACGTCAAAACACAAATATATTGAGGCACACACTAAGCGCCGGATTGGGATTGGGAATACGCTCATTAATACATACACATAAAAATTATATTAATTTAGTGTTATAACCCCTTCAACGTTCCGGAAAAAAGAAATCATTTAATGAAAGATTATTGTCGAAGTCGCAGTCTTTATTGATAATCTCTATACATTAAACTTTTAAACTCTACATCCATTGTAAATCTCCAAGAAATAGAAAGTTTTAAAAGTTTCTATTCCAGGGCCAAATTATCGTCAAAGATAAATCTAAAAGTCAGATTATGTTCAATGGGTAGTGTTCTGACTTCTGAATGCAAATAACCTTTCTATTATAATGTCGATATACGAAATAATTAATTAACTATAGATGCTGCCATTAGACAGTAATACCCGCACCAAGTGTTTGCCACTAAATACCACTGTTTTGTACCAGTTTTAGTAAAATTGAAGGCCACACGGAATTTCCGGTAATTTAAAAAAAATTATAATTTTCATAAAAGATGAGATCCCATCCAATTATACACACGAGCGGCGCTTTATGTACAATTTGGGGTTGAACTGTTGCGTGTAAATTTTAAGTTAATCAATAATCTTAACATTTCATGTCATGTCTATATAATTATTACAAACAAAATGAAATTATGCCCCCTCCCCTCAGCGGTTACCGGCTTTAGATTTGCTTTTGTGTGCCAACATCATCGTGTGCACGTATTTAGAGAAGGGATGGGAGTGAGGGGTCCAGCCCCTCCCCCCCAAGAAAAAATCTTTTTTACCCCCCCCCCCCCTACAAACTCTTCACGGATAAATAAACATCAGAATATTTTGATAACAACAAAAGCCTGTATATGTACCGGTAGTTGCAACAAAGAAGATTGTAAACAGTGCAAAATAAATAACATGATTATTTTTCGCAATGATTTTCAATACAGAAATGTCAGAACAGAAGATATAATTACTGATTTAAGGTTGTATAAGACAGATGTCGATATTTTTATGGATAAAAGTGTGCTATAATCAAAATTCTTTCACGGTGACGGTTTAGAATTTTAAAATTTTACAAAACATGTATTAGGCAAAAAAAAAAAATAAAAAGTTTTTAAAATTTTTTTGAAACTTAAGTAAAAAATAGAAAAGCCCCAGCAGGATTTGAAATCTCTACTTACAGACACATAGTTAACGCTCTAACCCACTGCATGCGCTTCACTGTTCAGTAACACATATTATTTCGGGGGAAAATATTATAATATTTATAATAATATTTATAGTTTATTGATAAAAATAGGGAGTACATCACAATATGCAGGTGTCCTGTACCACCTTATAGCTGAAATGTGTGCTTTGTTATTTACTTAATAAAATAGTGCAAGGGTTTCAAAGAATAGAGTGATGAAAACACATGTATGTTACAAACAACTGGTTACGTACACAACACAGGTCTACAGGTCGCCTTAGCGGGTACTAGTTTTACCAAGCTCTTCGGTTAGATGGGTTTCATGTGGTGTTCATACCGGTATGTGTTTTCCATATGCAGATAGGATTAATTAACATGCATACACGTTTCGTTTGTGATGATCAATTAAAGGGATAGGCTATATACTGTTATCTGCAACTCGTTGCAAATAAGTTTAGCTTTGAAAATTATTGGAATAACGAACCTCATTTTTAATATGAGCAAAGACATGATGATTTCAAAAATGCGAAAAAAAAAACAAAAAATAAAATACAAATTCATTGACTATCGGCATGCTGAATATAGTCTTGTTTGTTTTGTCCGATTCATAAACATTAATTTAAAATACATATCATTGACTTTTTTAGCTATCCCTCATTCGTTGACTTCTTATCCATCAATCCAACATCAAACCGTTGCACGCAACGCTCCATAGTAAAATCACCAATTTTCATATAGAGGATTGCAAATAACAGGAGTATATATATATATATATATATATATATATATATATATATATATATATATATATATATATATATATATATATATATATATATATATATATATATTTAACAAGATAAAATCTGTACACAAGGGGAAGTTTCCGCGAGAAGAGGGTTTTCTTGGGGGTACCATATCAGAGAAAATGGGTCTTGGTTTCTTTTGGGGGTAAATCAATATAAAACAGGAATTCTAACGGAATAAAGCGCTTCTTCAAAGTGCATGCGTTGCACGCAACGCTCCATAGTAAAATCACCACCAATTTTTCCGTAGAGCGTTGCAAATAAAAGGAGTATATATAGAGCGACGAATCATATGTTGACGCGATTTTCCGCGGGAAGAGGGTTTTCTTGGGGGATACCATATCAGAGAAAATGGGGCTTGACTTTTTTTTTCGGGGGGGGGGATCAAACTAAAATATGGTCTTTATACGGAATAAAGCGCATTTAATTATCGAATGCGTTGCACGCAACGCTTCATAGTAAAATCACCGATTTTTCCATAGAGCGTTGCAAATAACAGGAGTATATATAGAGAGACGAATCATATGTTAATGCGACTTATCAAAACAAATTCTGTACATAAATGGAAGTTTCCCTGGGAAGAGGGTTTTCTTGATACCATATAAGAGAATAAATTGGTCTTGGTTTCTTTGGGGGGTAAATCAGTATAAAACGGAATAAAACGCTTCTTAATAGTGCATGCGTTGCACGCAACGCTCTATAGAAATATCATCGATTTTGTTGTAGAGCGGTGCAAATAACATACGAGAAGTTCTGGGATCACGATTTTTTATGAGTGATAAACGTCAATTTTCTGCTATTATTTGACTCCCTCGATGAAATTTAAATTTTTAAAAAACTTATTGCAAATCAATAAGACAGCCCATATCATATCCCAAGATATGATGTATCCATTCATTAAATCATAAGACGAGTTCTGGGATCTAATTTTTTTTAGGAGTGATACACGTGTACACGTCAATTTTCTGCTACTATTTGACCCCCTGAATGAAATTTAAATTTTTAAAACCTTATTGCATATCTAAAGGACAGCCCCAATCATATCCCAAGCGATGACGTAGCTACTTCAAAACCTGTAAGAGGAGTTCTAGGAACCATACTTTTTTTTGCAAAAAGACCCATCATTTTTTGTTGCCGCCTGATCCCCGTTATAAATAAAAAATTCTGAAACCTGATCACACTTTAAATTGACAGCCCTGTAACAACCGTTAATGATACAACGCCGCTTAATGATATAAATAGCATTAAGCGTTGCAATAGCAACGCTTAATGCAATAAATTCTTGCATTAACAGTTGACATGTTCAACTGTTAATGATAAATCGCCGCTTAATGATAGAATTGTATCATTAAGCGGCACAAATGCACAGCAGCCTTAACGCTTAATGAAACAAGCAAATATCGACACCCTCAACCGCTAATGATACAAACTTTATATCATTAAGCGTTGCAGTCGCAACCGTTAATGATACAAAATTGTAAAAATGAATGGAATTAAATCTTTTTATTTTCTTCAATTTGATCAATAATCCTTATTTTAAGCTTTTTTAAAGTTCAATTCTATGTAGAAAACAAAATTGTATATAGGAGTTCCGGCACGCATCGTCACTTATTATATTTATATTGCATACAATGATACATATTGATGTAATCAGTAGCTAGATAACATAAATTTGTTTTGCTAAGGACTACCGTTGCCATGGTACCGGAAACAAAACAATACAGAAATGGCAAATCTTATCAACATTAAAACAATATAGAAAGTAATTTCAGCTTCAGCTTATCAAAGTTATGAAATATAAAATTTTGAATTAACTATTGATCAATTTTCAAATTATAGAAAAATATTGGTGGGCAAATCAACTTCTAAAGAATGTTTCCATTATTTTGAAAATATATTTTCCTATGTTTTAAATATCAAAGTAGTGATTTTTGAACCAAACTCATAGATTAATAGCTGTAATTAAAATATGCACGTCATATAAAAATTAAAACATGTTACTAACCATTCTTTGTTGCCATTTGTGGGAAACATGTTTACTTATTTTTCAAATATATTCAAGCATCATTGAGCATCGTTAAATTGACCTTGCTAAGGAAATATGTATAAAGTAAAAAAAATAATCAGAAATATCTAATTGTTCAAAACGTCATTGCAACGGCCATTTATTTTGCTAAAATGCAGCTTTAACTGATATTACATGAAAGTTGAGAACATGTTTAATCATTCAAATCATCAATGCTATTTGTCTCCAAAAAAGCTTAAAACGGCCATTTTCAATCTTGTGCCTCTGTTACCATGACAACCGGTCTCCATGGCAACAGTTCAAGGTTGTCTTGCATCTTTATATAATTATACCAATACTAAGGTATTAAAATAAGAACATAAGGAAAATCGGTGACTATGTATAACCACCGATTTTTGATATTTATAGACAAAATATCTTAATTTACTTCACGTATCTGTAATGTTTCTGCACGTCAAGCTCTGTAATAATGATAATACTTTCGATAAAAAAAAATTGCAAAATTATGATAAATTTTGAGAATTGGGCATGGCAGCAAAATATGCCAGATATTGTATAAATGTCATTCAATATAACATTTACGAGTAGCAATTTATTATTTGAAGAAAAGGAGTTGCTTGATCAGAGACCCCCCCCCCCCCTCCGCCCTTCTCTTCATCTACATCATTGCCAATGTCTAAATTACTTCTCATTTATATTAGCAAATAATTTGTTCGTCCGAACAAATCCTAATTCGTCGAACAAATCTTAATTCTTCCAAACAAATAGTTATTCGTCCGAACAAATAAGATTATTTATGTTTTTATTTGGTCATCCACGCCGCCGTACTAATTCATCTGGCCATCCGAACAAATAATTTTTTTTTCATCTGGCCCTTCAATGCCGCCGTAATATAATCATGTATATAAAAGAGGCATTTTCTTTTTTAATACCAATCACTTTTTTAATGACCAAAATCAAACTAATTATTTATTTTTTAATTTTCGGTTACTTGTTCAAAAGGGCCGGATTACTTGGAGTTACTAGGAGCAGATCATCAGATCAGAAGTAATGCGTAGCATGGAGTTTGATGTAATGATCTTTGCCATGCAACGTGACGCATTCTGATTCTTTACATCATGATCCTCTATCAAAATATATTTTTTTTCCACACACAAAAAAACCCCAAACAAAACCATTATATTTATTGAACACAAATTATTCCAAATAAACACTTTAAAAACAAAAGGAATAATATTTATTGTGTACCACGTTATTAGCTTCAGAGAGTGGTAATAATACAAGTAATTTTGCTTCGCTTCCCGTCTCGTTTCAGGCTTTGCGACTTCACGTGATCATGAACGCGGGGACTTTATTTACCGATAAACTGTTTCGCGACGACTAATGTTCGCGTCCAACCCTATTCTTACCTCTGTTGTTATACATGTAACAATCACACGACAAGGAATCGTTCGTGGCTTGAAATATTCGCGATTACGAAGCTCTCATGACCTCAAGAAAATATCTCGCACGCGAATAAACGTTGGTTTACAGTTTATGCATCACCGGAAATATAAATCTCTCGCTTTTTAAGCGGTTAGCATACACATGTACGCTGAACGCTTTATGTCATTTAACCATAACAATTACGCAATTAAATGCATAGTCACAGTGCAACCTACAAATATAATTGAACAAAATATTGAGCGCACTGAAAGCTAGACAAGTTAAAAGTGTGTGTATCACATTTTTCAAACAAGATTTCAAAACTTCCTATTTAATCTAATATAGTTATTTTATAAACCTTAAATACATTTACCGAACTTTGATCCACAGTTGGGAAACAAAACGACATATCTAATGAAAAGAATAAACAGGATCAGTAGGTATGAATACAAAGGTGTTATGAGAGGAAAAATATTTGTTTATTGTGTCATTAAATGACATCGTCCTTAAAAAAAATACAGGTGATTTTAAAATGAAAATATACATGCCGATAATACCTACATAATAATACACCAGAAAAACTCGGTTATAGCAAAGTATCAGGACCAGTGGATTTACTTCGTTACATTCGTATAACGAATATTTGTAATAACAAGTTGCTGTCCTTTAAAAAAGGACTGCAATACGTGGACCATGTGCATGGGGTTCTAACTGAAACGTGAAATCCTTAAAACTATCATAGAGACCACTCTAGCTCCCTGCTTTTATATGAAGACAAGGATCTACAGAGGAGACCCCTAATTGCAAAAGTGTTATGGTGCATATTATAGTACCAAGCCTGGATTTAGTGCCTTTAACCACTAAATTTGTACATTGTATCAGGTATAGCACTGACCTTTTACCTCAGAATTAAACATTATTATGAACTATATTAATGAAGATTGCATGTATAGAATCAGGCATTCGGCGAATTCACTACTTGCACAGACATTACGCCTCGTACTTTTTTGTAAACTATGCAGCTTCGTGTAAATTGATTTCATATTTTGATGCATTTCTCTTGAAATGTAAACTTTTATACAGTGAAATTATTATGTAACCACGTCATGTATTTTAAAAATTCACATAATTATCTAATCATGCTTAAATGCGTAAAAATTTTAATCGGGAAATACGCAAGCCTCGTCTACTACATCAAGTATAGGTAAGCGATTTAGGAAAAAAAACGATTAAAACATCGCGATTTATGCTATTTTAGCCACGTTGTAGTTTCGGCATATCATTAACCTATTCCGTGGTGCAGACAGTTCATATCTGTTTCTGTACTGTTCATCGACAATTTTACAATTACAGCGCCTTTGAACTATGCATATGGCGTGGAATCCCGATCTCGATTCAGGCAAACATGTGCTAGCCTGGTTCCCTTACCAACCCATTATATCGCGCAGGAACCAGGCTAGCTCATGCGCAAGCTGAATTTTCCCCATAGCATCCGGTTTAACCTCGCTTATATAATTTCTGCGTGGACCTCAGGGTCCACGCAATAAGTCTAGTGAATTCGCTATGTCTATTCGATAATATATGTCTATTGCATATACAGTGTATAACCGTGCATGATCATCATTACATGCAAACAATAATAAAAATATAGTTCACTTTTGTTTTGCGATTTCGAACAGCGTTCAAAGACCGATTTATCAGTGCCGTGTTTGTGTGTGTGCATGTGTGTGTGTGTGGGGTGGGGGTGGGTGACAAAAGGTCAATGATTTGATTGCACAGTCTTAATATTTTTGTTTTTTATAATATAATTGTTGCACTAAACTAAATTACTGTTTTATTTTTCTGTAATAGTGTTCACACTTGTAACGTCTAACATGCTGGACAGAAATTCGAATAAAATCTTAAAGAGGGTTCAATTTAGTCTTTTTTAACTGTTGGCGGCATGTATACAGAACTATTCTTACGAAATTTCCAAACATTGTCTACATCGCACACATATATATATATATATATATATATATATATATATATATATATATATATATATATATATATATATATATATATATATATATATATGTACATGTACAATACAATTCATCATCTCATATACAATACCTGTACCTATCTTCATCTATAAATTTTTTTCATACATCGAACAAATAAATTGTAATTTTCTAACTAATAAAGCCGCGTAATTACCCCCCCCCCCAAAAAAAAATACCTTACTCTTTGTTTGAATTAATTTTGTGTCCAGTTATCATATGATAATTTTCAATTTTAACTCGCCTATAGTAATTTCAAAATTCACAATATGAAACAAAACTTTATGGTTATTTTAATGATATAGAAATTCACAATAAGTCCGTATAGCATAACGAGTAGAACCCCACCCCCTCTCTCTATCAAACCGCCTGTGGCTGAAAACCCAAAACATAGATCTCGCACAACAGTACACACTTACATTGGCCTAAGTGCCTGCGTGGATGTAGCCCCCCCCCCCCCCCGAAAAAAAAAGAAAAAATAAATAACAAAATAAATGAATGAATAAATAAACAAAGACTAAAAGATAACATTTGGAACTCCTTGATAACACGATCCATAACAATAGTTCTTTAGTTTATAAATAATAGAATACTAATCAGTCCGTGAGTTATCTGACGAGGAAAGCCCTGTCTGTAGCACTTTTCATCCCGCTTCCTTTAAGCAGCCGGTCTCCTAAGCAATCATGCAGTTGTTTCAAACAATCTACATATTCAAGGTTTTATGCGCTAATATACTTGTGTATAAAGACAATCATGTAAAGTGTGTATGCATTCGCTTCTGTTATTTGGTCACAGTATCATCTGCTTTTTTTTATTCAAAATTTTGTTCAATGTACATGGTATAAATTTTATCAAACAATTTGTTAAAAATATGTTTAAAATATGGATTAATTAATAAGGGTACTAGTATTTCAGCTAACATCATAATTAGTATTTTCATGTAAATTTAAGAGAAATGTTTGTTGAATCATTAAACCATTCTTGTTTAAATCCATCACGTAAAATGATTAGATTAAACTATGTCTACATACATAATTTTCTTATACCAGTATGAATACAGTATGGATACACAACTGAGTAATTTATTACTATTCATCATTAAGCGGCGATTATCTAGCTACTGAATACATCAATATGTATCATTGTATGCAATATAAAGATAATTAGTGACGATGCGTGCCGGAACTCCTATATACAATTTTGATTTCTACATAGAATTGATCTTTAAAAAACTTAAAATTATGATTATTGATCAAATTGAAGAAAATAAAAAGATTTAATTCCATTCATTTTTACAATTTTGTATCATTAACGGTTGCGACTGCAACGCTTAATGATATAAAGTTTGTATCATTAGCGGTTGAGGGTGTCGATATTTGCTTGTTTCATTAAGCGTTAAGGCTGCTGTGCATTTGTGCCGCTTAATGATACAATTCTATCATTAAGCGGCGATTTATCATTAACAGTTGAACATGCCAACTGTTAATGCAAGAATTTATTGCATTAAGCGTTGCAATTGCAACGCTTAATGCTATTTATATCATTAAGCGGCGTTGTATCATTAACGGTTGTTACACAGCCCCAATCATATTCTAGAAGATCATTTGGCCACTGCAAAAAATGTTAACGTTTTTGAAACCAGATTTTTTTGTAAAAAAAACCCCGTCATTTTTCAGCCACCAAATGACCCCCACGACCACCACGACAAAATTTAAATTTTCGAAACCTTTTTGCGCATCTATAGGACACCCCAAAACATATTCCAAGAGATGATTTGTCTTTTGTTCAAAAAGTAGGAGAGTTCGAGGAAGGTTTTTGTGTGGAAAAAAAAACGTCATTTTTTTCCCAATTATTTGACCCCCAAGACTACCAGAGAGTTTTTAAAACCTTTTTACAAAACAACATGACACCCCAAATCAAACTCCAAGAGTTTAGTTTGCTGGTTTATAAGATGAAAGAACAGTTTGAGAAAGTAAAACGTGACAGACGGACGGACGGTCGGACGGACAGAACAGGGTAACAACAATAAACCCGAACTTTCTTTAGAAAGTGCGGGTATAAATATGCTATTAAACATATCAACTTATAACATGTTCAACGCTAACGTGATTGATAGTTGATAATATCTTCTTATTCTAATTCTTATCTGAACATTTTTCTTGCATATTTTTGCATATTGATGACAGCTATTTATAAATTTATAAAATACATTGCCATCAGCAGGCAGTTTTATACATTAATATATGTGTGTTGAAAATAAAAGAAAAATGTAAAGTACATGGTGAAGAACAAGAACATTTGACAACGTGAATACAATATGATGAAATAAATGTAAGCAATTAGGAAATTGTTTCAATTTATTTAAAAGCGAGCTCAACGGACTGCATCATGACTAACAGAAGAATAATGGGGCATTTCTAATAATCCATTGAATGTATAGCCTTTTAAACATTCGCCATTCTTGGAACTTGTAAGCATTTGGAAGAATAATTTTTAGGCAAGTTCAAATTATTATACAAATTTGAACAAATATCTATTTATCTGCATTTTCACAAATTTTCATCAGGCTACAAATAAAAATGAATTGCGTTTTAAAACTCACCATGGGAAATTGAAATAGTAAAATTCATAAAGAATTTTATCACAAAATATATTATATTAGAAACGTTATAAAAATGTCTCTGAAAATTAAGATATGTCTCGGCCTTGCGTGCATGTTTTACTTAAACGTGTATCACACTAACTTACATATTTTTAACATTCCAGTGAGGATGTCGTACAATGCTTTTCCTCGAGAAAACCTGAAATATGTCTTTGGTTTATTGTAAAAGCAGTAGAGATATCATCTTTCTGATCTCATTGACAATTATCCTGGTAAGTTGTATTAATGAGATAAACAAAAGGACTAAACATAACACTATAAGAATAATTCATCTGGGTTTATTCACTCAAACAATGAAAGGATACAGGAGGTCAAGCAATATATACAGTTCAAAAATCAGAGGTACATTTTAAAATAGATATGTAGTAAATGAATAGTAAATAAACATAGATATATAATATATACAATATAGGAAAAGAAAAAAAAAACAGTTATGGAGGACATACTATTTTATCAGAATGTATATTTTGATAAAGTAACATATTTTTTTTTCCCAGAGTTTTCACATTAGTACAAGACATAGGCTCGTAGAACTCAATAGTATTTGGCGCTGAACAGTATTTATCATCAATATATTTACGTCTAAACGTCATTAACTCTTTACATTCAAGAATATAATGGAATTAGTCAGCAATTAGACCTGAATTACACAGTTTACACACTCTAAATTTGGTTTAAAGGAATATTTTACCATCTCTCAGTCTCCAACGGGAGATAATATATGAGGTTCTAAAGTTCATAAAAAAGTTTATGCGGCAATATATTAATGCAATTTTCATAACTACATTATGCATTTTGTTCAGACCAGATATTTGAAAACATACACATATTTAGGATTTTTTAACACCTGCAATCCAAGAGTTTAACATATTTCACCTTTGATATTACAGACCAAAGCTTATATAAATCAGATACAGTTTTGCTTTCAGAGTTTAACAATTTCGACCAGTAGAAAATCATTCTGGTACATACATTTATATTTAGAGGAAAATGACATGTCTCCCCGTAAACCATGTAGGATGGTGTACAACTTTTTAAGTTTAATATATATTTTAAGAATTTCAAATGCCTTCTATGTTTACATAACCCCAACTATCATACCCATGCAATAAGACTAGAACTACAATTTTATCAAATAAGTGACAATCGACTGGTAAATTAAATTGTCTTATTATTCTAATAATACTGTACATTGCCTCCTGTGTCTGTTCACACAACTGTTTTTAGATTTTTCTGTTTATGAAAATAGTTATACTCAGGTATTTAAAATCTTTGACAATTTCTATAACAACCTTATCGTAATAAAACACATTTTTAACAGTTTATAACACCAACAATTCTTAAACTTACATCCTCTTCTATATGCAAACCACTTGTAAAAGTTTTTAACAAATCGCTTGAATTAAAATGCCTGCCAAATATATGGAAACAGGCCAATGTTACACCAGATTACAAAGGCAAAGGTAGTCCAGATCTTGTCAATAATTACAGACCAATAACCCATACCAGTTCGGTTTGCAAAATTATGGGGGAAAAAACATTTTTAAATATTTATACAACTTTATTTTAGAAAATGACATCCTATAAAATAGCAATCAGGATTTTAACCTATTGATTCAACTGTCAACCAGTTAGTGGAAATTTATAATACCATAATATATAACTTAGATAAAAGTTAAGATGTCAGGTTTATTTTTTGTGATATTTCAAAGGCATTTGATAAAGTATGGCACAAATGCCTGCTCTTTAAGCTAGAATCTTGTGGGATAAATGGTAATATGTTGAAATGGATCGATTTATATGATAGTGTTCAAAAAGTAGATGGGTTTCATTCAAATTTTAGACATATAATGCAGATGATTTTCATTCAAATTTTAGACATATAATGCAGGAGTCCCACAAGGCTTTGTCTTTGGTCATTTATTATGCCTCCTGCATATTAATGACATATCAAATAATCTGGTTAATAATACAAGATCGTTTGCGGACGATACCTCTTTGTTTATAGTTGTAGATAATGATGTTAACAAAGCAGCACTTTCATTAAAAGCTGATCTAGATAAAATTGATAGATGGGCTTCCACATGGGCTGTGGATTTCAACCCCCCCAAAAAACTTGTTATATAATTTTTTCAAGAGTGTCAAACAATCATCCACCTGTTCACTTTGGTGCCAATGGTAGTACTATTAATAAATCTAGAACCCACTGTCATCTTGGGCTTATCTATCAAAGTGATGCTATATGGTCATGTCATAAAAATACTATATATGAAAAAGCTTTGAGGTCTCTTAAATATGTTGAAACATTTACCGGACAGGAGTGCATTAGTTAAGATTTATTTTGCCTTCATTTGGTCAATTCTGGACTGTGGTAGTGTGATAGTATTGTATGGGATAATCGCTCTCAAGAAAATTCAAATCTCTTAGAAAATGTCCAGATAGAAGCAGGTAGAATAAATACAGGTCTTCGGAAAAATTCATCTAGGAATGCTTTGTGTTCAGAGTTGTGGTGGGAACCGTTATATAGGAGAAGGAAAAGACAAAAACTGTTATTATTCTACAAGATTGTTAATGGTATAGCCCTCTACATTTACAAGATTTGATCTTACCTTTCAAAAGACCACAGCATGGTTATAATCTTCGTAACGTTTGTAACTTTAAATTTGTTATACCACAGTCTAGGACAATTACATATTATAACAGCTTTTTATCACCATCTATTCAGCTATGGAATAACTTACTATAAGATTGGAAACAAAATGTATTGAGTCCTTTCAAAAACGTACTTAAAAACAATCTGTAGAAGTAGCAAGAAATGCCAAAGTTTACAACTATGGATATCGCAAAGAAAATATTGCTCACTGTCAACTTAGAAATAATTCCAGTAATTTACAAGCTCAAGTTTTTTAACCAATATTAAGTGACACTTCAACTTGTTATAAATGTGGTCACACATGTGAAGACAATCTTTATTTTTCCTTCCTTGTCCAGCTTACATTACTAACAGAACATTACTCATTTACAGTCTTGAAAATAATATAAACCTAAACAATCTCATTCCTGAGCAAGTATTACATGTTTTACTTTTCGGTGATAGACAACTTCCCTATAAAACCTACTGCTCTATTTTTCTAGCAGTCCAACAATATATTAAGTCAGCAAAAAGATTCTAAACAATACCTATGTTATTAATAATTTTGCATAATGTCATTCTAAACTTTACCTCAGTATACCTATATGTGCACTCAATATTGTAAATCTCTTAGTATTATATTTCATATATAAATAAATATTTACTATCATTATAATTTTTCTAATTTTCAATTGTTTATATGACCTTTATTTTTGTTATTTTATTGTTCTTTCCATTTTTTTCTGTTTCCTATTTTTCTTTCTCTGTTCTTAATTCCACATTAATTCCAACTCATTTAATGCTGCATTAATATGCTTCATGTTATATTATGAACTTATTATATGACATACCTATTATACTATGCTAATTATGTAATTCAAATGTAATTGAAATATCAGTTGTTACTTTGATCCTTTGGGAGAGGACTAACATAGGCACAGCCTGATGTACTTATTTGCATAATATAATATTTGTTAAATAAAACACATTTTGTTGGCAGAGGGCCTTTAGAAAAAACAATATGTTTGTATTTTCAGTATTGACTTGAAACTTCCATTTACTACAATATAAATATAATTCATTAAGCCCATTTTGAAAGTCTTCGGCTGTCTCGGTCATAATTACAGTAACATCAGCATAAAAAAGGATAACAAACTTCATATACAAAAAGAATTCATTATCTATAGCATCAGACATACTCTTAATACCTTCAATGTTTTTATCTCATACGAAATTCTCAAGATCACTGATATACCGTATAGCCGGGGTTTTTTTGCGGGACACAAATCTTGCGGATTTGGGCCTACAAGGTAAACTATTCTTATGTCCATCTAGAATAAAACATAACATTAACAACTTATTTTTCTATAATAGTTATTATTTTGTGCACTGACGTCCGATACAAGTAGTCGCTCATTACAAAACTCAAAAATTTCAAAATACCATAACACAAAATTTCATCAATCCAAACCAAAGTATTCGCAAAACTTCACGAAGTTTTGCTACCTGACAAGCACCTTGTCAGTAACACTAAAATATCATCATATATGCATCTTTGAAACATCTAACATGTTCAAAATCTTTAGATTGAATCATTTAATTCTCAAATATAAAATCGTCCGGAATCGTCAGAATGAATAGTACTCGAACATACTCTAACCGTAAACACCTTCGAATCCCGCCTACCTAATGAATATCCATCATTACCACAACAAATACTATTTTCAATCTAAATCACTATGTTCAAACGAAAGAAAATATATTTGATTTTGGTGGATATAATTCTGGTGAATCGACCCTGGGTTCACACACTGCAGTATTTTCAATAGAATTAGCCAAATAGTACTAAATATATGCATGAAAAAAGTTGACCTTATTAGCAATAAATTTTTATCTTTTATTGCTAGTGAAGAAACCGTTTATCAGACAATTAACTGAGTCGATAAAAAAAAACACAAGCTAACACCCCTACCACTGAGGCTAATTAAACACCTGATCCGGGAAAAGTGACATGGTGGTTTAAACAATTTATAATTTATAGTAATATTTTCCCTCTATTAATTTATTTCTAATTTATAGTATTGTTTAGCCTTAATTTATTTACGTTAGATTTGTATTGATTTTGAGTAAATGTACATTTGAATATAAAATATAGAAATTGTCCCTTTTTATTACTTACACACTTGAAAAAATATATGAAAAAATAATTTCCAAAAACTACATGTTTGTCAGTGAAATATACATAGAAAGTACTTAAATTTTGTGATTTTGATTTTAGTGAATTTTCAAAGCAAAAAAGGTGATTGATTCTCGCCTTGGCGAACTCCAACATTACATCTTATAAAATCATTTAATGTTTTCCATTTATTTTAATTTTTTTCCAGTAGTACCATTGTTTGACATTTTGAACCATAATCCATGTCTCCAAATAGTGTCAAATGCTTGCTTGAAATCAATGAAGACACAAAATAATTTCTTTTCCTGAATACAAGTAAAGCTTTTTAAGAAAGCTTACCGTCGTCTTTACAACATCCTCTAAACAGCAATAACGTTTAAATAAAAATTCAATTGTTTTATATGAATTTCGCGTTCCTTTAAACAAACATCTTTTAAATGTGCTTTTTCAATCAAATGACGATCGGATCAAATACTCATCATTTTATCACGTATCAAGATTGAGTTTAGTAAGCTTTTACAGATTACGATGTGTGGAAAGAGAGCTATAGAATGTCACAAAAGTTGCTAATATATAATTTGGTTGATTTGCATTGATTTAAATGTAAGAAACGTTTTAAGATAGCGATAGAAATATCACATCTCAGATTCTGCAGTCAGTCTGAGGTTTATAAATAAGATTTCGTAGTATTAAGTTATTTGTTTTTGCCTGCGAGCAATGTTTCATACAATGTCATTCATTATTTTTAATGTATATTATTGTAGAAGAGAATGGTGTTAATTAGTAATCAGATTTTATTTCCATGAAAAAGAAAAAAATAATACATATAAGTTGCCATTCACAAAAGGGTGTTCGACAAATAATTTTGAATAAGTTACAAATAATGTATTATGCTTTTGGATAAAACTGCATGTCATTTGCTCTAAACTCCTTGTATAAGCAAATATAATGTATTATTTACTTCCATCAAAGTTTTTTAATATATAATAATAAGCTTAGTTTTTTTGGCTCCAACAATGAAATTCATATATGAAAATTGAGAAAATTATTATTGCTTTTTTCTGACGATTTGTGCGGCATAAGTTTTGATTTTCACTGTCTATTTACAGATTCAATTCCTTGTTGAGCCTGTTATTTCTATGCCATGTCCATTATCAGAACAATTTATTCAATACGTAGACCGGTGTCCAAGAAATTCACTTGAATGGAATGCAAGATCAGCCATATACAATTGTTCATCAGTCAATCAAACCTGCGTTCAAAATGATATGTTCGTTTATCACTGTGTTTTGAACTCAAATGGAACGATGCTGATTGAAGTGTGTGCACCGCTTAAATACATATACGGTAATATTAAATTTTATTATTTACATAAATCGCATGTAATATAAATATTAATTATTTACATTCTGTTTCAATTTTTAATGCATAATCAATTGACATTTAATCAACCATAAAGTAGCTTGTTTTATATACTTAAGTATTGCCTAGTTTATCTCCTATCAAAGGGCTATCAGGGTTTGTTTATTTTAAGTGTGGATAATTATTTTGAAAGTGGAAGTTTAAAAAAATTTTTGTTTAATACACAAAGAAATGGCACACTTATTTTTAAAAGGTTATTTTATTCCTTTGTCTTAATACGAAAGTATGAACCATGCCACTCGAGTTATGTCCAAGACACGATGTAGTATCCATTTCGATGATATCGACGATATTGTATCGATATCGATTCCCTAATTTCAATATTATAGAACATTAAATACATATCCGTACTAAGCATTTTATACATTGTGTCGATATCGCATCAAAATCTTTTCACCATCCTTAAACACCATAGTTATGTCGACTTCATTTTGCGTCTTTTCATGTTAAGACATTTCCCATTTGAATATCCGTACCTTACGTCGAAATCGACGATATCGTATCGATATCGATTCGCATATGTACACAACTGTATTGTATTGTTTATTTGCTAAAATTCAAATGAATTATACAGCTGTCCATATTTAACGTCGATATCGACGATATCGTATCGATATCGATTTTCGTTTGTACACAACTTAATCTGTCCATATTTCATGTCGATTTCGACGATATCATATCGATATCGAACCGCATATGTATACAACTACACCTGTCTATAATTAACGTCGATATCGACGATATCGTATCGATATCGATTTTCGTTTGTACACAACTTAATCTGTCTATATTTCATGTCAATATCGACAATATTATATCGATATCGAACCGCATATGTACACAACTACACCTGTCTATATTTAACGTCGATATCGACGATATCGTATCGATATCGATTTTCGTTTGTACACAACTTAATCTGTCTATATTTCATGTCAATATCGACAATATTATATCGATATCGAACCGCATATGTACACAACTACACCTGTCTATATTTAACGTCGATATCGACGATATCGTATCGATATCGAATCGCATATGTACATTCATTTTGTCATTTTTATTGCTATTGTTAAATTAGTTCTATTTTAATTATAAAGATCGCTATTGATTAGGATATCGTAATTTTGTGTAGGATATCGCCTATACATTCTAAGTCTTCAAACGTAGTAGTATCAGTGTATGTTGATATCGAGTCGATATCGTCAAGTTGTGTGCAATATCGTCGATATCGACATCATAATTGGACTAGCATTTTTTAAAATTCGATATCGATGTCGATATCGTCATTTTGTGTATGACATTGTCGTTATCGACAACAAAGTTGGTCTTGGACATGCAAAAAAGTTCAATCCATTCACACTCTCATATATATATATATATATATATATATATATATATATATATATATATATATATAAATTATTCATAGTGGAAGGGGGAAGTGGGTGTTATGTATTTATATAGTTGCCAAAAAAAATATGTCCATCGCTGCAACAATTTTTTGCTGGTCCAAAGTCCAAAATTGTTATCTAGTGAAAAACAATTGTACTGAAAAGAATGTTATATGAATAGCTTATTCCTATAATTTATAGGTCACAAATGCACTGAATTTGACTCCAGGGGAAATATAATTCAGGAAAATTCAAAAAATTGCAGCAAAGATATTGTTTCTTGTCCTAAAGCATATATTTCAACGGACGCTTTTAAATGTAAGTATTTTTTCTTTGTAAGTGGGGTTTTCTTATAAGAGTTGTCCGTTTATCTGTTGCTGAAGAGTCATCGGAACGATTTAAGGCATACGAACACACAAATTATTTAAGTATGAATTTATAAATTTCATGAAAAGCATAATTGACATCGACATTGTTTACGTATTTCTATTTGACCTTTGCACGCGCGCGCGCGCGCGCGCGTGTGTGTGTGTGTGTGTGTGTGTGGTAATTTAACCAAAATGCAGCTCTACTTTAAGTAGTTCAGCGCTTTTAAATATTATAAAACGTTTTATATTTAAAATAAAATATCATTTAGTTTCCTCGTTACATTGTGATTTCGTTAAGAATGATGCAATGACGCACCCATGATATGTATGTAACGGCCAATGAGTCAGGGTAATATGGTTTTGAATGGAATCACCGGTACATATTTTCCTTTTTTTTTCATAAAAAAAACATCTTTAACAGTTTATTTGACATGTGTAATGCTTTGATAAAACTTTAGTGTTAGAAATCACAAACAGGATACAGAGTTCAGAATTCTCCTTTTGTGAAGAAATCTCAAATCACGTAAAACAATTACTATGCTTTATGGATGTAAAATATAAATTAACGTTGTTAACTAATATTTACGTTCCGTAAACGATAGTTTATAGCCGTTAAACCTGCGAAACTATGTTTAGCATTTTTTTGTGAATTTGGCGTGCCATACCTTGTATCAAGTACACGTGATCAGTAAGGAGATACATTAAACCGTACATGTGAATTACTACTATTACTTTTTGTACGGTGTTTGACTTCTGTTAATCTCCATAAGTCATTGGGTTGTTTTTTGCAAATAACCAATTTGCTTAGGGAGCGATGTGATCGCTACAATATTTGATATATGTGTCTTGAATGCAATATCTGCTTAAAGTCATATTTGTTGTGTTTACAATTTTTTTTTCAAATTTAGATCAATCCTGTTTTGACGAAATAAAGGAAAAAACAAACTTCGTTGCAATAAATGGAACAAATAATTCCAAGTAAGATCATATGATATGTAATACAAGAAGATTGATAATAATGTCAATATTCCTTATATTATCGTATCGCTCTAGTATGATGAATTCTTGCGATTAAAATGATAACCAAAAGGGTGTTTCATGTGCATGAATTTTGTGCGAGAAAGCTCAATCGAATTTATAGAAGTTGATTAAAATGCGTAATAAAAACGCATGTTCTTAGACTTGGTTGTTCATTTTTTTTACAGATCTGAGTGTAACAGGATATCAGCAATTATTATTATTATTACATTGGCAGCTACGAATGCAATAACGATTGTACTGCTTATTCGTTTGCAAGTTATGAGAAGCAGGGAAAACAACAAATTGTCTTACTATAATACAACTTCTGAAAAACCAACCACAAAAGAATATAACAACAAAAACACAGACTATCATCCCGATGAACATGAAATATGTTTAGAACATTATTAAACCTTCCTTTATTTTGAAAAATCGCTTATATTGAAGCCACGGTTCAGTCCCCAGAGATGATAATAAGTTGTTTTTATAACGTTTTTATAGCGGTTGTCGTCACGGTTGGTGACAGTAACTATATCTGACTGACCAGTTGATACAACAAGAGGCCCATGGGCCACATCGCTCACCTGAGCAACAATAGGCATGATAAAATCAGCTTAATGGAGATCGACATAATACAAAATATCTGGACAATGTAGTAATCCATGTAGATATTTTTATGTGTATAATCAAGTCCCTTTTTTAACAGGATGATTTTATATTCATATCACATGTTGAGCATCGCAGTTCTCAACAAGATCCTAGACAATTGTTTATACATGGGATATAAACCTACATCAAACTCTGAACCCTTTGTGAGGCCCAAGAATCGTCCAGGGGCAAAAGTCTTAACAATTTTAAAGAATCACAAATTGGCAAAATGTTTGCATATAAGTAAAACCATATATATTATAACATTTCAGTCTTTGTGAATTAAAAATGTTTTCCTTTGTAAAATTGGATCCTGAATGTGGCCCCACCCTACTCCTTAAGATTTTTATTTTAACGAATTTGAATCTACACTACCCAAGGTTGCTTTTACTAAAGTTACAGATTTTCTAGACAAATGGTTTTGTAGAAGATTTTTCTCCATATATTCCTATGTCAAAAATTTGTCTCCCTCCCTCCTCCCCGTTGTGACCCAATCCTAACCCCGGGGATTATGATTTGAACAAACTTAAATCTACCTAGTCTTTACCTGAGGATACTTCCACATAAGTTTCACCTTTCCTAGCTACTTAGTTTTAGAGATTTTAAAGATTTACTCTATATATTCCTATGTAAAAATTCGATCCCCATTGTGGCCCCACCCTACCCCCAGGGGTCACGATTTTCACATTTTTGAATCTATACTTATTGAGAATGCTTCCACATAAGTTTCAGCTTTCCTGGCTGATTAGTTTCTGAAAAGAAGATTTTTAAAGATTTACTCTATAAATTCCTATGTAAAAATTTGACCCCCCCCCCATTGTGGCACCACTCTACACCCGGGGGTCATGATTTTCACAACTTTGAATCTACACTACCTGAGGATGCTTCCACATAAGTTTCACCTTTCCTGGCTGATTAGTTTCTGAGAAGAAGATTTCTTAAGATTAATTCTATATATTCCTATGTAAAAATTTGACCCCCCATTGTGGCACCACCCTACTCCCGGGGGTCATGATTTGAACAAACTTTGATTCTACACTAGCTGAGGGTGCTTCCACATAAGTTTCAGCTTTCCTGGCTGTTTAGTTTCTGAGAAGAAGATTTTTAAATATTTACTCTATATATTCCTATGTAAAAATTCAACCCCTATTGTGGCCCCATCCAACCCCCGGGGGTCATGATTTTCACAACTTTGAATCTACACTAGCTGAGGATGCTTCCACACAAGTTTCAGCTTTCCTGGCTGATTAGTTTCTTAGTAGAAGATTTTTAAAGATTTACTCTATATATTTCTATGTAAAAATTTGACCCCTCATTGTGGCACCACCCTACTCCCTATTGAGGCTAGACGTAAAATAGGAACCCCACTGAAACGAATTAGTTATGGCTGTTGATATGAAAACAAAACCTAAATCTGAAATAGATAAGGATTTTGGATTAAAAGCTTTACGCTGACGATGATTTACAATCAGCGTTCAGCAGTGATTGAAGCGTTTGAGTCCGGTGATTATAACCCAAAACGTAAAAGAATGGATCAGTGAATTATAATGAGGTTGAAGATTGTCTTTTTAAATGGTTCACCAACGCAAGATCCTCAAACTAACTGATTTTTTCAATTAAACTTTCAAAAACTATCATTCCATGTTTAATACATGTATCTATTAGAAAAACGATGATCAAATTAATTTTTTCGGGTTTGTTCTTCTTTTTTACAGATCGGGATTGTACTTTTACAAAATGGCGGCTTCATGTCAGTCAATGTCGCTTATATTGAATAAGGGATATATTGAAATAATTTGATATATATATATATATATATATATATATATATATATATATATATATATATATATATATATATATATATATATATATACACCCAAATATATATTACATATATGATTGTGTTCTATATATAAGTAATGCATTTTAAATTGCAGACAATAATGAAAATTTCGTTCATTTTGTTTTGCGATTTCGAACTGCGTTCAAAGACCGATTTATTATTGCGGTGGATGTGTGTGTGTGTGTGTGTGTGGGGGGGGGGTGACAAAAGCTCAATGATTTGATTGAACAGTTTTAATATTTTTGCTTTGTATAATACAAATATTGTACTACACTGTATTACTGTTTGATTTTTCTATCATGGTGTTCATACGTATGTCTAATATGCATGCCAGAAATCCGAATTAAATCTTAAAGGGGGATCATTTTTGTCTGTTTTTTAACTGTTGACGGCATGTGTACAGACACATGAACTATTCTTACGAAATTTCCAAACATTGTCTACATCGCACACATGTATATACATGTATGTACATGTACAATACAATTCATCATCGTCATAATTATACAATACCTATATTCATCCATAAAGAAGATGGGTGAATAATGCGTGTACAATTCCTATATGACGAAAGATAAGATACTGCAAAATTAAAATATCATTAAATCTGATAATATTTATTGAAGTTATTTAAAACAATGTATATCTAATATATCATCGGTTTGTAACCCTTAAATATTTTAAATACTTGGAATAGGTTGATTTCAACTGGGTATGCGTGTCAAAACCTCATTTTTAGAACTTCCATACTTTTTCTTTAATAGAGTGGGTCTGAGCTCCATATTTTTGTCATAGTCTAAATACGGTTTAATAAAATTTAAAGCAATTTTAATCATTAAAAACGTGGAGAGATGACCCACTATACTTTAAAAAATGTCATTTTGTATCACAACAATTGAACGTTTTAATCCATAAATTCGTGGCCAAAGTCTCATATAGCATTTAAACAACGCACTTTGTTGTGAATGTTGTTAGAGCACCAGACACTAGGTAACCTTACAGAACTAGGGTTTTTAGGTTGTGGGTTCTATACCACCAAAACTTAGGAATTTATATATTTTTTTCTTATCGTTTGTTGAAATATTCCAAACTGAATATAGCTAGATATTATCCTTTCGTAAACTTCTGTTATAACATATCAATTATATTTAATTGAAAAAAAAAATTAAATTTGACATTGTATTTTACAACTAAACTCTGTCCCGAGTTTTTGCTTCCACCACTTTTTGCTTGATATTTCTATAATCATAAATACCTTTGTGCGCAAACTACGTTCATCCACGAATATGAAAAAATGTCCAGATTATCTGTTTTGAAATGCCCCCTCTACCGCTTCAGGTTTCAATACACATCCCAAAATAGAAAGTCTACGGGAAGCCATAATTAAGCCCGGATGATAATGTTAAATAATTGTGCGAGGTGTCCCGATTACTTCCGAATAGAGAAAAGATGTACACATTTCCCATTATAAATCTCCGTAAGAAATTTTTTTTCGTTCCTGTGAACTATTATGAGTGAAAAATGATAATAAGATATCTTGGATATTATCCCTTTTATCGATTTCAACAGCATTTCTTTCACAGGTATGTGTATTTTTATTAAAAATCTTCAAAAAGTGATGGAAGCAAAAATTTATGGTTATTTTAATAATTATTATAGAAATTCATAATAAGCCTGTGTAGCAAAACAGGTAGAACCCCATCCCCTTCCTCAATCAAGCCGCCCGTTGCTTAAAACCCAAAACATAGATCTCGCACAACAGTAAACACTTACGTTGGCCTAATTGCCTGCGCGGATGTAGCCCCCCCCCCCCCCCAAAAAAAAAGATAAATAAATAAACTGAGACTAATATAAGAAATACCATTTAGTACTCCTTCTTAATTAGTTCGTTAGATTATAGACAATAGATAAGTCCGTGAGTTATACGACGAGGAAAGCTCTGTCCGTAGCTCTTTCCATTCCGCTCCCTTTAACCAGCCGGTCTTCCATAGGCAATCTCGCAAAAATCACGCAGTTGTTTCAAAAAAGCTTATATTTAAGTTTTTTATGCGCTAATTTACTTGTGTATAAAGACAATCATATGAAAGTGTACATGTATATGCATTCGCTTCTTATATTTGATCATAGTATCATCTGCTTTTTACATTCAATAGTTTGTTCAATGTATATCGTACCAATATTATTAAACAATTTGTAGAAAATATATGTTAAAAATATGGATTAATTAATAATGGTACTAGTATTTCAGCTAACATTGTCGTTACATGCATGTAGCATCGTTTTTGAAAGTTGGGGGAGGGGGAGACTAATCAAAACATAATCATAATTCACTTTTTCATAAGCAAATTTAAGAGAAATGTTTATTGAAATAGTGAACCTTTTGTTTAAACACATAACGTAAAATTATTGGTTAATGCTATGTCTACATACAAAATTTTCGTATACTAGTATGAATACACAACTAAGTCATTCATTACTATTCTTTATTTGCTCAAGATACACATCTTATTGCTTTACGAACAGCAGTGTTATTTCATTCAATTTTACAATTTTGTATCATTAAAGGGTGCAACTGCAACGCTTAATGATATAAAGTTTGTATCATTAGTGGTTAAGGGTGTCGATATTTGTTTGTTTCATTAAGCGTTAAGGCTGCTTTGCATTTGTGACGCTTAATGATACAATTCTATCATTAAGCGGCGATTTAATGCTATAAATTCTTTCATTAACAGTTGACATGTCCAACTGTTAATGAAATAATTTATAGCATTAAGCGTTGCGATTGCAACGCTTAATGCTATTTCTATCATTAAGCGGCGTTGTATCATTAACGGTTGTTACAGTGCCTATTTGAAGAAATTCGGACTAGACAGACCACCACAGCGAGGGACGTTTTACGGGCAGCGCGTGACAATAGAACGGAATTTCAAGTGAGACTTTTTTGGTCACAGGTTTTGATGTTTTTCTGATTGTTCCTTCCTTAATATTTTTGACGAGAACAGAATCACATGGATTTACATAGCCTGTTAGGCTATGTGCCCAGCTAATAGCATGCGCAGTTGAATGAATTTTTCCCGATGATTTGTATTGCTTTGCCAAATGAATGATATACAATGCAACGTTGGTTTCCGAAGCAGGAAGAGAAGTTATCAAGGGTTAAAGCTGTTACACCATTTGCAAAAGGAATCAAAAGCGTACCTGTATTGTTTTGCTGTGTTGTCGGTCTTGGATGTAATACAATATTGAGGTAGTTCTGATGCGAGTTCCTCAAAACGGTGTTCTTTACTTTCGTTGTTAATGCCCATCCATCTGCCCTCTTTAAATATATCTGAAAAATGTGTTTCAAATTACAATATTTGTAGTGCATCAGGACCTTCATCATCTACAATACACCCTCTGACATATCAGGACCATTATTCATCTGCAATACATCAACCCCATTTTTAAGCATTGAATCGTTATTTTTTGAAAGATATAGTCTCATAACTGCAGCGGTGTGTACAATCAAATTGAGTAACGCACGTTAGCGCGTTATGAAAATTTGTGTGCACACATCACTGCAGTTATGAGACTGTATCTTTCATAAAATAATGATTTTATTCTTATATTTATTATTTTAACATCTTGCCTTGTCTGCAAATGTGATTTAAACCTTAAAATTCCTATTTTATCCTAAGGGTAATTTCATATTAATGGAAGAGCCACTGCCGCTTAATGATAGAATTTTATCATTAAGCGTCGCAAATGCACAGCAGACCTAACGCTTAATGAAGCAAGCAAAAAGCTACATGGTCAACCACTAATGATACAAACATTTTTATCATTAAGCGTTGCAATTGTACTCTTAATGATATAATTACATACCAAAATGTAGCACACTGGTCTGCATTGAATGTACGACTTGTCGTTAATGTCTTTAATGTCTTTAGTGGTTATAATACAATATAAGTAAACGTTATATACATGTATAAAACTCAATCAAAATCGCATTTTTAAATTATTTATAGACAGCCCCCCCCACCTTATAATAATGCATTATGATGGTACTGTACATGACTACATGCACGTGTCTATGCGTCCTTGGACTGTAAGTAAAATCTTTAGTGAAGAGATATTGAACATACAATTCTTTTAGAACAATTACAATTGTACATGTATGTCATTAAAATGCGTATGCCTATAAGTCTAATTGGAAAACTTATATTGTAATAAGATTAGCACACTAATCCCTTAAAAGAATAATTTAATTGGTAGAAGCCCTTTATTTAATTGGTAGAAGCCCTTTATTTAATTGGTAGAAGCCCTTTAAGCAGAGATAGGTTAAGGCAAGTTTATTTTATTTAATGCACCATAGTTTTCAAAATAGCATTTTTTTATGTCCATAAGAGAATGATTATATATGTAATTATTTTATACCTGTTAAAAGATAGCACCATTAGTACATATAAACCCAAACTGTATGTTTTGAACCTCTTAATCTAAAAATGCTGGGACAAGTTACCAAATAGCGATCTAGGTTACAGAATGACACAATAGCTTTGATTTCAAAAATTACAGTAGAAATGAGTGAATAATCACAATTAATAAAATATTGTCCCTACGCCCTTCAAAATAAATTATATCAAAAGACTTACTTTGTAAATAATGTTTAAAGAATAAGATTGACAAAGTCAGTTAGTATTCAATAACGTCAATTTGTGGCTAAAATACTTATCTAAAAAAATTAAATTTTTATCTTACCTAGATATTCATTTGTATACATTTTTAATTATATTGCAGCCTGAAAACACTCCGCTGTTGACAGTCACCATAAAACATTAATTTGATAATATTGTAGCATGCAAATACTGGCTACTAACATTCACCTTTAAACATTTTTAAAGAGGCATAGTCACAATTTTGGTCAAATCTTTTTGTTTAATTTCTATTGTTTACAATGCTCTAGTAAAGCATTTCTAGTGATAAACTAAAATTTGAGTGTCGGTCTTAGAGTTATAAGCAAAATACAGAGCTGAAAATTCTTTGTCATGTAAACAAGACTCGTGCCATTTTTTAGTTTACAATGGTTCAATATACCGGTAAAAGTTATTTTTCAAGCTGATTTCTCTCTTTTATAATTCGTTTTAAGCATAAATAAATACATGTAGTTCCTAGCGTTTATCACATTCCATTTAGGTCAAAACTGTAATTTTCACTTCAACAATCAAAACGTAAACGAAAACATAACGTAAGCTTTGTTAACATGACAAAGAATTGTGAGCTCTATATCTCGCTTATAACACGGCAACTGAAATTTAAATTTTGGTTGACTATTAGAAATTCCTTTCTGAAGTATTATAAACATTAAATTCGGAAAAATAATTTTTAACCATAATCGTGACCATGTATGTAGCTTACAAATAATGGCTATTGACATATACCGTTAAACATTTTCAAATAATATTTAAGCATGTAGTACTGGCTGTAAATTAAAATTCACCTTTAAACATTTTGTTAAATATTGTAGCTTGCAAATATTGGCTATTAATATTCACCTTCAAACATTTTCTAATAATACACTCAACAAAACTTCTAAGTGTTCACCCTAATAAATAAAATAATTTTGAAATTATGAAATAAAATGATGTGAAATTTTCAGCATTTCGTAACTGATGTGTCTTCTCATCAATTGAACAGATAAAATAAAACAACACCTATTGAAATCATTTACCCGTGACGAAACGTCAAAACATGAAATTGGTATTTTTCTGCGCATGCTTAATATGATTGTAATTATTTTGTGATTGATTTTAGTGTTTGGTGATAGTTTATAAAGAAAACCACTTAACATGGCCAAAATAATCACTGCAAACACAGCCAGAGCCGTTGGAATATTGGTGTCTGCATTATTTTCACAACATATCGTATTCACATTAAATTTGCTGTTTGTTTTGACCTCGACATTGTTTCAAATATCAAGTAATCCGAAGGAAACGTTATTAAGGTCTTCCGTTTCCAACGGAAGACCTTATTGTTTTCGTACTGTTTCTTATTAAGGTCTTACGTTTCCAACGGAAGACCTTATTGTTTTCGTACTGTTTATTTTTTTTTTCCAAATTTTGTGCACGCGATTTCTCGGAAACTACTCAACCGATCTCGACAATTTTTTCACAGATGATGGGGCATTATCTGAATTTTATATGTTTTTGAATTTTTTGTCGTCGTCACTTCCGGTCCGGATTTCCGGCCGATTTTGTAATTTTTTACGACCTATTTTGTGCAGGGCTGATCTCAGAAACTATCAGAGATATGACTTTGAAATTTTCAGGATAGGTAGTCTTTAGTCTGAAGTTGTGCACTATTATTTTGTTTTACGCCGGTGGCGCCATTTCTTGGACCTCGCCTAGGCACGGAAATTGGGTACGAATTTTTATTCAAAATTTTCATACGTTTTGATTTGTATCTTTTTATCAGTTGATATTTTGTTAAGACATATATAACAAAAGTGGTAAAGAATCAAAAGTTCTTTTCAACGAAATCTAAAAAAAGGGACTGACCCCTTAAATTAGGGGCTAAGAGACTCGTAAAGTCTATTACATATAACTAAAAAAGGATCAAGATTTTGTTATGCATTATAGAAGCAAGGTTGTTGATCGTAACAATATCTAACAGAAAAAATCATTGCTACGCCCATTTATTACGTAATTAGGGATTTTTAGGGGCCAAAGTACTTAAACTTTGACGCAATATATCAAGAAAACGAAACATATTTTGTTAGACATTGTAGAAGAGAAAATGCTCACAATGATGATTCTAATCGATTCCACTAATCAAAACACCAATGTATGTCCTCATTAAGGATCTAGAGGGCTGGCCCCTAAAATATTTAATCAATTTTATCTCAAAAATTAATAACAATTTTTGATAGGTGAAAGAACAAAAAATGTAAGTATTCATAAGACCTTTCGTATAAAATCATGAAAGAGGGACTGTCCCCTTAAATTAGGGGCCAATAGACTCGTAAACTGTTTAACAAATAACTTAAAAACGATAAAGATTTTGTAATGCATTATAGAAGCAAAGTTGTTGATCGAAACAATATCTAACAGAAAAAATCATTGCCACGCCCATTTATTACGTAATTAGGGATTTTTAAGGGCCAAAGTACTTAAACTTTGACGCAATATAACTAGAGAAGGAAACATATTTTGTTAGTCATTGAAATAGAGAAAATGCTTGCAGTTATGATTCTAATCGATTCCAGTAATCAAAACACTAATGGCTGTCCCCATGAAGGATCTAGAGGGCTGGCCCCTAAAATATTCAATCATTTGTATCTCAAAAATGAACAACAATTTTAGATAGGTGAAAGAACAAAAAATGTAAGTATTCATAAGACCTTTTGTATAAAATCAAGAAAAAGGGGCTGGCCCCTTAAATTAGGGGCCAATAGACTCGTAAATTGTTTTACAAATAATTTCAAAACGATAATGATTTTGTAATGCATTATAGAAGCAAAGTTGTTGATCGTAACAATATCTAACAGAAAAAATCATTGCCACGCCCATTTTTTTACGTAATTAGGGAGTTGTAGGGACCACAGTACTTAAACTTTGACGCAATATAACTAGAGAAGGAAACATATTTTGTTAGGCATTGTAGAAGAGAAAATGCTTGCAGTTATGATTCTAATCGATTCCACTAATCAAAACACCAATGTATGTCCCCATTTAGGATCTAGAGGGCTGGCCCCTAAAATATTCAATCATTTGTATCTCAAAATCGAACAACAATTTTAGATATGCGTAAGAACAAAAATTGTAAGTATTCATAAGACCTTTCGTATAAAATCAAGAAAAAGGGGCTGGCCTCTTAAATTAGGGGTCAATACACTCGTAAACTGTTTTACAAATAGCTTAAAAACAATCAAGATTTTGTAATGCATTATAGAAGCAAAGTTGTTGATCGTAACAATATCTAACAGAAAAAAATCATTGATACGCCCATTTATTACGTAATTAGGGATTTTAGGGGCCAAAGTACTCAAACTTTGACGCAATATATCTAGAGAAGGAAACATATTCTCTTAGGTATTGTAGAAGAGGAAATGCTTCCAGTGATAATTTAAATCGATTCCACTAATCCAAAAACTAATATTTGTTCCCATGAAGGATCTAGATCTAAAATATTCAATCATTTGTATCTCAAAAATTACCAACAACAATTTAAGATAGGTGTAATAACAAAACTTGTTAGTATTCGTGAGACCTTTCGAATGAATTCAAGAAAAAGCGGCTGGTCCCTTTAATTAGGGGTCAAGAGACTCGTAAACTCTATTACAGATAACTTAAAAACGATAAAGATTTTGTAATGCATTATAAAAGCAAAGTTGTTGATCGTAACAAAATCAGTTTGTAAAACTCATTGCCACACCCATTTATGACATAATTAGGGATTTTAAGGCACTAAAATCATAAATCATTAATGTGCTGTATGTGAAAAAGCAAAACATTTTGTTAAGCATTGTACAGGATATTGACAATCGTATACATTACTCGAAAGGAAAGGGGTTGATTGGGAATTCTGAAATTTCATTAATATTTTTATCGTATCGTTTAACATATTCAACGGAAGACATACTCGTTACTCGTAACGAGATCGTATCTAGTTAAGGTCTTCCGTTTCCAACGGAAGACCTTTTTGTTTTCGTACGATTTCTTATTATTATTATTTTTTTCCACAAATTTTGTGCACGCGATTTCTCGAAAACTATTCGACCGATTTCAACCATTTTTTCACAGAAGATGAGACTTGAGATAAACTTCATACATTTTTAATATTTTTCCTGTCGTCACTTCCGGTACCGATTTATCGGCCATTTTGCACATTTTTACGACCTTTTTTGTGCAGAGTTGATCTCAGAAACTATCAGAGATATGAATATGAAACTTTCAGGATAGGTAGTCCATAGTTTGAAGTTGTGCCTATTGTTTTCGTTTTACGCAAGTGGCGCCATTTCTTGGAGCTCGCTAGGGCTCGAAAATTGGGTACGAATTTCAAATCAAAATTTTCACACATTTTGATCTATATCTTTTTATCAGTTGATATTTTGTTAAGACATATATAACAAAAGTGATAGAGTACCAAAAGTTCTTTCCAACAAAATCAAGAAAAAGGGGCTGGCCCCTTTAATTAGGGGCCAATAGACTCGTAAACTCTATTACAAATAACTTAAAAACGATAAAGATTTTGTAATGCATTATAGAAGCAAAGTTGTTGATCGTAACAATATCTATCAGAAAAAATCATTGCCACGCCCATTTATGACGTAATTAGGGATTTTTAGGGGCCAAAGTTCTCAAACTTTGACACAATATATCTAGAGAACGAGACATATTTTGTTAAGCATTTTAGAAGAGAAAATGCTTGTATTGATAATTTAAATCGATTCCACTAATCAAAACACAAATGGCTGTCCCCATTAAGGATCTACAGGGCTGGCCCCTAAAATATTCAATCATTTGTATCTCAAAAATGAACAACAATTTGAGATGGGTGTAAGAACAAAAAATGTTAGTATTATTGAGACCTTTCATATGAAATTAACAAAAAGGGGCTGGCCCCTTAAATTAGGGGCCAAGACACTCTTAAAGTCTTTTACACATAACTTAAAAACGATCAAGATTTTGTAATGCATTATAGATGCAAAGTTGTTGATCGTTTGTATAAGTTTGTAAAACTCATTGCCACACCCATTGATGACATAATTAGGGATAATAAGGAACTAAAATCTTAAATCTTAAATGTGCTGAATGTGAAAAAGCAAAACACTTTGTTAAGCATTGTAAAGGATATTGACAATCGTATACATTATCTGAAAGGAAGGGGTTGAGGGGGAATTCTGAAATTTCATTAATTTTGTAAATGTGTCGTTTAAGAAATTGAACGGAAGACCTACTCGTTACTCGTAACGAGATCGTATCTAGTTATTATTATTTTTTTTCCACAAATTTTGTGCACGCGATTTCTCGAAAACTATCCAACCGATTTCGACCATTTTTTACATAAGTTTGGAAGTGATCTGAATTTATTTTGTTTTTAAAATTTTTGCCGTCGTCACTACCGGTACCGATTTATCGGCCATTTTGTAAACTTTTCGACCCATTTTGTGCACACTTGATCTCGAAAACTATTAGAGATATGAATATGAAATTTTCAGGATAGCTAGACCATAGTTTGAAGTTGTGCCTATTGTTTTTGTTTTACAACTGTGGCGCCATTTCTTGGAGCTCGCTATGGCTCGAAAATTGGCCAGAAATTTTAATCAAAATTTTCACACATTCTGATCTGTATCATTTTACCAGTTGATATTTTGATAAAACATATATAACAACAGTGGTAGAGTACGAAAAGTTCTTTTCACCGATATCAAGGAAAAGGGGCTGGCCCCTTAAATTAGGGGCCAATAGACTCGTAAAGTCTATTACAAATAACTTAAAAACGATAAAGATTTTGTAATGCATTATTGAAGCAAAGTCTTTGATTGTAACAATATCTATCTAAAAACCTTAATGCCACACCCATTTGTTACGTAATTAGGGATTTTAAGGGACCAAAGTTCTCAAAATTTGATACAATATATCTAGATAACGAGACATATTTTGTTAAGCATTGTAGAAGAGAAAATGTTTGTATTCATGATTATAATCGATTCCACTTATCATATTACCAATGTCTGTACCCATTAAGGATCTACAGGGCTGGCCCTTAAAATATTCAATCATTTGTATCTCAAAAATTAACAACAATCTAAGATGGGTGTAAGAACAAAAAATGTAAGCATTTGAGAGATTTTTCGTATGAAATCAACAAAAAAGGGCTGGCCCCTTTAATAAGGGGCCAAGGCGCTCTTAAACTGTATTACAAATTACTTAAAAACGATAAAGATTTTATAATGCATTATAGAAGAAAAGTTGTTGATCGTAACAATATCTATCAGAAAAAATTATTGCCACGCCAATTTATGACGTATTTAGGTATTTTAAGGGGTCAACGTCTTTAAACTTTGACGCAACATATCTAGAGAAGGAGACATGATTTGATTAGCATTGTAGAAGAGAAAATGTCTGCATTGATGATTCTAATCGATTCGACTAATTAAAACACCAATGTCTGTCCCTATTTAGGATCTATAGTGCTGGCCCCTAAAATTATTCAATCATTTGTATCTAAGGTTTTATCGATAATTCATCGTATCGTTTCAAAACTACGTTTCAAAATCGAACGGAAGACCTACTCTTTACTCGTAACGAGATCGTATCTAGTTATTATTATTAAGGTCTTCCGTTTCCAACGGAAGACCTTATTGTTTTCGTACTGTTTCTTATTATTGAGGTCTTCCGTTTCCAACGGAAGACCTTATATTTTTCGTACTGTTTCTTATTAAGGTCTTCCGTTTCCAACGGAAGACCTTATAGTTTTCGTACAGTTTCTTATTAAGGTCTTCCGTTTCCAACGGAAGACCTTATTGTTTTCGTACTGTTTCTTATTAAGGTCTTCCGTTTCCAACGGAAGACCTTATTGTTTTCGTACTGTTTCTTATTAAGGTCTTCCGTATCCAGCGGAAGACCTTTTTGTTTTCGTACTGTTTCTTATTATTATTATTATTTTTTCCAAATTTTGTGCAGGCGATTTCTCGAAAATTATTCGACCGATTTCCACAATTTTTTCACAGATGATGACATGTGATCTGAATTTTATATGTTTTTGAAATTTTTGTTGTCGTCACTTCCGGTACCGATTTACGACCGATTTTGCAAAATTTTGACGACCTATTTTGTGCACACAAAAACTCAGAAACTTTCGGAGATATAACAACGAAAATTTCAGGATAGGTAGACCATAGCTTGAAGTTGTGCACCTATATGCTGTTTTTTGCCAGTGGCGCCATTTCTAGGAGCTCGCCTAGGCACGAAAAATGGGTACGAATTTTGAATCAAAATTTTTGTACGTTTTTGTCTGTATCTTTTTATCAGTTGATATTTTGTTAAGATATATATAACAAAAGTGGTAGGGAATAAAAAGTTCTTTTCAACAAAATCAAGAAAAAGGGGCTGGCCCCTAATTTAAGGGCCAGAACACTCGTAAAGTCTCTTACACATAACTTAAAAACGATAAAGATTTTGTAATGCATTATAGAAGCAAAGTTGTTGATCGTAACAAAATTTATAGGTTTATAGCTTCATTATAATTCTCTTGTTGATTAAATCTATATAATTCAATAAAAATTCGATAAATAAGTTTTTCAACTGTTATACATGAATTACAATAATAGAAAAATAGAACAACCTTTAAATGAATGTCCTATACTTATCATATGAACAGATTAGGATACTAGTTTTTATCGTATGCATAATTTAAATTATGTGTAATCAAATTTCAAATATTACTGAAAACAACACTGTAAATCTTATCATTATAGTTACATATTTAAACTTTTATTTTTGATTTTGATAAAAAGTGCATTTATTTTATGTTGCGTCATATTAAGTTTTCGTTCAAAGGAAAATTATTTTGTTATTTCATTAAGCATTTCTTTTATGGAATACCAAGTGACAGATACTAGTATCCAGATCCAATATCTGCAGTTGCTACCAGCTATGACTTAGTGACCCCAGCCCGAAAACCACCCACCAAAAGAGTGCATGATTTTTTTTAATAAAAATGCTTCTTATTAAAGTACATGTACATCATAACGACAAATTCTTGCAGATTGAGAAATTTACTAAGCATGTTCTAAATATATATTGTAAGTGCATTAGTTTGAATGATGAAAAAGGCACATTCTTACTTTTCATTTCAAAGTTATTATAAAATTTTATTGTTAAATCTTCAAGGAATGACCAGAATATGAATGTTGGACCCAATTAATGCCATGCCAGGACCCTAAGAACCTCCAGATCAGTCTGAGTGTTGTCCAACTCCTTTTGTCACATCATTTGATAGTTCAGGAAATATATCCATGTACACTTGCACATTTAAAAGCAGAGTTTTCCATTTTTACTTATGTCCCCTTTTGTTAAAAAATGGCTTTAACAAAACCATAGTAAAGTAAGAAAAGAGTTCATTCATTTGCTGTCAGACAAATTGATTTAGTTTCCTACACAATTGTTATAAATTCAGCCACTCAGTTTGCATCATTATTTTTGCACAAATGGCTTAAAATGATGTATGTAGGACTCAAACAATCTTTTGACCATCCATTGTGGATGTGTGAGGATACATTCGTTCCACATAGAGGTCTTGCCTGGTGTATGTAAAATAATTACAAAAGGGGCCCCAAATATAAAAAGTTGACCAGGATTTGATACCAGTGAGCATGAGTGTGTTAATAAACAAATCACCATTTTGTTTGGAGGAAATTTCATTTCTTGTTTCGCATGCTCACAAATGGACATGTCTCTGACAGTGTATAGACATTTGATTTCAATTGTTGGCATTGTTGATTTTTCACACATTAAGTCGTCAGGTGTTGCAGATGGTACGTTCAAACTAAAACTTTTGGCTGTGATTGCGGAAAACAAATTAAAGCGTTGACAGAGGAAAGTGGCTTTCCTAAACTACTGTCAATCTTTAACAGAGCGGAAAATATTACATAATGGGAATGGGGTAATGGCTAACAAAAGTGTTCATATAGAGAAATAGATTTAAGCTGCTTTGGACTTAAATTAAATATTCCACCTTTTGCATCCTGTGCATCACAGATTAAAGCTTCTGAAGTTGCAGCTAAACACTGTGTTCATGTATGTAATAGATAAGATTGCTTTCAATTGTACCAGTTCTTTATTTCAATTAAATATTAAATTTATTGGCAATGAGCTACTAAATGAACAAAATAACTCATATTACAAATAGACACACAAAGAAATACAAATAATTTATAATACACAATTTGCATTTAATTCAAAATATGACGTATTAACGAACCTCCAATATATGGCGGCGGTGCAACACCCAGTCAATAAGTAGTAGACTACGCACTTGCATAAGATTATTCAAGATGAAAACACTAATGAACCTGGGTTCTTGTATTGCTTTTGTCATGCGATGTGTATAAAATTTTAAGACGGGGTCACGTGACCCCGCATATTAGTTTACTGTCAGACGAAGTCTCAAACCAGAAGACACGCGTAGAACATATGAATTGAAGTCTACGAGTAAGAAAAGAGTGCAGAAAGTTTTCAAGCATTTCAGTAAATATATATTGTAAAAAAAAAACCGCATTAAATCTTTTCAAGTCCACTATGTGTAAACCAAATTCTATAAAGAAAATAAATAAATAGTTTTATTGTTAAAAATATTCTTGCTCAGATTCAATAGTTGTAGCGATTTGTGGATGAGTTACGTAACTGAATGCACAACGCCATTGACGATTCAGTTGGTGGAAGAGCTAATTAATTTAATGGAAGGGGTTGAAGTTTGAATCGAGAGTTAAGTTCACAAACGCAATGTCCAATTTTTGAAAAATTGTGAATTTTGTTTTAATCTATCACCTTAATACAACCGAACTTCATGCGCTAGCCGAAAATAAAATCTGAACGGGTTAAAACATACACAGCTGTCTTAAATATTAAATTGATTCTTCATTGGCTTCCAGTCTACTTGCGGTATGACTTCCAGTAAAATATCCAAATATGAAACAGATGACGCAGTATCTATCTGTGTTATCTTTTATTTCAAGTTCACTGGGAAATATCGAGTCGACGTACATGTAAGTATGGAAATCACAATTGTTAATTGATAATACGTCGTCGATATACCTGAATGTTGAGTTGAAGGCCACAGCAATTGATTTATTTTTTTCACATACAAGTTTTTAATAAATTCTGCTTCATAATAATACAAAAATAGGTCTGCTAACAATGGGACACAACTAGGTACCCATGGGAATTCCAACAGATTGTTGGAAGACTTGATTTCCATAAACTACATAGATGTTGTCTATCCGAAACTCTTGCATCTTTTTAATGTCAACTTCAGAGTAATTGTGTGTGCAATAAGAATGGTTTTTAACAAAATAATTTTTTAGATTTCCAATGACAAGGTTAGCATTTTTACGACCTCCATTTTTATTGAAGAAACAATTGTCGATGATATCAAAAAGCCTAGATTTTAATTTGTCATTGGAAATGGTTGTATAAAGCGTTGAAAAATCATACGTTTTGATGCTATTGATTTTGATTAGATTTTGTGACCTCAAAGTTTCTAATAATTCTTTAGAGTAAAAAATTAAGTTTTATTTCATTAACGAATAATAAAATCATAGTTCAATTTCTACATCAATCATATTAGGTGCATAGCAACCAAATGACTTCCACAGCAACAGAGCTAAACAGACATTAGTTATTTAT
Organism: Magallana ariakensis; assembly: GCA_020458035.1. NCBI lineage: Eukaryota > Metazoa > Mollusca > Bivalvia > Ostreida > Ostreidae > Magallana > Magallana ariakensis. Next base: position 76,191,981 of record CM035812.1, on the reverse strand, counting down.
AAGTTATTGCCAAACTATTGGATACAATTGGACTAGTTATGTGAAACAAATAATCTAGTAGTGTGCATACCTAGATGCAGTATTTGCTTAAATATCTTAGTAAATCATTATTATTAATAAAATAAGACGCATATTTAGGGACATTGTTCGCTACCTTCATGGTAGAAGGCCATGGACGGGGGTGGATTGTGTTCAAAATTAATCTATTGATGCTTTTTTAAATCTATATTTTTATTATTTACTTCATATTTTGCTAAAATTTCATTTAGTAGAGCGTGTTATCTTAAACATAGAGAGGTATCCATAACCCAAACATTTTGATAATAAAAGCAATACAGCATACAATTTGAAAACCCTAGCAACTATCATCAGACCACAGCAACAGTGGTGTTAAACAATAATTTGTGTTTATTTCAATTGATTAACTTCTTGCTCGTTATTTTAGAAAATGCTTATACAACTACACTTTTAATAGATAAATTTATTGATATTTAAAGCAGTTTTACATTAGAAATAAAAGTAATAACACATTTCCTACTTAGCAACATATATCCGACTATAGCAGCAGTGAGAATGAATGAGGTTATCAATTATAGGAGCAAAAATGTTCATCTCAGGGTAAGATACTGTACAGGTAGATAACCCTGAAATGAGCCTTCCTGGTCCCTAATGGAAGGAGTCAGCCCCATTTTCTTGATATTAAATTAAAGGTCTTGTAAGAATAATTCGCACATTGTTATGTTATACCAAGATTCATTCGTTTTTTTCCTTTTGTTCGTCTTATAGCTATTGATGACATGTGGTGATAACGAACAGTTTTCAAATTCAAAAGTCCATAAGAAAAAAACAAAACAGGAGCAGAGCTAACATAGACCTCTTTTAAAAATAGATGTAGGATCAGGTGCCTAGGAGGAGGGAGCATCCGTTGCTGACAGGTCACCGTGTGCTCTTTGTCGTAATCGGAAGAAACGGAAAAAATCCGGACAGAATTAGTTGATTAATTATGGTCTAACAATTAGTATGAAAAACGTCAGTCAGCATGCGACCCAGTGGAAGAAATTTGCTGACAAGGTCGTTGTATCGACGTAGAACTTACCAAATAATGACTTCAAACGAAACTGTTGAAAGTCCTGTTTTATCAACTTTATGTCATTAGCTTGCCTCGCTTTAGAAACTGTTCATACGAAGAGTATGTCCTTGCGTATCAAATTAACTGAGATACAAAAACACCATATGCAGGTGACGAAGGTTTATTGCTACATAAGTAAGGAAAGTTTACTATAAAAAATTGAAGTTATCACGTAATATCATAAAGTTTTGTTATTAGGTTACCATTAATGTCCACTTTTAGTAAAATATCCAGTTATGAAAGAGATGACGCAGACTCTGTGGTATCTTTTTTTTCAAGTTCATTGAAATATATCGAGTCGACGTAGGTATGGAAGTAACAATTGTTAATTGATAATACGTCGTCAATATACCTGAATGTTAAGTTGAAGGCCACAGCGAGTGATTTATTTTTTTCAGTATTCGAATAAATTCTGCTTCATATGAATACAAAAATAGGTCTGCTAACAATGAGACCCAATTGGTACCCATGGGAATTCCAACAGATTGTTAGAAGTCTTGATTTCCAAAAACTACATTGATGTTGTCTATCAGAAATTCGAGCATCCTTTTAATGTCAACTTCAGAGTACTTGTGTGTGCAATCAGAATGGTTTTTAACAAAATAATTTTTTAGATTTCCAATGACAAGGTAAGCATTTTTACGACTTTCATTTTTATTGAAGAAATAACTGTCGATGATATCAAAAAGCCTAGATTTTAATTTGTCATGGTTGTATAAAGCGTTGAAAAATTGTACGTTTTGATTCTATTGATTTTGGTAAGATTTTGTTACCTTAAGTATATTGTTGTACAGTACTCTTGAAGCTTCTCCTTAACTACTGTAAGAATTTTAGTAAGGAGTAAAGAGAGAGGTTTGGTAGAACATTTACTGGAACCTGCTATATATTTCTGTTTGTAAGGACTTTTGTGAAGCTTTGGAATCCAGTACAAATAAGGTAAATCAAATTCATTTTGTTCATTAGGGATATTAAAGATATCCATAACCGATTTATGATTTTGAAGTATTTACCGCTTGGAAAGGCTTCTATGGGTGTAAGTAGGATTACCATGTGTAGAATCGAAACCTAGTTCTTTGAAAATGCAGTTAATATAATGTGCCTTACAAACAAAGACATTGTTTTTACTTGCCTTATCAGTAGGGAGCAGTACATACTGATCGTGCAATCTATCTAGTTCTTTTCTCACTTCTGCTTCATTGAAAACAGAAAGATAGATGGTTTTCATTTGACCTCTCAGTCGATTAATAAGATATTTAATATACATCTTATGCTTTTAACCAATTCTGACAAGGTATCAAGGTCTTCTTTTTCAGATTTTGCCTATCGATTAGCGTAATCTTCAACCGAATTCATGATACACCAGGTTATTAAATATAACATGGTTATGCTATCGTCACGTCGAATATTTGCGACGTCATGACGTCAGGTATCTTTAAGAACTTGGCAGTTTAAGACGAAGGAACGTTATTTAAGCCATACTTAAGTCGAAATAGATTCATTTTCTTTTCAAATTAATAGTATACAGTCTAATTCTTTTTAAGTTTTATGAGCCAAAGTCGGCAAGATCTAAGTCGGTATATGTATCCAGCACTAACAAAAGAATCAAAACAACACACACTTCCATCAAGTCAACAATGTCGGCCTTTTCAATCAAGTCAACAACAATTTGTTGAGATTATTTTTTTTTATCATTTACACAAGTTGGATTGAACAATTTTGGAGATTCACAATCAAAAGTCATTATACCATATACTGATTCTGTTTTTGTAAAAATACAATTTCGTCTAATGGACTATTTGTTAAATGATACATGTCGTTTTTCTTTAAATCAAGAACGTCACTTTGCTTTTTCCGTCGAGATAAAACAGACGTTTTATTCTGGTTGATGGATGTCCAACTGCTTACAGAATGCTTTGGAACTTTTGGAACATGTGTGGTTCAAGTCATTAAAACATTTAAAAGACATTCTTACAAAAATATTAGGTACATGTAACTAATCCGTACTTCACAAAATGCATGATATATCAATTATTTTGAGTAATTTCTTAAAAATAAGCCGAGATGAAGATCAATTAGACTATCTTTACTTATTATTTAAGACATTTTACCAATAAAGTACGAAATGCTGTACCAGAGTAGCTGCTTACACCTTTGGTTTTTTAAACATGTGAGTTGATGTCCGTCATTCCTCGGGCGTTTAAACGCAGCCAGTGGCGGATCCTTGAAAAGATCGGCCATTCTTTCGTTAGTGTAAAGAATGGGCAGATTATTTCTATGGATGCTGTTGAGGTTCTCTAAGGGCGGGGTAATAGGTAATGACAAGTGGAACCCTGCTTTTGTCTGTTTTCTCTTTAAATTGAAAAAGGGTTTTCCTGTCGTTTGTAACAATCTCATCAATTGCAGATTGCACTGCGTGAGCTTTATAGCCTCGATTACACATATGGGATTTTAATATTCTGCTCTATTCTTTAAAGATGTCATCAGAAGAACAGATCCGTCTGATTCGGGTTGTTAATCCTTTAGGAATTCCTCTAAAAGTATGGAGAGGATGGCAACTCGATGGCTTCAGATAAAGGTGAGAATCAGTGGGTTTCGTACGGAGACTGAATTTTATTTCACCATCTTCCAGGGCTGATGTAGTATCCAAAAATACATTTGTGGAACTAGATATGTCCACTGTGAATTTAATCGAATTGTGGAAGGAGTTGGTAAAGGTAATGAAGTCATTTGGGCAGTCTTGATTCGACCCGTTTCATCCCAATAACGTCTATGAACCGCAACCCGCTGAAAATTTTGAAAGGAGCTCTAAGAAGCAGGTTGCGTTCCAATCTTCCCATAAATATATTGGCGTAAAACGGAGCCATTTTGGTGCCCATAGCTGTATTACTTATTTGTATGTAATGTTCGCCATTAAACATGAAGTTGTTCAGCTTGAGAACATGTTCAAGGAGCTTGAGTAGAGATTCGGTTGACATATCCTGAATCGTTCTACTGTCCCAAACCTCCCTGCAGGCCTCGATCCTTTCATCGTGGGGAATATTCGTGTACAAGGACGTAACGAAAAGAGTATGTTCTGACAGGCCAGAAGGTGTTTTATTCAGGTAATCTGTAGTGTCCTTGAGGTATGATGGCAAATCTTCTATATGTGGACTGAGATGTAAATCTATAAATTCAGATATTTTCTCCGTGGGATGGCCGATGGCACTAACTATAGGGCGCCCAGGCATTCCTTCCTTGTGGATTTTTGGAAGCAGATAAAATTGACCCGTTCTACAGTTGGTTTGGCGAAGTGTTTCATAAACATAAACACCAATTTCATCATTTTCATACATTTCGTCCAGAGTGTTAGTGATGAGAGCTAAAAACTCTTCGGTTGGATCAGAGTCCAGTTTCTTGTAGAAACGATCGTCTGTCAGTTGTCTGTTCGCTTCAGCTAAATACGCTTGTTTTTCTACGACCACCACTGTGGATCCTTTGTATACTCTTTTAATGACTATGTCTTTCCTGTTTTTCAACCTTTGTAGAGCAGATCTTTCTTCATTTGTCAGATTGTCAGGGCCGACTTTTTGGTTGGTCAGGAGCTTCTAAATGTCTGACTTAACAGCATCAATGTAATACTCAAGTACTCACATTTGCCCAGTGCCGGTTTCCAAGTACTTTTGGGTCGGTACAACTTATATTCCTCTAAGTTTTGCAAGGGCGGAGGATAATCATCTGTGTGATCTTTGCTGGAGTTTTTTCGCGAGAAGTTAAGTGTTCCTTTAATCGTAGCCTTTGGAAAAATGCTCTGGTGTCCCCTCTAACACTTTTGTCTGTGAGAGGAACCTTAGATGCATTCAGAACTGGGCAGGTGTTGGTATTTGTCAAGAACTCGTCTTCACTTGTTTGCTTGTTGCGCTTGTAGCGTCTAGAGCACCGTTTTTTAGCAGAAAGACGAGGTGACAACATATTAGGCCTAGTTCTGTTTGTTACTGGAACACCATCCCGAAGGAACTTCCTTTTTTAGTATTGCTGAGGTCATTAGATAGGGTTGTATTGAATTGATTCTTTTGGCTTCAGCAAAAGATGCAAGGGATGTGGGTTTATCAAGAGAAAACTCCAGTGAAACTATATTTTTCTCCAATTGTCGGAGTCTGTGGTTATCCAACGACAGACAGAGAGGCATTATTTCTTTGGAGCATCTTCTTAATATGAAGTCCAAGTGTTTTTGGAAGCTTTTAGAAACAGACCCTATGTTGGGAGTGGCATTTATATGGAGGCCTTTTGGTATAATGTCACAGTTGATGTACGTTTCTAAATTTGATACTCTGTGTTTGGTTTTGATACATTTCTTATCTTGTTTTTTCAGAAGTTTAGAGATGTTGTTTTGTTTTAGAGCCATAGAAATAAATTTGATTTTAAATAAATTATATATATATATATATATATATATATATATATATATATATATATATATATATATATATATGAGAGGAGAAACACATTTGTTTTCAATAAATGTTTAATTATAGGGGAATGGGGTTTCTGTGATCAATCCACCCATTCCTTCAAAAAATAAATTGCTTTATACACATAAGTGTTATATTATGCAAATATTGACTGGGGTTGGGGGCAACATTGATTATATTAAATATTGCCCGACGCGAAGCGGAGGGCAATGTATTCGTCCCAAGGGGGCTAATATAATCAGTATTGCCCCAAAACACAGTCAACATTTGTTTTGTTATATAAAGAAACAAACCAAAAATCATGAATGGATTTGAAAACAGATCGCTTTTATTTTCTCGGCTAAACATAAAATTCACGAATTCAATTTTGCGCAAAGCTCATTTCCAAAATATCGTCGGCATTAAATGGTCACAGGTGGTGTTCCACTGTCCTTAGGAACTACGCTAAATATGTTCTACCTGATTTAGTTCACAATAATTTGCAGATCCTTATATCCGTTATAATAGCAAAAACATCGCATTACGCGTCCGTTGTTTACTTGCCTTGACTGATTGTCTATTATGACGTCACCTTGTTTTGGAGTCGCAAAGATTTTATTAACGTCACCGTTTACGAATCAACAAATCAAAGGAGATTAATTGAAATAGAGGGAATATTCTCTAAATATCATTCCTAACCGGTCAATATAAAAAAAATATTGACCGTTCAATATTTTTTGGACGAGCTAATATTACAATTATTGACTTTTCGGCTTTTAAGAGTTATATAACATTTTGAATAAGTTTTCTCTAGAGCTGTCACGGTTCCAAAATTTTCGGGTCGGGTCATAAAATTTTCTGCTCGATTTCGAGGTTTTCGTTTCGGGTCTACTTTCAAAAAAAATTTAAAAATTCATTTTTTAGACCTCAAAAATTTATTATTTTTTCCCTATTTTTTCACTCTTTAATAACAAACTTTAACACAATACATGGTTTTCTGACTAGAAATTCAAATTACATTGGATAATTTTAAGTTAATTTAAAAAAAAATATTTATTATTTTATAGAATAATTTCACCACAGATAACTTATTGATTATTTTTAAAGCCATATGTACTACAAAGGATTATTACCAACAAAATTAATATGAAGTTTCTTTTTTGATAGTTTATAAATAAGTTTACCTGTGTCCGATTTTTCAATTCATGTCATTCGTTTTAAGATTTAGTTTGATGCTTCTTTCAATAAATGGTTACGGCAGATTTGATAAATCAAATATGTTAACGAAATCTGTATACAAGTAAAGTCTAATGATACATGTATGTTTGTGTATTTTCGAGTTGATAGTAATGCACACCGTGTGTTCTGTTTTCTGTAATCACGCAGATTTTCCCACATTAATTTGCATGGATTTGACATCTGGATTTCCTCATTCAACCTCACAACTAATAAATCCGGAAAGCTCTTACCCTAAACATTTCTATAAACAAATATTGAAAATATGTTTGATGTCCGATCGTAAGCCGCCATCTTTGTAAATTGAACTATAGTTTCTCCTTTATACACAGATAAATCACATGATTTTATATTTAGGATAAGTGAACAATCAACGGTATACATGGCCAGTTGTATACAAATCAATGTTCATTACAACTCAAAAGGTCCACACAATCTTTCAAATTCGACGCCATTTTTTTTTATAAAATACGGTTTCTATTACACAAATCAGACCCGAACCGAAATCCGGAAAAACGGAACCGAAACCGAACCGAACAAATTGTTCCGCGGTTTTCGGTTATTTCGGTTACCCGTGACAGCTCTAGTTTTCTCGTTATGTCACAAATGAAATAATTTTATTACTATGCCCTACAAAATAGCTGAATCACACCGGAAGTAGTTATATTGCCCTCCCGGAAACAGTTATATTTTACAGAAAATAGTTACATGTATATACATTGCCTTCCAAAAACTGTTATATCACACTCGCGTGCAATAATTCTGCATATTACTTACGTTGGGTTCGACATTTAGCTAAGCAAACGTAAACATTTCCTCGAAGATAAAAATGTCAAGACAGCGTCTGCTATTCAGAGGAACTTACTTTAATTGTTTAAAATAAATTTGAAAAATTATCTACTTTTTGAAAGCACCGATCGACATTTTACAAGACATTAATTTGTAAGATATGAAGATGCATTAATAATTAAATACACTTGTTAATGAGGTAAATATGTTCTTAAACTAATTTTGATTTTTTTGAATGGTATATAAATATGACAGGTCTTCTCGGGCAACAATACCAGAACATTTGTCCCTTGGGGACAGGAAAGCCCTGGAGTGTTATGTCGCCCTCTGCCTTCGGCATCGGGCGACATAACACTCCAGTGCTTTCCTGTTACCTCGGGGCAAATATTCTGGTATGTCGCCCTCGAAGCCACGTAATATATGTATAATATAGTGAGAGTATTCTACTGAATATAACATTAACTGATGTTTGTACAATATCTGAAATATTTTGCTGTCATGCTCAATTCACAAAAGCTATCACAATCTTGAATGGTTTTTTTTTTGTTTTTGTTTTTTTTTTTGTTTTTTTTTTTTGTTTATTAAGTAATAACATCATTACAGAACTTGTGCAGAAACAATACAGGTACATGTAATAATTATGATAAATTCTCTCTCCAAATTCGGTGGTCGCGGAAAGTCACCGATTTTCGTCATGTTTCGTATTTTGATACCCACTGGTATATCAAGATGCAAGACAACCTTAAATGGTTGCGGTTGAGACCGGTTGCCATAGATACAGAGACAAAATATTAAAAAATGGCCGTTTAAAGCTATTTAAGACACATATAGTAAGTGAATGCAGCATTTTCAGTTACACAGAATAAATAAATTCGGTTAAAAATATTGTGTATTTTCAAATTATAGAAAACAAATGAATAGCTAAAAATTGTTACCATGGTAACTAAACATCACTTTCAATATAACATTTTTGTTTCAATTAATACAAACACAAATAGTTTTAAATGGAAAAAAATAACCTGTTGTTTTATTTTGGCAACAAAGATAATATATATGAAAATTGAAATCTGTTGCTATGGTAACAACTAAGTCACAAAAATCTGCATAATTTGAGGCACTTTTCAATATTTTTTACTCATACCTGTAACATGATACTACAAAATTATTAATTGGAATGACCATGTAAACATTCTTTGGATATTGATTTGCCCACTAATGTTTTCAATAATTTGAAAATTGACCATCTTATTAATTCAAAATTTCATATCTTAGATAAGCTGCAATTACTTTCTTTATTGCATCAAAGTTGCTAAGATTTGCCATTTTTCTATTTTTGGTCTCCGTTACCATGGCAACAATATACCTAAGCAAGAAATTTATGTTATCTAGCTACTTACTACATCAATATATACCATTGTCTACAATAAAAAGATAATTGGTGACTATGCGTGCCAGAACTCCTATATACAATTTTGATTTTTATATAGAATTGATCTTAAAAACTAAAATTATGAATGTTGAGCAAATTGAGGAAAATAAAAAGATGAAATATCATTCATTTTTACAATCTTGTATCATTTAAGGGCGCGATTGCAACGCTTAATGATATAAAGTTTGTATCATTAGCGGTTGAGGGTGTCGATATTTGCTTGTTTCAATAAGCGTTAAGACTGCTGTGCATTTGTGACGCTTAATGATACAATTCTATCATTAAGCGGCGATTTATCATTAACAGTTGGACATGTCAACTGTTAATGCAAGAATTTATAGCATTAAGCGTTGTATCATTAACGGTTGTTACAAGGCACCATTATCATCCCTGACCAATGACAGGTATTTGTAGGCCTAAGAGTGAAAATAGTTATCAGTGTATATAATCAAAATATATTAACAGCAATTCCTTGTTTAATTATTCAAAATCATGTCACTCAATAGTCAATAAATACGCGTCGCAAAAAATACAGACAAAGGCTTTAAATACATGTGACAAATGAATATTTTTGCAGTACTTGTATACATTTCAAATATTGCTTAGTTATTTTCAAATGTAAAACGTTTCACATAGATATACAATATTCATACCTTTTTTGAGACTATAATTGGACACCTCATATTAATCCACGTGGCCGTTTTGAAACACGGAGGAGTGGTCAGTGAACCTAGCACGTAACTAAGAGTAATGCTTTCCGTATATTAATGTCGCAAATTCACATTAACTTATCTCTGTATGGAGAGAAAAGAGATTTATGGTTTGGCATGATAATCATTTGTAGACCTTGCTTTATCAGCAGTTTTATATCTTTTAACAAGAACTATTTAATTAAGCCTCATTTAATTTGATAAACATCGCAATTGCAGCTAGAAATACCCTTGTACTGTACCTAAACCGTCAGCAACGTTGTTGTAATGGCGAATTTTTCTTAATATCGTACTTTTTCATTAAATAGCTAAGCTTCCTGGTTTATCGAACGTGGCATTTGTTAGATTTCCCGCAATATTTTCCTGGGATGACGTCATTACGCCGGCATTTGCTCGATCCTGGACAATCGTTGTCGCCATCGCATTTACACTGTCCATAGAATATTAAGGAGCAGCCGGAATAACGGTCGTTGTCATTACACACATATCTACTGTACGGTTGGTGACGTCTTTCCTTAAACAAACATGAGATTAATCACTCGCTGTTGCCTTCAACTCAACATTTAGGTATATCGACGACGTATTATCAATTAACAATTGTTATTTCCAACTTACGTGGACTCGATATATCCCAGTGAACTTGAAATAAAAGATACCACAGAGTCAGCGTCATCTGTTTCATATTTCGATATTTTACTGGAAGTGGACATTAATGGTAACCTAACAACAAAACATTATGATTAACGCAATGACTTCAATTTTTCTACAGTCAACTTTCCTTACTTATGTAGTAATATACCTTCATCACTTGCATATGGTGTTTTTGTATCTCGGTTAATTTAATACGCAAGGGCATGCTCTTCGTATGAGCAGTTTCTAAGGTGAAGCAAGCTACTGACAAACAAGTTGATAAAACAGGACTATCAACAGTCTCGTTTGAAGTCATCTTTTCGTTAAGTTCTATGTTTGATACAACGACCTTATCAGCAAATACAATCTTCCTCTGGGTCGCATGCTTCATACTAATTGTTAGACCATAAATAATCACCTAATTGTCAACGGACTTTTCCGTTTTTTTCCCGATTACGACAAAGAGCACACGGCGGGTGTGACCGGTCAGCAGAGGATGCTCACTCCTCCTAGGGACCTGATCCTACCTCTATATTTTTGGAGCTCCGTGTTGCTCTGCTTTGAATTTGTATTTCGTTTGATGGAGTTTTGAGTGATTGACCAAAGTTTAAATGTTAGATGTCAAGTTATAAGAGAGATACCGGGTTAAGAATTCATTGTTATGTAAAAAAAAAAAAAAAAAAGCTCGAGTCTTATATTTGTTAAAAATAATGTAAATAAGTCGTTACCATTTCTTTGACAAAAGGACTCCAAGCAAGCAAGCTAAACTGATTCAATGTGTTCATAAATAATACTATCAACATAAGAAAGCAACATTTGACTGAACTTAACACATATGTAAACAACAAGACTCGAGCTTTGTTTACATTTCAATGAATTCTTAACCCTGTATCTTGCTTATAAATCAATATTTGACATTCAGATTTTGAAAAAGGATTAAATCACCCATATTAACCATTCTTAACATTAAAAAATGGAGAAATAAAATTTGTGCAAAAAGCGACGGCATCCTAACATCCAGACATGTCTTAAACCTCGTAGAACCATACACTCTTAATGAAGCATTTGGTCAATTGCTTATATGTCATAACTAGTTAAGAGTGTTTCGGCGGTATTAATAGCACATGTCATTTCAGAATTGTAATAAGGCCCTATTCGTCAGGAGTTCACCTTATGCAGAAATTAATTAATCTCTTTGAACTTCATTTGGTTTTAATTTGGATCTAATGATTAGATCACCTATATTTTTGTGTTTACTGTATGCAACCATAGAAGGTGTTGTAAATAATTTTTTGCATACTTCGTCATATTTTATGTTATCCCAGTATTTCATAAGTCGTTTCCTTAACCCTTTTATATATTGGTTAAATTTGGTCACCAAAACGTTCTGTACATCCTTTATATTGTTTTTCTTCGTTGTTTATTGAGAAGATCCATTCTATTTGCAGCAAGAGTTTCTTACATAATAGGTTCAATTTCTGATTGTTTATAACCTCTTTTTTTCGAGATGAGTTTTAAAATCTTTGTAAATATTTAGTAATACAGCTTGATCACTAGTATTTCTCAGATGGCTGGTACATTCTCCTTTAATTAGGCACTTGAAAACGGATGAGCTATGAGCACTCTGTCTGTGCAGGTATTGGAAGCTGTTAGTAGGTTTGATATATGAGCGAATGTGTAATCGCTGGCTATGTGAGAATTTTGTTCCTTTGTATATGGTCGTGTCTATGAAATTGACACTGGTGTGAGACAATTCATAAGTAAATCTCAGATATTTATGACAAGAGTTCCCTATGTCGAAAAATTCTTTAATTTCATCCGAGCTTCCTTTAAATAGAATATAGCCGTCATCTCTGTATCTGCCGTAATAGATAAGTTTATCGGCATGTTGAAATTTAGATATTTCATCATCAGTGATGTCTTTCATACGTATATCTGTAATTTCTGGTGACAGGCGCGCCCTCATCGCCGCGCCTATAATTTATTTGTAATATTTTCCGTTAAACTCGAAAAAAATATTTTCAAGTATGCATCTGAGAAAAAAGATTAGATCAGAACTGCAAGGTCAAGGTAATTCTAGACTAGAATTGTCTGCTAAATATGCTTTCTCGACAGAATGAAGTAATTCATCAAATTCCATGTTGGTGTACATGCTGGTCACGTCATAAGTAACCAAGATGACATTTTCAGGTACAATCATAGATTCGATTTTTAGTATAAAATCAGACGTGTCTTTGATGTAAGAATTCTGTTTCTGAACAATGGGCACAAGGAAATTAAAACCAAATGAAGTTCAAAGAGATTAATTGATTTCTGCATAAGGTGAACTCCTGACGAGGCTTATTACAATTTTGAAATGACATGTGCTATTAATACCGCCGAAACACTCTTAACTAGCTATGACATATAAGCAATTGACCAAATGCTTCAGTAAGAGTGTCGGGTTCTAGTAAGTTTTAGACATATCTGGATGTTAGGATGCCGTCGTTTTTTTGCACAAAAATCAATATTTGACATTCAAATTTTGAAAAAGGATTAAAACATCCATAATAACCATTCTTAACATTAAAAATGGAGAAATAAAATTTAAAAATTTGAGCTCAAATCGTGTCTTGGTTCCTTTCAATTACTCTTTGATGTTATCTATAATAAGCTCTATTTAATCCTTTTAATTTATTTCCAATCCCTCTGGTCGATTTGAATCTCAATATCATAAAATTGAGTATGCCCAAACGTAACTTAGGAATGCAGATGTTGCCTTCCGGAAGCGTTTAAGCGCATGTGCAAAATTTATCGCGAAAAGGCTTATTAGCGAGGTATAGCAAACTAACATGTACGCGTTCGTGCGCGTTTATGAGAGAAAATATAAGGAAACCAAATATCGAAATTCTATATATACTAGTGGAAAAAAGAAACTGTGCATTATAAAATTTAGTATAATTTTTCTATATCTATTGTTTGTATTTATAAAATTTAAACAATCGATAATGGTATTGTTTTTGACAATATCGGATGGTAACCGTCCGGGTGCACGGACTTTTTCATAGTTAGTGAGCACCTGTTGTTTATTGAAGAATTTGTACGCCCGAGTTTTACGGGCCAATACTGTTTGGAATAAGAACTGTAAAGGATTTGTTTAAACTTTTTTGGTTAAGGAAATCACTTTAGTTTCAACAAAATTTACCCCTATGTCATGCAACGACTCAACGAAAACCAACGTAATCGTGCTGTTGGGATGCTGCAAGCTGGAATGGCACAAAATACTGTAGCAAGACACTTTGGAGTTCATCGGAACACCATCCAGTCATTATGGAGACGTTTTCAACAATCTGCCAACACCCAGGATCGACCGCGCTCTGGGCGACCTCGTGTGACGTCAACCACATTAGACTTCTGCATCTGAGAAATGTTTCCAGACAGCAAGTTTGACTGCCCGTAGCATTCCAGGGCTTCGACCAATTAGTCCAAGAACTGTGCGTAGTCGTCTGCGCGAGCAAAACATAAGACCAAGACGTCCAGCGGTGCGCCCAGTACTGCTTCAACGTCACCGTATCGCCAGACTAGCGTGGTGCATACGACATCTGCGATTCAGAATACAGGACTGGGCCAATATTCTGTTCACTGATGAATCCAGATTTCATTTGGATAGCAGTGACGGCCGTTGTAGGGTGTATCGTCGCGTTGGGGAGCATTACCAGGACGCTTGTGTTGTGCAACGTCGACAATTTGGTGGAGGTAGCGTTATGGTGTGGGATGGAATATCAGCACGTGGGAGGACCCCTCTACAAATTGTCAATGGAAATCTCACCGGCGTACGCTATCAAGATGAAATTATTCAGCGTCATGTGATACCCTTCATACAGAGACATCAAAATCACATCCTCTGCAGCAAGGCAACGCAAGGCCACACGCGTACGCTGCACGTGTAGTCAGGGACTTGTTTGTTCAACAGAATGTCAATGTCTTGCCTTGGCCAGCTGTTTCCCCCGATTTGTCGCCGATCGAGCACGTCTGGGATGAAATGGAAAGACGTTTACGCCGTTTACCAAATCAGCCAGTGACATTGGCTGATTTAGGCCAGGCTTTAACCAACATCTGGAACAACATCCCTCAAGCATTTCTGAACACTTTAGTGGCATCAATGAGGCGTCGCTGTCAAGCATGCGTGAACGCAAATGGTGGTCACACGCGTTATTAATTTTGTTAATTCAATTTCAAATAAAAGTGATTTCGAGTGTGCTGAAATTGACGTTATTCGACGTTGACATTAATGTGTTATGAGATGTTGTTACGAATACATGTGTTAACAGTATTACAAAAAATGAAATTTGTTCATTGTAATTTTTAAATGTTTTTTCATATATTAAATAATGCAGTTTCTGTTTCTTTTTTCCGCTAGTATATATGAACATGCATAGCATGTACATACGTGTAGATTGTCAAGTACCTTAAATATTTTAACATATTTCATAAATTTAAATTTGCGTTTTTCTACAGCTTGAATACTTAATGGAAATACTAATAAAAGGATACATAATAGTTAATTGAAATCTATTGAGTTCTAGATATTTTAATAATTATCTTTTCTTGCCATAAAAGGAAAGGCCTATCATAAGTTTAAAAACTCCGCTGTGTTTTATTATTTGTGATCAAAAGAAATATATAGGTGTTTACTTGAAACTCTAGTGTACAATAAACATTGCATGTGCAATCATCATTTTCGATTGTGCCTATAAAGATTTAAACGGTAAAAGGAGAGGATAAAATCTTGCATTTAAACATATATACATGTAAGTAAAAGTAACGCTTTAATTGCTTATATAAACAAGAAAAGTTATGTGAGCTGGTTCACGTAAATCTAGCTTGTAACCTACTTGTACAAGTGCACGTACGCGTACCCGTAGATGAACCTCTCTATGTAAAAAAATATCAAACTTAATGGCTCATAAGTTTTAATATAGGGTATTGGAAGAAGTTATATATTGTCAATGTCAATAAAACCTGTAAACAAGACCGGATGACCACGTGGAAACATTTTCATCATCAGTTCATTCAAGTAAGTACACCCTTTGTCCGTGACCAATTGCTATCTGTTTTCGTCCGTCGTCGTGCGTCGTGCGTTAACAATTTACATTTTTAACTTCTTCTTAAAAACTACAAGGCAAATTGTTTCCATTTTTGGTGTGAAGCATCTCTATGGTAAGAGGAATGTAAATTGTGAAATTGGTGGCTCTACCACCCCCAGGGTGCCACAGGTGGGGCCAAATATGCAAAAAAAAAACCAAATTTTCAAAAATCTTCTTCTCTACTCCCGAACATGTGAAGAAAAACCTGATTGCATGGTTATGATGTCCATGAAGCCTTCTACCTGAATTGTGAAATTCATGGCTCCTGGGTCAGGGGTTCAGGGTTGTATTTTTAAAAATCTTCTTCTCTACTCCCATATATATTTGTGAAAAACTAAATGCATGGATATGATGTCCATGAAGTTTTCTATCTAAAATGTAATTATAAAGTTGTATGATCAAAATAGTTGTGCGAATATTTTGATCATTTGAAACAAAAACAGTTTTTAATTTTTTTAAGATAAACAAATAGACTTGTTAATAGTGTAACACAAAAGAATAATCGGTCCTTTTGTTGTTTTATAGTTCTTTTATTCTTTAAGTTGATTTTTCAATATTCAATATTCAATATTGACAATGGTCCTAAAATAAACAATATATACAATTGAAAGTGATAGTCATACATAAACTCTTTGACATGATTTTATAAAAAATATTTATGACCTCTTGCTATTACTCTTTATCATACAACATAACATCTAAGTAAGAAATAATATGAAGTATAAATAATGTAATAATAATGTACACAGTTCACAAACTTAAGTAAGGAATGCAGTATTATGGCTTCCGGTCACTGTGACGTCATCATACAAGAGGACTGTTCAATATAAATATATCAGGTCTTACTTCTTAATTTATAAAAACTAAACATACTCGATAAGGAACCACTATTGTAATAATTACGTTTTGCATCAAACAATCATTTAAATCATTTTTAACATCAGGACATCTATTATTTTAACTATAAACATACTTATACACAATTGACTAGATGTCAACATCACATCAATTCTCTGACTAGAAATAAACAACTTTCGATCGGTTAATTACACAGAACTTATTATTCCACAAAATATAGTTATAAATAGAATAATCATTCACTTGTAACATAAGTATCTGATCTAATATAAATGTAAGACAAACTATCATTACTCACATCTATCAGACAAAAGGTACACACGTCTTCCCTTGTCAACATCTACGGTGAAAAATGCTGCCAAAAGATGACCTACTGCCTATACCGTAAATTGACCAATCAATGGACAGATTCACAAGTGTAAAAAATTAATAATAAAAATTACTTACAACCAAATACTGATATTATTACAGTTATTCAATTAGGATATAAACATAAAAATACTTTTTCATTTCCAAATTTTAACTTTTATAAAAAATGTAAATGTGAATCTTGTACCCGATGTTAAATATACTTGCCCTCTTACAATAGTAAAGTAATAAGTAGTATACAAGCCACCTTGTTTTAGTTTATCTATGAAAACATATAAACATAAAACTTATTTTGTAAGTTAACATACGTGGGATAAATAAATTGAATGGAATCTGGGCACCTCTTCTATAGTATGTCATACACTCTGTTACACTTTTTAAAAATTAGATTTTTTTTTCTGACAAAAGGTTTAAAAGCAATTTGGGATTGCTGAATATTTGTAATTTTGAAAACGACATTATTTGTGTGTCATATTCATTTTATTACCTTCTACTTTATGATGAGCTGATGGTTAATGAAGGTAATCAAGCAATTCTTCGATTCTGAATTTCAGCAAATTGTGAAAACTATATTTTTCAATCGAAAGAAAGAATACAAACACAAACTCAATAAACAAATTTGTAAAAATGAATACAATCACAACGGCTTAATTAAAATGAAATGAAAAATGTTTCAATGTTTTATTTGAATATAACATGAGTTAACAACTTGTTTCAGTTAACTCACCTTTTATATTTCGTTCTTTTAAACAAATACATACATAGGTCTGTTCCCAAAAAGTTCAGGAGTTCATATACTAATATTTTTATAGACAGTATTGTGTGTCGTGTAAGAGCAAAACTTGTGAAATAAACAATGCCGAGCTGAGAAAATTAAATTAATTGTTTTTAAATTAATAGTTATATGTTTTTGTTTAATATTACATGTACTTGTCCTGTTTTTGCACAAGTTCTGCATAGATGAGTCGAGGAAACTTAACCAAAACCCAACAAAAACAAAACAAATAGACAGACAAAAAGGAAGACTGACAGATAAATAATGGCAATTTCAAAACTATCAATAATATTCGGAAGCTGAAATTCTATTCTCAGTGATCAGCCATTGTAAATAAATGGTAATGGCTCCATCTCTAGTTTGAGAGATCGTAGTCATGCTGAAAATATTAAACTAGTATTCACTATAATAGAATTTTAATTTTTGGGCTCTGAAACATCAAAGCTCAAACCTTGCGCGTTAAAAATTTCATATATTGGTATCAACTTTAGTATTAGAGATTCGGTGCCATTAAAAGATACACTATTTGTTTTTAGAGGATTTTCAATATCGGGCTTTTGATCGGAAACTTCGAGCGCTTCTTTTTTCTATCTTAAAATTTTCATATTTATTTTTACATTCTCCAACTATATTCACTCATTTTAATTTTTATATATAATGATTTTTGTCTGCATTCATCAATTATGATAGAAATCAAAAACGATATATACTTTTATATCTTAGGTAATTTTGAAGTTCACAATAATATCAAATACGAATGCCAATAAAACATTTCCAACGAGCGTCAACGAACGTTTACGGTAAGTATTGAATTGATACTATCAAAACAAAAATAAAAGAATAAAAGAAACAAAAGCGTAAAGGACGTACTATACGCTAATCACATCCTGTGGAAAAAACAAACAAAAACGAAATAAACAATTCAAAGGAAAATGAAAAAAAATCAATTTAAATAAAATAAAAGAAACAAGAGGCCTATGGGACACATCGCTCACCTGAGCAACAATAGCCATAACAAGATGCGATCTCGTTGCGAGCAACGAGTAAGCTTTCCATACGATTTCGAAACGACCAAATTCAGTCCTGAAGAATTATTTTAACTTTCTAGCGAAAACCAAATTTCCATAAACAATTGTATATAATAACTTGTACATCCCAATTGTCTTTTTTTAAAAATTAGTTTTACTTTTCTTAAATAAAAAGTAGATCAAAAAGATGACGTTCTCTTCTATAATGTGTAACAAAATAATAATCAATTAAGGGATATGAATTTATTTAAGAAGTTCAGAACATTTTGGTCTCCTAATTTAAGGGCAGCCCAATTTTAGTGATATTAAATGAAACCTCTTGTTTCATAAAATCATTTCGTGTAAAAATATTTTCAAGTTCTTTATTTTTTAGATATCTAGGATAAAAAACCGTTTATGGGGCGACCAATTACTTTCTTAAATGAGTCGTTAAGCCTAACTTAACGGTAGAATATTTTAAACATTATTCTGAGCATATTCTCTTCTATATTGCTTTTCAAAACATTTCTCTTTTTTGAGTTATAACAGACCAAAGATTTCGTTTTTCGGCCCTTACAATCCCTTGTACGTCACATATGAAGAAAATATTATTTGGTTAAGTTATGCAACTGTAAGATGAAAATTAAGGCTTCCGTAACATATTTTCAAGAAAGAGTTGTCGATGATTCATTCCAAGACTCGTTTTTACACTGGACTTTCCTCATTTGCTGTGTTCATATGGCTCTTCAAGAATGCTGATTTCCATAGCGATTTCATTTGTTTTTTATATATGAAAATAATTTGAAATATTATTCAACAATATATGAAAATGTAATAAAATTAAACATTTTACTTTATAGTTTTTTAAGTTTCTATTGACGAATTTTTTGAGACCTTATAAATTACTTCTTTGAGAATATATGTTAAGAGAAACATACATAGAATTTCACGAATTTACATTTTTGATTGATACACATACATTCAGCTATTTTTTGATCTAAATTTTCCAGGTTTGTTGGCTGACAAACCTTGAAGTTTTTCTGGTGAATAACTCATTGTCTCATACAGTACAAAGTACAATATTAATGCAATTATATAACAGAAGTCTTCTTGCTGTATTGAATTTTACAATTTTTTGGGGTCATATTTATACTATGTACATATCTTTCCCTATTTGTGTAGAAAATTATTAACATCTATGAGTTAGGTGTTTAAAGGGGAGCAACTTTGAATTTTAAAATGCTCTTGGATTTCATTATTTGTTGAATTATTTTCAGCTAGGTTTGTGCAAATTTTTACCCCTGGATTTATGTAAAAACAGAAATATTATTTGTTTTTCTGTCTAATAAATAGGCAGGATGAACATTTTTATTCGTATTGAACTATAAGTAAATACTGCAAAGATTTTTTTTTTCTGGGAAATGCAAATTTTTAAACAATGAAATGCAGATTAAATATTATTTCACAACACTTGTAAATTCATAATTTTTTATGATAATGTTCTGTTGAAATATTGTAAAGTTTATGACATAACAGTTTTAAAAATAACTTGTGCACTTGTATATTAAAGTGATCATTCCTAATGCAACATGCAAATTTAGTCATTAATAACATTTAATTATTTGCTATCATTATGATTATATTTTGTGGAACAATTTAAATTCATGTTTATACAAAAATTGTAATTTTTATCACATTTCAAAGCATCTCTAAAAGAATGAATCTGATTCTTTACAAAGTTAGTTTTCTTTAACATTTAGAAAAAAACCTATAGTTTATAATGTCTACTACTTAACCAACTTAACATTCCATTTACAGAATTACAAGGTTAGACATTATCTTATTATTGCACATATTCTTAATGATTACATAGTATGTAACGTGCAGGGGGGTCACTTCCTGTGTTCCCCATGGGCCCGTACCCGAGATAGAATCGGATAGCCCTGATTGCTGCCAATATTTACAACTGCAGACTTCACTTTACACGTACGTTACGCAAGCAGGGATGATCGCACATCTGCGCAACTGAACAGGTACCAACGTGAACGCAAGCAGGGATGACCGCACACTTGCGCCAACAACGCAAACATAACGAAAGCAGGGAGGCCGCACGCTTGCGCTAGAAAGGCCAGAACACCAGCAGGGATGACCACCCACAAGTGTTCCGCCGCAACAA
This sequence comes from Magallana ariakensis, assembly GCA_020458035.1. NCBI lineage: Eukaryota > Metazoa > Mollusca > Bivalvia > Ostreida > Ostreidae > Magallana > Magallana ariakensis. The sequence goes on along the minus strand of CM035812.1, from coordinate 76,171,320 downwards.
CCTCCAATACAAGCAGGGATGACCGAACACTTGTACTGATGCGACACTGATCAGGGATGACCGCACACTCAGTATCGTAGATTAGAAAACACGAAAATTAGATAGAGCAGGGATGTCCGCACACTCAATCTAGCCGTACCCATCCAAGTTTTACCCCAAACAGTCGGGGTTTTTAACACATTATTTACACTGTCCCTATATAAGTGCCGTAGTATTCGTGGTATTTTAAACTGTAAAACAAACAATTAACATACTATTCTTACTTAATCCAAAAGTACTTATACACAACAACTTATTTACATAGATTATTCATTATTGTATAAAAATAATTATCACACAAATTGGTTTTTATTGGAAACATTAATTAAATAATCAAATAATCATTAAATCAACGGCAATAACTCAATGCACTATAATACAATACAAGTGAAAAATAGCTGCCTGCTTCAAGTACATATAACATTATGTTGATACATATATGGCTTTTTGTAACATCTTTTATAGATAATAAGGTGTAAAAACATGTGTCTAGATGTTAATCTTCATACATGTACGAAACAAAACATAAACATAAAAAATGAGCTATAAAATCAAGCAAATATGCAGTTAAAACATAGGGTTTGGAATATAAAGGCAAAATGTTATGAACAAAAAAAATCAATAATTTTTGGCATTATATATGTAATAAGTACAAAATTCAGAGTCAAAGTCAATCCTTTCTAAAAATCAATTACTGTATTTGGCAGCTGTCTAAACAACAAAATCAACTCCATGGACATCCCATAATCCCCCTCTCACCCGACATCTCGTCATAGTACTAATCATTCCGTTTTAGTATTGGTGTTTACTACAAACAATACTCCTCCTCACTAGCAAGTTTATGGACATACCTGTATAAATGTTGATAAAATTCATTGAAAAATCATATTTATGATTTTCTACATGTATTAATTTATCATTGACACATCCAGGTTGCCCCTAAAAATGCATGGGATGGGTAAATGGTAACAACAGATGCTTCTACTGAATTCTGTAGAGTTAGATAGACCTTAAGTGGTTTTTTTTTCTCGTGCTCTACGCCCCACTGGTCTTGGCGAGGAAGTTCATGCTACCAGTTTAGTAAAGATATAGAGTTATATAGTAAGCAGAGAGCTTGGTTAATTTTTTCGTTTTAATCCTTCGTAAACTGGATCTATTTATAATTTGGTCGAACAGACTTTAGGGGTTTGATCGAAAACTTAAAATTGCACCAAAGAGAGAACTTAATATCCTTCCTTTGTGAGGCTATTTTCATAGGGAACACATTCTTTGTCCTCTTGTTTTCTCCTCCACATGGTTGCACAAACTCTTTTCAATTGATATTTGAAGTGACACTGTAATGTTAAAAGTTTTTAAATATATGTAGGTTTTATTACATATAAGTAATATCTAAAAGGTAAATGTTTTAGCCACTGATTTTATGTACATATCTATATACTATTCACATGATATTTTATTTTCCTTACAATTCTCTTTGCAAAATCAATGCCTTGGATGCAGTGTCTGTGGGATTCTCATATGTTTCCACCACTATCTCATTCTCTGCTTGCGGGGCATCATGTAGAATGTTCTACAAATGACTTATGCCTAAGATTTGATATTATAAGCAAAATATAAGCAAGTCTTACCGGATGTAATGATTAAGCCATTTATTTAGTGCTAACCTTACGCACGTGCTTAAACAACGTTTTCTTTTCAGTTTAATATATAGACCTGGATATTTTTAAAACTAAATAGAAACAAATATTGAATAAATTTATGATACACAGTAATTATTTATTTTATGCATCATATTCTGATCAGATTGCTCAGTACTACTTGACTGCGAGACGACATGTCGTAAATTAGATGAATGAGTATCACCATGATCACCCCATTGTTCCCACTGTACGGGTCCTTCACCAGCTGTAAGAACTTGTTCAGCAATAATCATTATAATGCCAATGATGCTGATAAGCATAATTTCTACAGTTTTATAATTCTAAAATTTTGACCATGGCTAAAAATTATCTTTTCGTCTCAATTAATTTCTCATTTTCACTGCGTCTCCAATTTATCGTAAAACGGTCGGTGTTAATTATAGATTAGGTATCGATTTGGTCAATCATCAAACAATTATCACCTGGCAAGACAAGTGTGGCCTGAATAAACAACCCGAGACACGGGTCCCGCGTCTAACGCCTGGAGCCATTTAAATGACCAAGTTGGTGTTAATTAAGTAACGCTTGGATATACACAACCACTCCGAGGTATCGAGAGTAAAAAACTATAGATTATGAATAACGGGACTGCAGTTTGACTTCGAGGGATCAAGGGTTTCGAGAGATCAAGAGTTCGAGAAATCAAGAGTAAATTTGCTTAGTTATATAGGGAAAAAAATCGGGACCCTAGACTCACTTCGAGCGATCGAAGTTCGAGCCATCGAGAGTTACCTGTAGGTTTTATTACATATAAGTAATATCTAAAAGGTGAATGTTTTAGCCACTGATTTTATGTACATTTCTATATACTATTCACATGATATTTTATTTTCCTTACAATTCTCTTTGCAAAATCAATGCCTTGGATGCAGTGTCTGTGGGATTCTCATATGTTTCCACCACTATCTCATTCTCTGCTTGCGGGGCATCATGGGGAATGTTCTACAAATGACTTATGCCTAAGATTTGATATTATAAGCAAAATATAAGCAAAATATTATACATTACAACTTCGCTAGCCAAGGGTTTTCGGTCCACTCCGCTCCCCATAAACCCTTGGCAGATCTCATTATGAAAACTCGGTGATGCGGTGGCGCTATCTAGCGAATAACTTAAGGTGCGCCCTTTGCAAATTCGTATTTTGTCCGAATGAAACAACGGGTTACATTCACAATACGGAATAAATACAACTTGTAAAATGTTAACTGGCGAATCTCGGAACAAAAACGATGCTTATAAATACGAATTAAGATATAACGTAGAAAAAGCAAGAAATGCTTTTAAATTATTTAGTGTTTGTATGGACCTGTACCGGGAGTGAACAGTCGCTGAAAAATGAAAGCATTCATGTCATAAATATAAATGTATACAGGAAAGAAAAATTTCTACAAGGTTTGATGGTGAATTTAACTATACCTGGATATGGGCATACAACCTTTAGATTTTTTAAATGAAGGTGCACTCTGGTCAACCACTCTGTCACTTGTACTACTATGGTCAAATGAAGGACTCCTATCTCCCTGGTGGTATTGGTGCAGTCTTATCTTATTTAGACATCTTATGACACAATGTTTTCATTGGACAACTTGGTTTGTGAGGTCTTCTCGTGGATACAACCCACTTGCAAGGCTTTCTTATGCGGAAGAGTGTACATGGCTTAATCCAAAAAATAAGTGACTACAGCTATCTCTTAACCTAATATATAAATGTATTCATGTCATAGATTATACTTGTTCAATACAAATAATATATAATTGTTAAATGAATAGTGAAAAATCAAAACTGTTTACATTTATCTCTGAAAATGGTTACCCAACTAGGCACTGGCAATATCCATGCTGTATAGTGGTCACTGATGGTCCATTTGCAGAGATGTAGACATACACCTGATAGTAAGGGTTCTTCATGGAGGTTTGACTTTTAGCTCGAAAGACACAGTGTTAAGAAAATTAAGAACTGATTATAAGGTATTAAAATAAGAGAATTAACAACTGCAAAGGGACTTAAACACGATTTGAGATCAAAATTCTTTTTGATTTTCTATCTTTAAAATGGTTTACTTGTGCATTTTGAATGATTGACCAAAGTTTGAAAGTTAGAAGTAAACTTATAAGAGAGATACAGGGTTAAAATTCATTGTTATGTAAAAAAAAAAACCAACAGAACACTCGATTCTTATATTTTTTTTTACAAATTATGTAAATAAGGTATTGCCATTTCTTTGACAAAAGGACAAGATAAACTGATTTAATGTGTTCTTAAATAATACTATCAACAGAAGAAAGCAACATTTGATTGAACTTTAACCAATAAAACACATATGTAAACAACAACAAGACTCGAGCTTTGTTTATATAACAATAAATTCTTAACCCTGTATCTTGCTTATAAATCAATATTTGACTTTCAAATTTTGACAAAGAAATAAAATACCCATATTTATAATTCTAAACATTAAGAGTGGAGAAATAAAATTTTAAAATTTGAGCTCAAATCGTGTTTTGGTCCCTTTTAATAACGCTATGATGTTCTCTATAATAAGTTCTATTTAATCCTTTTAATTTATTTTCAATCCCTCTGGTCGATTCGAATCTCAATATCATAAAACTGAATATGCCCAAGGAAGCGTTTAAGCGCATGTGCGAAATTTATCGCGAAAAGGCTTATTAGAGAGGTATAGCAAACTAACATGCGTTTGTGAGAGAAAATACAAGGAAACCAAATATTGAGTTTCTACATATATGAAGACGCGTAGCATGTACATACGTATAGATTGCCAAGTACCTTAAAAACTTTAACATATATACATTTAAAATTGCGTTTTTCTACAGCTTGAATATTTATTGGTAAAAGAATACATAAAAGTAAATTAAAATTTATTGAGTTCTAGATGTTTTAATAATTATCTTTTCTTGCCATAAAAGGAAAGGCTTATCATAATTCTAAAAACTCGGTTTTTTTTTATTATTTGTGATCAATAGAAATAAAGAGTGTTTACTTGAAACTCTAGTGTACAATAGACATTACATGTGCAATCATCATTTTCGACTGTGCCCATAAAGATCTAAACGGTAAAAGGAGAGGACAAAAACTTACATTTCAAAGTATATAAGTAAAAGTAACGCTTTGATTGCTTTTATAAACAATCAAAGTTATGTGAGCTGGTTCGCGTAATTCTAACTTGTAACCTACTTGTACAAGTGCACGTACGCGTACCAGTAGATGAACCTCTGTAATATACACATATCAAACATTGAATGGCTCTTTAGTTCTAAATACCGTAAAGCTCTTTATTTTGGCGGGGATATAATTTTGGCCTATTTTGGCGATTTCTGAAAATTCACTAAAATTAAAATCACCAAATTTAAGTACTTTCTATACAGCTTTTTTTTACCAACATATAGTTTTTATAGCTTTTTTCATATATTTTTTAAAGTCTGTGAGCATGATAAAAAGGGTTAAAATAATTGTTACATGCACACAGTGTTACAGACACAAATGAACAGTTACTCAAAATCAATACAAAACTAATGTAAATAAATAAAAGCTAAACATTACTACAAATTAGAAGTTAATTGTTTAAACACCATATCACTTTTCCCTATCCATGTGTGTAATTAGCTCCAGTGTCAGGGGTGTTGGCTTGTGTTGTTTTAGGAGACACGTGATTCATTATCGACTCAGGTCCAAATAATTGTTTGATTAACGGTTTCTTCATTACAATAAAACTAAATTGATTGTTAGTACGGTATACTTTTTTCATGCATATAATAAGTACTATATAGTTATTTCTTTTGAAAATATTGAAGTAAGACAGAGTGAAACCGGGGTAACGTTTATATTTTACCACCTTGTAATGGTGAAATAGGATTAATGCTCAAGTGCATTTGCATTATCTTCTCAGTTATTAAAAATAAACTGACAAGAGTTTTTAATGAAGGGTAAAGGATTCACCAAAATTATATCCGCCAAAATTAATGGTATACATTGTAGGCCCAAATCCGCCAAATTTGTGTCCCGCCAAAAAAACCGGCTATACGGTATAGGGTATGGAAGAAGTTATATAATGTCAAAGTCAATACCCTGTAAACAAGACCAGATGACCACGTCATAACATTTTAATCATCAGTTCATTTAAGTAAGGATGCCTTTTTTCCATTGTATTGAATTTTTTTATTTAGAACATGCATAATCTTCTAACTGAAAGCAGTTTTTATATAGTTACACTTTAATTTTGATTTAATCCTAACAAAAGGGTTTAAAAGCAATTTGTGATTGCTGAAAATTTGTAATTTGAAAAAAAAATTATGTTTGTGTTATTTTCATTTTATTACCTTTCTACTTGCACAATGATGAGCTGATGGTTAATAAAGACAAGGAATTCTTCGATTCTAATTTTCAGCAACTTGTGAAAACTATTTTTTTTCCATCAAAAGAAAGAATGCAAGCACAAACTCAATAAACAAATTCGAAAAAATGAATACAGTTACACCAGCTTTAAAAAGTTCAAAATGCTTCAATGTTTTATCTGAATATAACATGGATGTTTCAGTTAACTCACCTTTTATATTTCGTTCTTTTAAACAAATGCTTCCTAGGTCTGATCCCAAAATGTTGAGTAGTTAATATACTAATATTCCAATAGACAGTATTGTGTGTCGTGTACGAAAAAGCGCACGTTCAGGTTTTGATACGAAATATTATATTGTTATGTTCAATGTCTGTATAGACAAATAGGTGTTGTCAATAATTAAAATTTTCGCTTGTCCAAAAATAATTTTTAGTCAATATTTAAATAATGATATAATATTGATTTGCTTTGAACAATTGCAAGAAGGTATTCACACATTTTCATTAAATCGCTTCGTTGACGTAGATGTTTGCAACTGCAAAACAAAGAGGCGCCTAATAGTCAATCAGACAAGGCAATAAAACAACGGACGAGCAATGTAGATTACAGGGATGTGTCAATTATTGAAGAGTATAAATTAAGGTAGAGCACCCATATGCGGCAAATATCACTAGAGAAACTTTTATGAAGGTAAATATGAACTAAGCGCAAAACTCGTGAAATGAACAATGCAGAGCTGAGAAAATTAAATTAATTGTTTATAAACCCTTTCTTGTAATTTCTTCTTGTTATGTCAAAAGAAATGTTCACTAGGTTAAGGTTTTCGGGGCCTAATAATTATGATGTTATCCTCCACCCCAGTCAACATTTTAAAAATTTAAGATTTTTCTTAAGAAATTCTATTGATAAATTGCTTCTAAAATGTAATTTGAGAGGTAATCACATACTCACAAATTAGTTTAAGAAAAATATATTCCAAATACATTTGGATAATTGTATTTTTTTATTATTAATATTCTGTATTTTTTTTTAATTTGAATTTAAATTAATTTATTAATTTAAAAGTCATATTGACAGAGCTGTATATCAATCTTCATAACATGTAACCAATCTTAACTTAAATGTTTTCCTTATAATTCTACATTAGTCACTTTGTACATGATTTAGCCATGAGAAAGGTATCATGTTGCAACCGTGTCAAACATTATGGGTATACTTACTGATAACAAAATCCACCACTGTCGATCTTGTGGTTGTTCTTTGTGAAATATCTACGTCTGTGGTTGTATTTTCAACGTTTCTGTAGCCAAAAGAGTTTGTGTTGAACTTCATCGTTTGAGATGTTATATTGGAAAGAGCTGCAATGTGTAAAAGAAAGTATTTCTTAAAATTATTTCTGATTTCTTATCTATCTTCTCTTAAGTTTCTTAAAGCTAGGTTAAGTATCAGATAGTTAATTTAAAAAACGTAGAGGCGAAAATCCTTAAATGTGGTTATGCACCTTATTTCAGAGTGAACAAAAATGCATAATGCGTTGTTTACTTGAATCATTAAAAACAATTGATGTTTCCTTATTTACCAAAGCACGAAACTACGAATTGTGAAGGAAAGTTGTGACTATCCATAGTTATAGATTTTTCGAAGATTTAGTAATACGTATTAATTTTGATTGGATCACCTGCTTTATTGGTAACTTTACATCCAGACCTAAAGTCACACAGATCAACAGAACACGCACAATCCAGGAGACAGTCCTCCCCGTAGGTTGGATAGTCACAAATGTAAGCACAGCTAGGTCCTGCGTATCCGGGTGGACACTCTAGTATCAATAAGAATTTGGTAATTGACATTCTGAATGAGGATGCAATTTTAAACACGAA